>LQNS02277964.1:5241603-5257540 GCA_001587735.2 Parhyale hawaiensis | reverse complement strand
ACTTGACCAATTTGAAGTTTTGGTGAGCCTCTGAACAGAGTCGGCACGACAACAAAACTTGACCAATTTGAAGTTTTGGTGAGCCTCTGAACACAGTCGGCACGACAACAAAACTTGACCAATTTGAAGTTTTGGTGAGCCTCTGAACACAGTCGGCAAAACAACACAGTAAAGAGGAAAGTAAGGTAAAACAACTAGAAATACTCGCGCAGCGATTCAGAGTCGCATCGTATAGAAGAACATACGTTTAGCATCTGTGCTGGACGGTCCTACATTTCATCACTGTGCCACTATTGGTCGCGAAATAAGGCAAAAAGTGGGTTTTGAACAGACTAAAATTAAAATGAGAAGAAAACAGAAGAGACGCCAATGCAGAGGGCCCTCTCCATGAAAAAATTTTGTCCATAGTACTCATGCAGCACCGGGGGAGTGTACACTTTCCCCTGACATAACCGAAGTTCTGTCCACTGCGGTATAAATCAAACAAAACAGTCAATACACCGGAATATTTTGAGTAATGCAATAAGATGTAGCTAATGTGATACAACTTTCAATGTTCTTATTGTCTTCATTGAGGGTAAGCGGTGGTAATGAAACCGAAGCACGCTACACTGTGTATAGGCAGGGCTCGTTTAGTTTGTTATTGGCACAGCCAAATTGTAGTATATAAAATAAGTGAATATTAATGCTGCTGGACTGCATTCCAATTGAGTTAGTGCAGCCGCCCTTATAGGCCCTAGCATAAATTAGGTGCTCTAACCTCTAAGAGAGGATAAGAGAGAGACAAATAATATGCTAAGAGAAATGTGTAAAACATGCTAGAAGGTTTTCCTGCGCATCAACTGATATATGATTAGTAAGTAAGTCAGGAAAAAAGATGAAGAACAAAGCGAAGCATCATTGGTAGGCTTGAGAAACTGGTCGGGAAACGAAACAGACATTGATAAAAGAAGCCACTAGGATTAAAAATAAAGCTAAGGTGTCCTATTGGGCCTCTCAGGAAGCGCACTTACCCAGACCAGAGAATGGGTGAACCTAATTACCCTAATGGCAAGTGGCCCATTCTTTGCCCTTGATGGAACATAATTTGTCTCTCGAACTCGGAAAGCATATATGTGTGGCTTATCCCAAAGTACACAATAGTTTAGTAAAAAGATGAAGCTAGTTACATTAAATTTAGTTGAGATAGAATAGGTGTCTAACTCAATGTATAGGTTCACATAGTGTACCTTAATACCAGGTGGGCCACATAATTAAAATAAATTTTTGTTAGTTTGACGCATTCGCTCAAATAGATACTGAAACTCCGCTTTTTTTCCCCTCCCTCTTCAAATGCGCTGCGAGAATCAGATGATCCAACTGATCAAGGGCCTCATCCTAATAACAATGTAATATGAGAAGTGTGGTTTAAAGCCGAGGAATTAAAAAAAAATACAGGACATATGCCGAAGTATTTTTTAAAGTTCATTTCCATGCAGCTTCTGAATCTATGAAATTTCCTCTTAGTACAGTTACACAACAATAAAATTATCTTTATAACACGTCGATAATAAGATGGAGGATTAAAGACTTACTGGGGTGAAAATAAATGTGATACCTACCAAAATAAACTACAGAGTTATTCAATGAAGAAACTAAGCTGCAATAAATTAAAATATGTGTACAATGTACAGACTTTGTCAAGGGTTATCGGACAACTCCACTTCGTTTCCTTATTATTTAATGAAAGCAAAAAAGGCACCTATTTTAACATATATCTCCAAATTGTCATTAAAATTCTTCATAAGTGTACCTCGTCAAAGTCTCACTCTAGGTTCTCTAGCAGTTTATGATTTTGAGGAATCTCGTACACAACATTCAGAGGAGATACTTCGGACTGTCATTTTATGGTTAGCTAGGCGCTGTGAACGGCCACAATCATATTGCGGTAAAAATTCCTTCGTTTTTATTCTGATGTTTCAATAAGGACAGAAGGAATATTTCAATGCAAGTATACGCGCTGCAGTGGCTTATGCTCATACCATTACTTAATTGTAGTAGCTTGTCCTACATAAGAAAAGGGTCCTCCAATCATAAACAACCTTACCAGCAGCAGTGAAGCTTGGTAATTATTAGATAAATTCCTTAGTCAAATGACGCTATGGAAGCTACTGCAAAAAGTATTTAGTACATCCACACTGAATTTTATTTGGTTGCAGAATATTTATCCAAAATGCAGTCTTACGATGTCGGAAGTCTTTCCAATGTTTGTGGATCTACTCACATCTACAGATAGATGACGGAAAGGAAGTTGCTGCGATAAATGTACTCTGCCCACTTTGAAAGACAATACTAACAGTGAGGGCGTTCTAGGGCAAGCTGATGCTGTAAATCATAGTAAGAAGCTCTAGGTTTTACCTGAGACACTATCTATCGATGACTCAAGACGTAGAACCGGACAAGAACCTATGCTTCACTTTGTTAATAGTTGATTAGGAAAATTAAAAATAAAAGTTAATATGGAGAATCATTGCTATATATGTATTTTCATTATAATAGTACATAGCTTAAGTGTCGGTTTCGATCTAACGAAAAAAATATAAGGACACAAAGCATGTCGATAGAACAGTGAAACCAATTGCGAATGTGTTCCAACACAGCATGTGAACAGCAGCTTGGGAAGGAAGAGAAAGAACACAATAAAGTATCATTAGCAGGAAAATGAAATAGGATGGAAGTAAAGTCGGGGCGAAGGGCAGACGTCCCGTAGGCATGGTTAAAGCTACGGTAACCTACTGGGTCTTCTTCGTGGCACTGCTCCCCTTAACATGTGAACCTTACTCTTCTCATCCTATGGCCCTCATTTCGCTCCCTAAGGGTTCATGGCTGAAGAGCACCCAATGTTTCCTAAACACTATCTCCATTCAAACACGAACAAATCTTTCTAAGCAGTGATAGGATGATGCGTCAATTTGTACATAATGAAGGAAGGAAGCTTAAGTTCTGTTGTATCGCCGTTCAACAGCTCTCACAAAACACCTTCAATCTGATAACTCACCCAACTTCGAAATTGATTGAATAAACTTTCCCACCATAAACCTCAGCGTACGTTAGTAGTAGTACAAAATTTTATAAGGGCATCAGGGACACTATGTCCATTTTGCTCCGAAGTATTCCGGTGGCTTAGTACAGGCTCGTGCGCCACTACGACGCAAAGTACGTTTCCTTTTAAATAATCAATGATATTTATTTCCGCTTTTTTGCCAATAGGTCTCAGATTATAAGCGAACTAGGATGAGTTCCAAGTGGTCAGTGTGTTACTGACAGAAAAAGGCGCAAAGTGTGCATCTCCAACCCCCGGGCACGGCTGAACGCCTTCGCTCAGCTATACCGCACAGGGGAAGGAAACGAAAAGAAAAGAAGACCGAAGAAAAAAACGCCCGTGCAGACGATCCCTTCAATGGCCCTCACAATGACAGACTGTAAAAGCCAACGGGAATAAGTCGGCCACCTCGATCAGCAGCAGACCTACCGAAATAAAAGGGAGAGCCTACCTAACTTTATAAAATTAACCTCTACAGCAGGAACTGCGGCAAGCTGCAACATCTCCTGCGGAGAAGGTACTCGAGTTAGCCCCTGGGGTCGTAAGGCCCATATAGGTATTTTCTGGCAGGGAAAGGGTTCGCTAGAATATACCCGTCAGGGCAATGTACGTTAGTAGCTTTACCACATTTTCGTCCACAATTTTTTACAAATACTGAGAATTTTAGAAAATGTATTCATTATTTATGATAGTACCTACAGAGTACACTGTGATTCAAAGTGAGGAAGAAAGAAGGGACATAAAGAATGTCAAAAGAAACATTGAACACATACACGAGCCAACGCGAATAGGAACAGCAAGTCGGGAAAGAAAAGGAAGAACAGTACATAGCATCAGAAGAAAAGTATGAAGATGGAAAGAAGCAAAGTAAGCACGAAGGACAGACGTCCCGAAAGCCAAGCTAATGGCTGAGGATAACCTATACAATCCCCTGGGGGCGTTGGTCCCCATAACATAGGATGGGCGAACCAAACTTACCTAACCCTATGGCCCATCCTATGCCCCCTGAGTCACACATACTATGAGTATCGATACTGTCGAGTTGTCAACAGAGCAACAATTGAGTGAGTATATGAAGGACTTAACATCTATCCACAAGTCTTTTTTCGACTACAATTGCAGCGCAACTATCTTAACGGCACCATTTGTCCTAGAGAAATGCGAGAGCATTAAAATCAGGTGAACAGCGGATAGGCCACGATCCTATCGTAGTGATTCTCTACTATGTTTCTTATGCATCCCCACAGAAAATGACTTAAGATACAAGGACCCTCTGCCATTAAAGTGACTTCAGATCACTTGATTATCCAACGATTGACTCTAATATATTTCTCTGATGCGAATAACATCATATGCGCAATGCTATTTGTTACGAGGGTACAGTCTGAGAAAGAAACAAACTTCATTTTGTTCAGTGTCATGAATCTATTAGACCAAATAGACACAAGTTAGCATACAAGAAAGTATTAAGAGTATGGGTTGCTCGGAGAACAGATTGTTTAGAAGTGTAGATCTACTAAAAAATACTAGAGGATTCTGAGAGCGCATATCTCCACCAAGCGAAGCAAACTTAACGAATAATTCAAATTAGTTCTGCAATTGTTTTCTGCTTCATCACCAGAAAGCTTTGTTCAATAGTTCTGAAATCCTATTTTTTTTCTTTGCCTCTAACAGCAGCCTAACAAACAAATGGTCGAAAGGATATTCACCAAAAGTGAATCACATGTTCCTCCAAAGATACCTAACAATCCCTGTGAATTTTGCAAACATCCGTCAATAACTACATATCTGAGTTACCTTTATAACAGACAGACACACAGACAGAACCCCATAGGCGGAGGTAACCAGGTCGTAGCAACAGGCTAGCTCGACAGCGTAAGCTACTAAGACCGGGGCCCAGCAGACGCAACAAGCAATGCAATGTGATCTTTGTGGGAGGCAGGCAGCGTGTGAGCGACAGCAATGCAGGGCGCGTCGCACGATCCGAGTTATGTCCATGAAGACAGTAAATTGCTGGTCCTGGCGTTACGTTTTTTCGTGCAACACATTTGTTGCGCCACACGTCGCCTGTAGCGTCAGTGGGGCCCTGGCCTAGCAATGCACACAGCAGGCACAGAGGTGGCTATATGCTATGGCACAACGTCGGGTGACATCGGTAACGTCTTCAATAACCAGGCTTTCGGTGCACCTCTATTAACGATATGTAGTGATATACGCATTTTTTGTGGCCCAACACTCTCCCTTATCTTACGAAGAGCCCAGTTTTCCTATATCCCTTCCCGAGCATAATAATATTAAAATATCTGTGCTATATATGCCCTTGCACGAGTTCATTGAATTTACGTACATTAGCACCACTGATCACATTAGATACTAATTGGCAAGTTAGAAGTGTGGAACAGCAAAGAGATTATTGGCTCAACAATTCTGGGAATGCTTGCGCGCGATGTGACGGTTAAGCTCCCTTTTTTCCACTGAAGCATAATCACACTCACTGCATTTGTGGGGTTTCTCTCCTTTATGTTGATACGCAAAATGACGGTTGAGTTCACATTTGGTTACGCAAGCATAGTCGCACTCATTGCATTTGTAACGTTTCTCTCCTGAATGTCTGAAAGCAAAATGATCACTAAGGCCACGTTTCTCACCACACGCATAGTCACATGCACTGCATTTGTATGGTTTTTCACGTGAATGCACACGGGCAATGTGACGACGCAGTTCACTACTTGAGCTACAAGCGTAGTCACAATCAGTGCAAGTGACAGGTTTGATTTTCGAATGTAATTGCATAATATGACGCCTCAATTTACTCTTTGTGATAGCACCATAATCACACTCACTGCATTTATAACGCCTTTCGGCAGAATGATGGTAGGCCATATGACTACCGAGATTGGATTTTGTAGGACTAGCATAGTCACATTCACTGCATTTATGAGGCCTCTCACCTGAATGCCGGTACTCAAAATGAGTCCTGAGCTCTAATTTTGTTATACAG
This sequence comes from Parhyale hawaiensis, assembly GCA_001587735.2. Classification (NCBI taxonomy): domain Eukaryota; kingdom Metazoa; phylum Arthropoda; class Malacostraca; order Amphipoda; family Hyalidae; genus Parhyale; species Parhyale hawaiensis. The sequence goes on along the minus strand of LQNS02277964.1, from coordinate 5,251,457 downwards.
GCATAATCACATTCTTGGCATCTGAGAGGTTTTATCCCTGAATGTCTACGAGCGAAATGATCACTAAGCTTACATTTCCTGGCACAAGCAAAATCACATTCACTGCATTTATAAGGTTTTTCTCCAGAATGTTTGTAGGTGATATGAACACCGAGCTCCTGCTTTGTAATACAGGCATAATCACAATGAGGACATTTAGTAGGCCTGTAACTAGTGTGTTTATACACAAAATGACGCACTAATCTTGGCTTTTTCATACTGGCATACTCGCACAGTTTACACCTGTACGGTCGATGTCCTGAATGCTTGTCCTTAAAGTGAATCTTCAGATCCTGGTCAGAAGCACCGACATACTCACACACACAACACTCGTACAGTTTAGCATCAGAACTCTCCCTAGCAGCAGAAACTGTATGACTAAGATCAACAGGAAGCCTACATGATGATGAGCCACACAACTCGACAGAGGTCTCACGATCGCTCTTCAAAGTTGGGTATTTCGAGATGGCAGCTGCCATGCGGGCCTCAGTCGATGCTTGTGGTGCAAGTCCGTCAACACTGTGAGGGGCTGCGATTGTTTCTTTGGGTGGCGACTCCCTCCTCGGAACCGCCTGCAAACCAAAGCATGAACACTGTAAAGTTTGTGGGTTACAATAAACATATTCTTAAAACAAAGAAGAACCCCCCCGATGATGTCCTGCAAATGTTCGAAAGAGTGTATCACTGGTTAAACTACAAGCTAAAGAGTGTAGAGTATGAATAGCATCGGAAGTAACAAGAAATTTTATTGAAGGTCAAGCAACAGATCAACCTCACAGATGAATAAACTGATGTGAATTATAAAGCCATCTGTTCAACTCTCAATGCAAAATCAGAACAAATGCTTACGAAATGCGAGTGAATATTTAGTTGAATAGAAATCACATTTTAAAATATGCAATACACATTATTTTCTTGAGAACAGCCCAGTTAATGTTGACTAATACAGTGCTCCAAGGCTTCTTAGACTTGACGTGGTATTCCCTGATAAGAAAAGGACACACATGGGCTGCAGAGATCGCCTCCTAGCACCATGTGTCTGGGTTCCACATTTTTATTTGCGTACCACATATTTCTTCTTTTTTTGTGAGGCGATATGCTTGCTGGCCAGTGCGGCGAGCTAAAAAAATCATAACAGAATAAGCAATCGCACTAGCGCTTGCAATGCGATCGCAAACAACAAATCCAAAGCTTGTGCTTAAAGAGTGGTTGAAGCTAATGAGATTGATTCATTCTGATCTGGACGACACATGTCAATTAATAACAGCAGGGATACCATAAAAGCATCGCAAAGTGATAAAAAATGACAAATTGGTCTCAAGATCAAAGTTCCAGTCAAGTTCAGGTTAGCTTACCGGATTAGATTGCTTCACTGGAAGTGAGCCAATCAAACACGTCTAGCTTGTGCAAAGAAATAGCTAAATCTGAGCACTTGACAACAACCAAGGAAACAGTACGTCAAAAACAGGAGGAACAGCAGAACAACAATCAATATTAGAAGTAGAGGCGAACGCTCACCAAAATTCAATGGATGAGTCTGCAAGCTTTGAGAGGCGAAGCGGTGCCAGAAACCCACAAGTCACGAATTTGTGCAGAATTTTAAGCATGAAACATGCTGCCCTTTTCACAAAGCTTCGCTGGTCTACTGCACGGAATTTTGTTACCGTACTGTACGTAGAAGCAAAGCCGCGGTTAAATTAAATTTACTCCCATAGTCCCAATAGGTTATAATTATTGAGATCGCTTGACCCCAGAGTGAAAGGGTTTCATGTAATTTATTGTCATTTAGAGATTAAACTGGCACCCATCACAATGCTAGTTCAGCGGATCTCGCGGTAACTTCATCATCCGTCCATACCCGCGAGGCAGCAGAGCAGTAAAAGTTGCACATTATATTTTGTCTGTGTATTGGACTTTTCTATAGCTTCTGACTATCGTGTGAGTCCGCTTTAAAAAATAAGATACAGCTGGAAAAGGAGCATAGATGTCTCGAAAGCACAAAATAACGCTAAAGTATACAGTATAAGCTATAAACTGCGATTGAAGGCACGAATCTCTGTGACGTAAGATCACGTACCTTACTACCTGCCCCTGTGGCCTATGACACGCCATACAGCACAGTCAATCAAACACCGTACTCTCCAGCTTTTGCTCAGTCAGCTATAATATGTATCTCAAGAATAAATTATAATTAAAATCGCTAAAACGTGAACTGTTGAGAAACAGCGTGTTTATTTTTGGGACGCATCTCAAACATCTTCATGCAAACTCAATACAGACGTTAACTACTGGTGCTTGTATATTTTGTGAGCTCCTCTTTTTAAATCATCTAGCTCTATACGTATTTATAGAGTGATGTTTTCAGTGAAGAATTTTTTGTAATAAGCTAAATGAAAATAAATATATTCAATTGTTTGAATAATTTCAGGTAGCTACCGCTGTGTGCACACAAGGTGACGCAAAACATCCAACCTGCAAAATTTAAATGTTCTCCATTTTGTTAAAACTCTTGGTGGCATCGGTAATTTCGATCCTCTTCTGGCCGATATCGATCTCACAATAAGAGCCGATACATCGGATACGATACCGATAGCATCGGTATACCACTAACTTTGCTAAGAGATATTTTATGTTAGCAAAGTGAAAATGCACATCAATACCCACAGTAGCAGCAGCCCCAGGTACTGAAGTGATAGCACGGGAGTACTACCAAGCTAGGTAAGCTTTCTTTGTGGCACTTGGTGCTTTTAGTCACCAGTTGCTGGGCACGCACTGATTCCGTGGGGGCTCCTACGTTGTCCAGAACTGGGGAAGGTATGGGGGGAAGGCGGATCGTTGAACATTTCGTCAATGGTGCCATAGTTCTTAACGACCCGTGTTTTACTGGCCCGACTGCTTGGGAGGGGGCAGTTGGCTTATATCCACAGCACGAACGAGTTAGTGTGGGTTTCAAAATGGAGGGTACAATCACGTTGACTTCACATTTTACCTTTACGTCGGTGGTCATTGGAGAAAAATCTCCTTTTATGTTCCTGTTAACTAAATCACCAAAAAGGCCAGCGCTACGAAATATACGTACATAAATATTTCAGCAGAAATATCGGCATGGTCTTCACAACTCTTGCAGGTATCCCATTTTGCACCTTGAATCCGAGAGACCAAAGACCACAGACAGCACCAACACAATACGACAGAGTTGGTAACAGGAGCAATGATTTCCAAAAGCACATACCAACGTATACAGATAGAGAAATTCCCTTCTCCACATGCAAACGATCAGCCGTCAGCAATTAGGTAACAAGATTTCGCAGAATTCTGTAGCTACATGTTTTACAACAGTCTTTTTTATAATATTTTGATAGTCAACAGAGAACACAAATGACGATTTCTGATCCCTCATTGATCACCAACAGAAAATTTCACAAGAAAACAGCACGATTAGGAGATAAATAGCTAACTTCAACAAACCAGTCCAAGGTAACAACTCTAAAAAATGAAGTCTAAGAATAAGAAAAATTACATAAGGTGGGAGAAAAAATAAAAAAGTAAAGAATATTCGGCAAAAACACGAAAAGGTGTAAGTGAACTATGGGCTGACGATGAGAAGGAGGAAGGCTCTTTGGCTATCGTATCGGGCAAGTTTGTATTTAAAAATTTAGCAACTGAAAAGTGCGTATGTTACGTATCATGTACAAGCGCTGTCAATAATAACAGCAAGAAATTTCTTAAGTCTTCATTAAACATACTTCCGTTCCTAGTATGCTCCTGGAGAATACGCTGCAAAAAACAGCTAGAACTGCCACAGGAGATGGGTGCTCACTTTTCAGTTCATCTAAGCAGCGCAATCGTCCCGACCTTAGAAGTGCAGAAAACTTTTACACTAGCAAGCAGCAAAGCACTGCTGAATCAAATTAATTCTCCGCCGCGTATCATAGCGACCAAAGAATTAGGCTTCAGTACATTTAAGTTTCGTTTTCTCTTGAAGCGTAATTTTTCTGTTAAAGGAAGATAGTAAGGTCTGCTGCCCTGTGGAAAATCATCGCTTCGTCTGTGCTTTGTTGAGTAGTAGTGGTAGAAGTTTTACTAAGTAGTAACGCTTCAGTGGCACACTGCCTATATCGCGCCGAACTATTCCTGTGTTTAAACACAGGCTCGTGCGCCGCTAGGGCGCGGAATATGTCTCATTTTAATAAAAAATAGTTGTAAGGAGGAAATTATTTTTTTGTTGATCGGTTACTGAATTTATACGTTGTAAACTGAGAGAAAACATACCTACACGTGTTCTGATGTATGGAAAAGATGATAAAAATCAGATTCCATGGCGGCGATAAGAGAAGCTGCAAATATGTTTGTATCGATGTAAGGAACTGTTTCAAGCCAGAAATGGTTTCAGATAAAGGGATGAGGATCTCACTCTTGCTATCTTCTGCAAACAGGTCATTCATCTCTATGGAATGCTATTTGATTCCGAAATCTGCAATTTGGCCTATTTTTGACATATTTATTGCATTAAGAAATGGACATGAAATAAATTCATGAAAGGTTTCATTATACAGTATTAGGATAATGTGATGCCCAAGAATTTACACTGGCTGACAGTAACTGAGATGCGACAACTGTCTGTATGGAAACTAACGGAAGAGAGCGGAGGTGTACGAAGAACGGCACTCAGCGTGCTCAGCAGAGCAAGCTAAAAAAGTACGACAGGTAGAACCTATATACCGCTATTTACAACGCGAACTGTGTAGGTGAGCCAGAGTTGGGGAGTGTATCAAAGGGTACAACTTGTTTTTAAAAAAGAAATGAGAATTAATAGTAATTTGACTAGCATTGTACTGACTAAGTTGTGAAAAGATTTTATAGACGAGGACCTAACCAACCTTATTCAACTTTATCGATTGATGTAGCATGACGAAAACTAAAAACATTCTGATTACAACACTGAACTGCTGGAGAGGAAACATAACTATAAGGCAAAAGCTCTTAGTTTTTATCACTGGTACACGAAGAAAAACAAACCCAAACCAAAACCTCAAATTCTAAAATTAACAAAGTTCGCACAAACGTGTAGAGATCAATTATTGAAGGTCTGGAGCCCAAAGACTATTATCATGATTATTACCTTGTACATCTAACCACCCAAGACACAATTACAGTGAGTCAGGAGTGTGTTAGGCAAAAGATTATATAATTTTTTAAGAAGGAATATTTTATGCCCTTCATTCCCGCTGAAAGTCTCATTTAGGCAAGTATTCTGCTATGTACGTGAAAATTATGCACAAAAACGTTTCTAAGAAACGAATAAAAAGACAAAATGGACGAACGACTCGGGTGGAGAGTACCTTCATTGGCGTCCCACATGAGCTGGTAAGAGTCCCTTGGGATGGGTCGCTTACCTCTATCGGCTACCACTTCATGGAACAGATGAAAAGTACAAAGGACCTACCTCATCTCAGAGTGTAACCTCATCAATAAAAGTTGTTGCCAGGTCCAACATTCTCTAATGCTGGGGATAAACTAGGCATTTGCACAGACAACTTAATCCAAGGATGCGAGACTCGGACGTCATTTATGCCACGGTATCAATGCTACCGATTTTAAGTATGTATCCAAACGGCACGAGAGGTGCAAATCCGAGCAACCAGTTGGGAATAGAAATGCATATGTGTCTCCAGCATAAAGAAAGTTGCTCAGGACAGCCCTCGGGGTCGTGAGGTCCATATATTTCCTAACAGGGACAGGGCCTGCCAGAATAGTAACTTATAGTCAAAAGATTTAAGCCTCCGTTTCCGAGCGAAACGATATCACAGAGGAAAGAGCAATAGAGTATGTCGACAGAAACGGGGAACCCATGCACAAAGGTGTTCCTACACAGGATCAACGCGCATGGGAACAGCATGTTGGGAAAGAAGAGGAAGAACAGAATAAAGCATGAGCAAGTAGGAGTATGAAATCAGGAAGGAAGCAAAGTGGGCAATTGCCAGAATATCTCTCATGGAGAGGCCACTGAATTCCAAATTGCTCGTTAAAACTGAAATAACTTTAGCAAAAGCTGAGAGAATTTTCTTTTGACAGAACATTGGAATGCATTAACTTATTGGAGATGAGCATTTACGAATGGTAACCGATTATACAATACAGCATCCATGGTAAACCTAGTCTTTCTGTGACGAAGATTCAATTATAACACAAAGAATTCCGCATGAAATCTATCCTTCAACAATACAATGGTAAACCCAGTAAATTCATATGTTGCAGAAAGAGGTTGGCATGAGATCTGTCCTTGAACAATACTGACGCGCCATCAACACAGCTCTTGAAACACAGTAGTAGAAAAGTAGCACGGAAGTCTCTTAACCAACTTTGCTCAATTTGACACACAGAGAGAGGGAAAAGTTAGGCCTAGGATAAATCCATACTACATGCGTATATCTGTTTGTAATATTTACTATTGAAAATAGAAATGGAATTACAAACTACGTGGTCTTACAATTTCTTCAACATTCTACAAGAAACTCCCATAGCCATGGAAAAACTCGCAGAACAATCTTAATAAATAAATATCGATAAAGTTTCTGCAGTGCATTTGTAGCTAAATTAGGCAATGATTTACATCGAGTGAAGCCATAATAGCTCAATAGCATTATCAAAACCAGATCAATATTCCACAAAGAATTTATGGCCCTATCACACGGTCATGCTTGTCTGCCGCACTCTGGTCGCCACCTCCACGTTGCTTTCAGCGAGATACTCGCAAATCAACCTCTTTTACTCAGTATCACAACTGACATCACAATAACCAATAGCAGCGCTTAAATCACTTAGTCGATGGTATGATGCGAGCAGTGCTTCCAATGAAAAAACGCGCCGACTAACCACACATTTCAGTGACGTCATGAGCGTAGCGGAAATGAAGCTCTCCAATTGGTTAACTTAGCGGACAATTTTTCTCTTTGACATTAAACTAGCTCCTTTGATTTGACAGGGGCATGTAAAAGCTGTTCAGATGATGTACGGGTTCCCTTCAACGCTGGATGTCAAGCAAGAAAGTTGCAGTTGTGCAATGATAACCCTTGATCATTACTCGAAAATTGTTTTCTTTGCAGTGATCGCGACTTTGGCCTCAGATGATCTGCGATGCGCTCAATGAATGTACTTGACGACGTGGGTTCCAAGAAGATCATACTGCAGCGGTTACACTAAAATGTGCATGAAGTTCGGAGGTGAGACGAGGATTCTTCAGTCATCTATATCCTACTGACATGATGGTAATAGCTCATAGAGGGCCGGTGTCTCTTAGGGAATGGGCCTGTTGGTTCATCTACTGCCGCCTATCTAATCTAACTATATGTGTCTCACTCTCGATCTATTTTCGCACTCCTTACGTTGTGTGACTATTCATATCGAAAGCACCTCGATCAGAGAAAGTACCGCCTCATGAGCTAGGATAGATGCAGTACTATGTTCACTTTGTCTAGGATCCAGCTAAGGTTCCCTGCAATACAGCACGCAGCCGAGCTTGTCAGTCACAATTACTGAGACCAATTAGGCAATTCACCAAGTACTGAAACGAGACTATGAGCAAGAAGATTAAACGTAAGACAAAACTTTGATAGAGTGCCAATTTCACTCAACTTATCCACCATATAATAAAACACAGTTGTTTGGTAACTCGCTTGCTCCAATGCTGGTCGGTCTCTCCGTTACGCTCTATGGAAATAAAAAAGCATGCAATTCGAGTGCTGAAGACGGTATCATTGGGGAGAGGGGGAAACTCTATGGAAATAAGATAGGAAGTAATTCGAGTGTTGAAGACAGTATATAATGGGGGGGGGGGGCTTTGCACTCGGGAACTCAAGTTGAGGAATTTCAGCTCGCCTACATCACTCTGTTCGGGCATGTTCAAAGGTGCCACAGAAGATGTCAGTTTTCCAGGCAGAATGGTGAATTCCCATTTAAGAAGCATTCTGAGAAGTAAAAAGCCCCGGAGACAATGGGGGTTTTCGTGGAATACTAAGTCTCTGCCGTCATTTATGACGGCTGGGCCCTCTAGTAATGTAATAGAGAATATGTATGAATATTAAATAAACAAGAGAGTGAACGATGAGTTATCCCAAAATCAAAGCGCCTAACAGGTTACTGACATGAAATGTAATTCTTAGAGCACGGCAAATCAGGACCAATCTCTCAGGGTGAAAGGAAACATTACACTGTACGCACCCATTCCTGCTTCACAGATGACGTAAATGATCGTGGATTAAATCTAAGCTTAGAAAAGAATTCAGCAATAGCAATTTGGCAATAACAGAAAAGCAAAGAAAAGGAAAATGATTTGATAAGTTCCCGACTCAATTGTCATTTTACTACGCAATGAAAAGCATTTATTATTAGGGATCGTTGATGCTTTAGAGATACAGACTCGTACAACTATCTGATTTTTCCGCCAATTCTTCCAGCTGAAAATTACATATTAAAGAGGCTATACATATATTCAACAAACAGTACACCTGTCATTCATCTAAGAAAAAGTGCACAAAATGAAAGCATTGCATGAAAAACTACATGAATTATAATTATCGGCTATGTAAAGTATGTTACTGGCGACAGCGGCTCATGCTCTGTGTCAGGGTAGCACCCTTTGACGCTTATTTGGAAGCCTCTGATGAACAGGCTCTTTTCTATGCTGAAGTTAGGTCAGGGTGTGCCAAGGGGTTTTACCAGTCCTGGTAAAACCCCTAGGGCACACCCCTGGTAAAACCCATGCTAAAATCCTAGTAAAACAATTTTACCAGTGTTTTAGCATGGGTTTTACTAGGGCTGGTGAAACCTAAATTGCAAACTCTCATTCAGGTCCTGAATTCTTGAAAATATTATTATTTGAGATTTCTTTTTCTATTGGTATTTTTCGTACTCTTCCATTGGTGGAGGCGGCCCCTCAGGCCCCAATGGACGAGCCGCCAGAGGTTATTGGCCGTTGTTGATGGACGCTTCGGGTTTCAAAGCTCCACTTGTAGCCAGGAAAAAGACCTCATTAATCAATTTCCACGCAATTCTGCGGTTTTCTTCGTTCATTTTCATGAACTCCTTGCATAGGACATCTCCATAGGCAGCAAACTTCCCTTGTCTTGCTTCCATTTTCTTCAGTTTATCTAAGGCAATTTTCATCAATTCTTCATGACTTTGGTCTTCCCTTCGTCTTTTCTTTGACCTTCGATCCCCAATGAGCGGAGATGCAGGAGGTGACGAGGGACAGGAGGAAGCAGGTGATATGGAGGGCGTCAATGTGCCTGACGCTGATGTTTTCATTTCCTCTCTGATGACCTTAACTTCTTGGGAAGCCTTAAGGGAAAAGAAAAAAATTGTCACTATCAGGTTTCAGTCATCCATTTACATCATGGATACATTGTGAGAAGCCTTACAGGAAGAAGAAAAACTGTCACTCTATCTAGTTTCATTCATTTATTCATATCCATGATACCCAGTGCGAAGCCTTAAAATGGGGAGAAATTTATCACAGTCCAAAAGTTTTATTCATCAATTCGTATGCTGCACAGTGAAGAGCGAGAAGGACAATGCTGTCACTAACAGGCTTCCTTCATCCACTAATATGAAACAAAGTATGGCACCATTCGGGAAAGAATAAACTGTCACTAGCTATCCAGTTTTACTAATCCAATTATATAATAGTAGTATACTGACCACGCACTAGAGCACAATCACAACCATCTAGCAAAATATACACCCTTCCGACAATGACAGCGATAAAACCTCGGTGAAACAGAGCTCTACGGGCAGTTCATTGAATCGCTATAACT
>LQNS02277964.1:5211936-5223233 GCA_001587735.2 Parhyale hawaiensis | reverse complement strand
ATTCCACGTAGCCGTTATTCGGGTTCTCTATATCACGGATATTCTATTAACAGGGCAAATGAGACAAGGGGGTAGATGCAGATCTATATTGTGGTAACGAGTCTCGACAGGTACACACTGACTAATGCTTCACAACGCGCGCACCTGAGGTATGAGCTGGCGACTATACTGCGTGGGCATATTTATAGATTCTTGGCCTGGGTGTGTCTGCTACAACGCACTATGATAATGGAGCGCATCCACAAAATCTACCAATATATCATTCTTTATAAACAAAGGTTATAGTAATCACAATTGGCCAAGTTAATTAACACAATTTAACTGCGCACAAAAAAGGACGTGTGTTGTGACGCACATTAGATTTGATCAGCATATTGACAGTAGATGTACTAACAGGCCCATTCCTGGAGCAGCCGGGACTAACGCCCCGGGCATGTAAAGGCAATTGCCAATATGCCAAATCCTGCAGATCCCTGAATAATACGAATTGAAAGGAAAAAACAACCTAGCTAAGCCTAGGTTATCGTGCAGGTAAGATTGATTGCACCACACTATCGGGAACTCAGACGTTAGGTTAGTTGGGGCAGGTAAAATAATGGATTAGAGTTGACTCTGAAGCTTTGGCCGTCAAGACTTTGCGAATTTTGGAAGAGTTAGTAGCTGTGGACTATGTAGCTCCCATCATTTGTTGAACACGAATTTCAAATGTATTGACCGTCACTGCACCGACAACTTCGAAAAGGAGTCTTTTCCAAATGCTCGCTATGAATTACTGGGGAAAACTACTAGCTTCGAGTAGTTTCTTCGATCTTGATATTTTGAGTTTTTTCCCCTATTTGAAGGCGATCATCAAAGTCGCTGCCATAACACCTCATTGTAGGCATGTCGTTGAAAAAACTCAAGTACTTGACTGTTTATATGAATTGCCACGGAGTCGTCTTTGCCCAAGAGAAATGAGACCGCCATCATATAAGCGAAGCTAGTACAGTAAATTTCATAGTAGAGTTATCAATTTTGTCACTTTGCGTTGGATTCTCTCCAGTTCTTTGTACCTCTGAACTAGTATGGCGACCAGAACTGAACAGCAAATTATAAAGGAAAAGCTATGTCACAATATTTATATTCAGAATTCCTGATAATGAATACCAAGACTCTGTTTGCTTATTCAACACGCTCATCTACTGGCAGGTCGTATTTCAATTAATGATCGTGATTCTCAGGTCAAAGTGTTGGGTGTCAACTGCCAATTCTATTAAGTTCATTTCCAATGGATCTACGGCGTTATGTGCTAAAATGTTCATTACCAAATATCCGTCAACATTGAAACTCATCTGCCACATTGCAGCCACAAGCGGCAAAGGTCTTGTTGGAGCTCAAGTCTATCTCTGGCCGACACGGCACAGTGACATGAATATTTTAGTGTCTTTAAAAATTTATTGATTTTACTCGAATGTCAAGATTAAGAGTACCGAAGTAAATTATAAGCAGGATTGGGCCAAGTACACCATGTGCAACCTCTGATAAAACAACAGTCCAGCCGCTCGTTACTCCTTGGAGTATTACTCGCTCTGGCCGACCAGTGACCCAGGGAGACGTAAATCGTCTCTCTGGACTAGCTTCACCCCTGAATTATGATAATGTAACGCTTCGCTATACGAGTATGAAAGGGGCAATTCCTACCAATATAGCAACAGGGGAATTAAACATAAGATCTATCAATGCTACAAACTTCAATTTTATGTAATACAGTGGGCGGAAACTTCAAAAGAAAAAATTGCAACGATCGGTACAGTACTCTTTTGCGTTATATATGCATAAATACAATAAAAGTTAATGAGACCTTCGTTAGCGGAAATATATGGGCACTGTTGTACTCACGTTTTCGTCGTAGCCTTAGGGTAGAGATTCGTAGACTATAGCGGTACTTCATTTTGATTGATGAAGAGAAAGTAATCACAGCAGTGACAGCAACCCGACTTCATGGAATAGTTGAGGTTCTATATTTAAAAGGCGAACATGTGTGCAAGTAGTATTACTTTTCAATAAACGTCTTCGATTTTGACGCCGAGCACGCGATTTTCAATTGTCCGCTATTGCTTTTGCGGATACAGTACTCATATCTGGTTTTAAAGCAGAAATATTTGACGTGCAACATAGTTTTTCAGAATGCTAGAAGTAACGCGGTGGTCTTTCCGACTGTAACTGGAGCAACAGCGCTGGATATTTCTCGCTTATTGGGTGTAGCAGCGTCATAAATGCTCAAATTCTAAACCTGCATCGGTACTGTATCTACAGTGAGCGCACAAGACGCATTCCAGGCGACGACCATGATCGCAGCATTGTCCCAAGGCATTATCACAACTGGTGGCCGTGTTTGTTCGCTGCCTATCACACTGCATTTCACTGGATGTTCGCACTGTCATGTCAGTACTAAATCAGACACGTTCAAGGCATGGCTTACTCATGGCTTCTCCGCAGTTACTGCGCTGACGAAGTTCACCAAGTGGCTCTTTTGGCCATTATTGTTGGGACCACAGTCCAAGAAGAGAGAAGAAAAAATATCACAGAGTAATATTCAAGGAACAGAAATGTAAAGATTAGTATTCGTTTTTACAATTAGATCCGAATGACTCCCGACCTTTTTAATTTTTTGTAGTCAAAGACAAAAGTTACCAATAAATCAGAAACAAGAGACAATGATGAGCAATAGTAGGTACATCACCTAGAAATAGACTTCACGTTACTTTGGAATTCTTGGGCAACAGCGGGAGTTACATTTTTATTCAGTTCTCAAGTAACATTAATATGCAGAGCTTGTCTACCATCATTCTAGAGACCTGCGATGTTATATTTAAAGTACGAAGATGTGAACATCCAAAGAAAGAAAAATAAATTTACCGTTCTACACAGTATGTACTACTTACTGTATTGACTTCTTGGTTCTGAGTCCCACTGAAACACACTTCTTTGTTCTAGCTCAGATGAAATTGTCCAAACGCAACTGCAGACATCATAATCGTTGGAAAAAAAGCTTGCCGACAGCGGTCATGATAGTATTTGCATAGAGCCTTCACAAATATATAGTCTTCATTCGATCAAGGTGCCACGCGGTGCAGAGAGCGCATTTTACGCCAAGATCTATATAAATCCCAGTAAAATAAACATATTCTTTGTCGGAAAAACATAGTAGACAGAACGTTTGTCAATTGACATGATGTTTTCAGGTTTCATCAAAGCGATATCAAGCTCTGTGGATAACATGAGCTGATCATAAGGTTAAGTTGCATATAAACACAGTACCTGTATTGTATATTTTGCACCCGTTTACCCATATTCCCTATTAGAATTTTCTAGTATCAGTTTGCCACTAAGGCTTCATTATGTCTTTAATACTCATTTTTATGGGTCGAAATAGGAAACACTCGCTTTTTTACACACAGCTCATTGAATTGTATAAACAACAGTGACTACTGGCATCCATATTCTCCATACCTGTTACAGCAAATTAACATAACATCTGTTGTACATTAAGCACTTAAGAACTTAAGGAAATTGATGCGTCAAAACAGCACAGTTCTGAGTGAGTTTGAGTTGGTCGACGGGGCACTGTTAATTCCTCTACGTCGATATCGGCATCAGCGGACACATGGTTGATGCAACATAGCGTAAAAATCGCTCACTGAAAGCAAAACCAGTTGAAGGATCCATGAGAATTCCAGACGGGAAGCAGAGCAGAGATGTTATCGTATTGCCTCATAGATGCCACCCTGAACCTTGCTTGACCTCTTTGGGTTCAGGTCTGGTAGAGTCAAGGTGCTGCCTGAGGGCCTTGATCTGTATCGAAGTATGGATCCGGTGGGCATGTTTCCTTTGTTTTATAAGCAGCTGGCTGATGTTCTTGCCCCCAAGCTTGCAGTGATCTTCCGGTGCCTGATACGGTTAGGAAGTTTTCCTCGTTGTTGGCGAACTGGGAATATTACGCCTATTCCCAAGGGTCCTGTGTCGCCTTATGTGGCCAACTATCGACCCATCACACTGACGCCCATTTTGTCGAAGGTGTTTGAGCAGTTGATCGCTGGTAAGCTTGGTCGTTTTGCTGAGGTTACAGGGTTGCTGCCTGCTGGTCAGTTTGCGTACAGAATTGGTTTGGGTTGTTGTGATGCTCTGTTGTCGGTGTAACACCATTTGCAGTCTGCGCTGGGTTGTAGGTCGGAGACACGCCTTGTCCAGTTGGACTTTAGCGCGGCGTTTGACAGGGTTAACCACAGGAATCAATTATACAAGCTGGAGTCATTTCGTGTGGGTGGTAGGATTCTGTCAATCATTCGCGATTTTGTTTCTGAGCGAACGCAGAGTGTGTCAGTTGAAGGCGTTTTGAGCGCCTCAGTAGGCGTGGTGTCTTGCGTCCCTCAGGGCAGTGTGCTTGGCCCACTGTTGTTCGTTCTCTATACTAGTGACATGTTCTCTTCGCTTGAAAACACGTTGATCAACTATGCCGACGATTCCACTTGATGGCAGTGATACCTGCTCCTCGCCTGCGTGATGCCGTTGCTCAGTCTCTGAATAGGGAATTATCACGCATTAGTGCCTGGTGCTCGGCCTGCCAGTAAGACCAAGTCGATGATTATCAGTCGGTCTCGGACACTTGTACCGCAGCATCCCCAACTGGAGATTGATGACACTTTACTTCAGGAGTCTATCTCTTTGGAGATTCTTGGTGTTGTCTTTGATAAGAAGCTTACTTTTGAGCCTCATATTAGGAGGTTGGTTAGTTAGTCATAAACTTTGTTCAACCACTGTAACCGCAAATCAGGCGTTCCAACAGAGATGAGTGTGTAGTATTTAAATACTACATAGTTTGTCGCGTGGCCTACATGCGCTACTACGGGCAGGAAACAAGGCGCAAAGCATAGTAGGAGACACTCGAGTGGTCGGCCTCTTTCACGGCCTTCCACACGAGAGAGATGAGAGAAGTTCCGCGGACTAGGTACGCTATCTCGATCGACAGCCNGAGAGCCTACCTAACTTTACAAAACTAACCTCGTCAGCAGGAACTGCGGCCAGATGCTACATCCCCTGCGGAGAAGGCACTCGGGATCCTTGGGTGCGTGATGCCCAAACATATTGTGGCAGGGGAAGGGCCCGCCACAATATGACCCTGAGGGCTAGGAGGTTGGTGTCCCGTGCTCTTACTAAAATTGGGCTCATGCGTAAGGTGAATTCCATTTTTGGTGATAGTCAGGTTGCCCGTAGATGTTTTTATGCGTTTTTGTTGCCTGTGTTGGAGTATTGCTCACCGGTCTGGGTTTCAGCTGCTGACACTCACTTGCGTCTATTGGACCGACTCAGTTCAGCCAGCAGGCTGTGCGGTGATAATGATCTAGTGAACCTGTCCCACAGGAGAAGAGTAGCAGAGCTATGTATGCTTTATAAGGTGTAGAATAAGGAGAAGCATTGGTTGTATTCTTCTCTCCCCGCCCTCAAGGTTTTTGGGAGAGAGACTCGTGCTACGTGCGGAGCGCACTCTTTCACTTTGGAGGCTGTCAGATGTCGAACTAATCAGTTCTGTCGATGATTCGTGCCATGGTCGGCTAAGGTTTGGAATTTGCTGCCGGCATCGGCTTTTGGTCGTATTGACCTGCAGGCGTTTATGTCAGCTGTTAATCGTTTTTGCTGGATTTCCTTTAGCCGCGTTTTGGGCTTCCCGGTGTTACAAGATGCTTCATTTGGGTTGTATTACCTGTCCATGGGAGCTCAAGCGTTAAGTTTTAACAATAATAACTGGCCAGCGGGATAACTGGCAAACCCTGTGTCGAAAACCGGCCCGTGAATCCATCGGGGCGTATGAGTCAGACACAGGGGGGTGATTAAGGTGACCTTGTTGCGAGGAAATGCGCAGCAAAAGCCGGATGAGCCTTCGCATCGAAGGCCAACGACCATCTGCCGAAAGACTGACAGCTAATCCAGTCAACCTCCAGGAGATCACCGGCTGGTCAAGCTGAATCTCAGCTTAACCAGGCGTACGAACTTACAGTTGGAGGGTCGAGCACCCCTGATGGGTAAAAAGGACTATCAGAGCCGAAGGTAGCCATCGAGAAGACCAACGGCTGATTCAGGCGGAAGAGTCAACTCGTTGAATGCGTTCGACAGCTTGGGGTAGATGGAACACCTAAGCCCTGAAATTCAGTCCATCTTCGCAGACGCTAAGGTGCCCCGCCACCTGAGGGTTATCAGATCCCGCCGCCTGAGGGTTATCATGTCCCGCCGCCTGAGGGTTATCAGGTCCCGCCGCCTGAGGGTTATCAGGTCCCGCCGCCTGAGGGTTACCAGGAAACCATGAAAATGAGTTATAATAGATACCCCTTCTAACGGCGTGAAGGGTACCTCAGTTAGACTGGGTACCTCGCTCGTCCGGTCTCCAGTGGGTGAGGCAGGGGCCGTTCGTGAACGCGGTACTCACCCGTCAGAATCGGTTAGCCAGGATTCCGACGGTTAGCCAGGATTCCAAGTGTGAGGGAGTAAGCTCCCCTTTCTCTGCCGAGGGTGGAAGAGGCTACTGTCCCGACGCAACGCCGCACGCGCCACAAGTGGTCCAGAGAAGACCGAGTTGTGCTGTGGGAGTGCTTCGTCGCCAGCAAGCGCGAGGCTATCTCAAGCGCCTCAAACAGCTGTGGGACGAGAGAGGAATCCCGGGCAATTTCCCACAGGCTTCTCTTAGTGGCCAAATCCGGCAAATCTGCAGCAAAAACCTCAGCGAAGAGGAACGGCTCCAAATCGCTGCGCGGATGGAAGCTCAATGTGCCTCTCCATCTGCTGACGAACCTGCACTCCAGGTTCCAACCCGACCAATGACCCCGCCTGGGTCCCTACCTGTGGAACCTGCTAGGCGCCCCTCCATTCCACCGGAGGAAACCCCCGACGTAGGCGTTGTCCCGCCTGAGATCGGGAATGGTACCGTTTGAAATGTCTTCCACAAAAGATTCTAGCCTTACAGACTAAAATAGATGAGTTACCCTTAAGAGTTCTATAGGGATTCCTTGTCAAGTTTTCGATGTTACAGTGCCCGACGTGTCTGAAAAGCAGCGTAGTGACTCGCTGGAGCCACGGGACTTACTCCGAAACTCCAGCGTAGAATCAACACCAGGTCATCCTAACCAGGAATTTAGTGACACCCTACTGTCGAACTACGTCCCATCTGAGATCGACTCGGATGACCCCAACCAGTCGCCGCGACTTGAGCCTCGGCACTTAGCGGCCCACGATATGAGCCTGAGCGACTCGATGGGCGAAGAGACAGAACCTGACCTATCCGACGAGCAGCGGTATGACTTACTGGAGCTGCGGGACTTACTCCGGAACTCCAGCGTAGAAATGACCCCAAAAGGTCATCCTAGCCTACGACATCTACCGGAACCCAAGATTCGAGCAGCTGCTTTCCGCGTCAATTCAGTGATTGGTAAAATCCAGACCAACAACATCACTGAGACAAACGCCCTCATCAAAGCTAGAGCAGACCTCGCAGTGAAGATCCTTGAGGTACAACCCCGACCGCAACGGATCCAGCGGAAAAAGGATCCTCCTTGGAAGCACCGCCTCGAGAAGAACATTGCTGAGATCAGGAAACATCTCAGCTGGATCTTAGAATGGCGCAGAAGAAATCTCCACGACGAGGAAAATAAGACGCTGCTCGAATCGAGGTACCGGTGCCTCAAAGTCGGCCAAACCAACTTAGAAGATACCTTAAAGCAGCGGCTTTCTGCTAAAAGGAGCAAAGTTAGACGCTTCGAGGCCAGAGTAGCTGGATTCCATCAGAATCAGCTATTCAACACCAACCAAAAACGCCTTTATCAAACCCTTAGAGGAGAAGAGACGAGCTCTGACTCACTCAACGCAGAAGAGAGCATCCAATTCTGGAGTGACATCTGCAGCAAAGAGGTTCGACACAATACCCCAGAATGGCTCAACGACGTCAAGGAGAAGAACGTCGCAGCAGATCCAGACCTTGCAATCACCAGTAAGGAGCTCAAAAAGCAACTAAACAAGACCAAGAACTGGAAAGCACCCGGACCAGATTTGGTGCAAGGCTACTGGATCAAAACTTTCATATCGCTGCACTCCAGAATTGCTGCCCACAGGGAAGACGGTCCTAATCCAGAAGGACAACGCAAAAGGCACGGAGGTCAGCAATTACCGCCCAATCACGTGCCTCCCCCTTATGTGGAAGGTGCTGAAGAGCATAATCTACGAGAGAGTCTACCAACATCTAGACTCAAAGAAGCTAAGAACTACTCGACGAACAGAAAGGATGCCGGAGGAACACCAGGGGAACGAAGGACCATTTGCTCCTTGACAAGCTCCTCACGAAAGATGCCACGAGCAAAAAGAAAAATTTAAGCATGGCTTGGGTTGATTACAAAAAAGCCTTCGACTTGGTCCCTCACTCCTGGATCCTGGAATGCCTAAATATCTACGGCATCGCCGGCAACATCCGTAATCTGATCGCGACGACCATGCCCAACTGGAAGATCCAGCTCACAAGCGCCAATAAACACCTCGGCGAGGTGAGCATCAAGCGGGGCATCTTCTAGGGCGACTCCCTATCCTTACTGATATTTGTCCTGACCATGATCCTCCTCTCCGAGACCTTGAACAAGGCCGGCCAGGGCTACAACTACAGTTGTACCATGAAGCTCAACCACCTGCTTTACATGGACGACCTGAAGCTGTATGCGAAATCAAAGGATAAAGTAGAACAGCTTCTCAACATAGTCCATCAATACTCTGATGACATCAAAATGCAGTCCGGAATCAGTAAGTGCGGAGTCCTTAACATCGCAAGGGGAGAGGTTACTGCTTCCGAGGGAATCACCATCCAAGAAGGTACCATCAAGGATATCGTGGAGACAGGTAATAAGTACCTGGGTGTCATAAAGTATAACACCATTCCCCACAGAACGATGAAAAATTTCATTCGGAAGGAGTACCTCACCCGACTCCGGCTCATCCTGAAATCACACCTCAATGGGCGCAACACCATCAAGGCCATCAACACCTGGGCCCTCCCCGTAGTCCGTTACTCTGCTGGCATTATTAACTGGACCAAGAAGGACTACATCGACATGGACATCAAGACTCGAAATTTAATGAACATCTATCGAGCTCTGCACCCAAGATCGTGCAGACAGACTTTTCATTAACAGAAGAGAGGGGGCCGTGGCCTCATCAGTGTAGAGGACAGCGTCGAAACGGAAAAACGAGCTCTCTCTCCCACCACTGCAGAGAGAGCGACGACCCGTGGGCACGCTGCTTAATCGAGGCAAAGTTGCTGAAAGAGACCGAATCGGCTGACCATTTCAAAGAACGACGGCGCCTCGATCGGACTAACAAGTAGAAAAGCATGAAGATGTCCGGCCAGTACCTCGATGCTGTTCAGGACAAAATAGTCCCTGACTCATGGAACTGGGTGCTGAGGGGTGAGCTGAAACGGGAAACAGAAGGCACCATCCTGGCAGCTCAAGAGGAAGCCCTCAGAACCAGGTACATCCAAAACAAGATCGACAGGAGAAACGTCCCGTCTACCTGAAAAATTTGCATGAGCTCGGACGAAACCATCAACCACGTGATAAGCGAATGCGAAGTGTTGGCGCAAAAGGAGTACAAACGCAGGCACGATAAAGTGGCTCGACACCTTCACTGGACCCTCCTACGGATCCATAACTTCCCGATCAATGAGAGGTGGTACAAGCACGAACCGGCGCCCATGGTTGAAAACGAAGCTGTGCAAATCTACTGGGACAAGCGGATGGAAACTGATCCGAGTACTTCACGCCAACCGACCGGACAGCGTCGTGAAAGACAAAGGAGCTCTGGGGGCAATATCCCAGAATCTCAAGACCGCCCTGCGAGAGCTCAAGTGCGGCCACCTCCACCCAGGAACCCTCCAGAAGAGCGCTTTGATTGGAACAGCGCACATCATTCGCAAAGTGCTATGAACCTTAGGTCGCGGGATGTGACCCGGCGCCAGAGTGTAGAGCCCAACATCGCTTAACCAATCCAATTTTGGTTGTGAAATCCCCTCAATAATAATAATAATAATAATAATAAGACGCCACAGTTCTGCCAAACTGCAATTCATCGATACCTCAAGTTTTTGCCTTATGAAACCATTTCTATTCAGGAATCAAGCAGTCGCTCAGTGAGTGTTTACTTACAAAACTTACAGAGCCAGGCACGGTGGAAAATGCTTTTGGCAGTCTAGCTACCCGATGCATGTAACTGAACCCTCTAGAGCCGAAACCTAGTACACTCAAAAAGATGAATCACCCTCACGTGCGAAGTAGTGCGCAACATGCTAACTTAAGAAAATGCTATAGAAACTAATCTGTTCCTATTTGAACTGCGAGGATATTTTCTCGCAATGTCTTCGCTGTTGGAGCTGTGGCCCGTCCATGGCGCCCACCTCAAGAAGCATGACCCTATGGTTCATGTTGCTCCTCCACCCCATCGTCATTAGAGACGTGGTTCTTCATATAGCAACGACTTCCATTTCTTTGCGTCTCGTAAAAATTCTCTGGCCACGTCTTCTACAAGGACACCATTTACAAGGCATTGAACCAATTATGATTCATCCCTTCTTGCCTGGCAAACGTTGCTTCATTCGTATAATCACACACGTTCAGAAAAGCGTGACACTAAACAAAACAAAGTACGAGTACCTATAACACATTACGGTAACTTGTAAAATTCACAGAACTATTACTCTTAGTAGGAACCTTCTTTGTCTTCAAGTTCAAATGGACACTGCAGCATCTTTCACCGCGAAAATTCTAAGAACAAGGACACCTGCAGTACTGTCTGATAGTGTCTGTACACCGTATATGTATGTAGAAAATATTATGCAGGTAAGTTTTGTTCATGCCAGTTTTAAAGATCAACCACTTTCAACAGCATAATAGGTTAAAATTATGAATTCAAAGAGCTTATCTTCAGTCAAAGCTATTCAGTAGGGTGGAGCATTTTTCAACTTTTTTTATTTTCCTTAGTGGTTAGTTCGGATAAGTTGCTGAATGAGGAGAAAAAAATTTGTGTTGAAAGCACTTTCTCCTAGATTTATATCTTCTATCACCCCAAGACCCTTAACACGTTTCCTGCGATCGCTGATATCTAGGTCTCGCGCCTAGAGCGAAACATTCATTCGTCTCTATCGTCAGTGTGCCGCGAGCTACGGTCGAGGGAGGTTGCAGGTATGTTATTCAAGCTGCTTTCTTCACTTTGAAGTAAGAAAAGGCGGGACCCAC
>LQNS02277964.1:5198889-5210602 GCA_001587735.2 Parhyale hawaiensis | reverse complement strand
GGTACTAGGTATGCTTATTTAGGGATTTTGTAAGAGTTATTACTTTTGAGGAGGGACCCACCGGTGGGTCCCTTCGCCACTAAAATATGATTCAGGGGACCCACCGGTGGGTCCCTTCGCAGGAAACGTGTTAAAATGGAAAAAATTGCTTTCTTGGGCAAAATTTTTTTGTTTTTCTTTTTATTCACAAAACAGTAGTTATACAGCAGAGAAACATGCAACCAAAGTTTTAGGCAGCCAGCGCAACGCTAAGTGGGTAGAATAGGGGAACGAAGGGGGCCGGGCCTCTCATGAAATTCTGCCTGTTAGCTTGAACATCTAGTGTCAAATGGCATTTTCTGTAGCACTGATAACATCAACATGGAGGTAGGGACCACCGCAGTCCCAACTTATAATAAAGATCCATGTAGATGGCATCAGTGCTGCAGAAAATGGCATTTGACGCTAGATAGTGAAGCTCACAGGCAGAATTAATGAGAGACCGGGCCTCCTTCACCTCCTGTTGTACCCACTAAGCGTTGTGATGGCTGAATAAAACTTAGCGTGTTTTTCTGATCCTTAACTACTGTTTAATGAATAAAAAAAATCGCTCAAAGAGCACTTTTTTCTAATTTTAAGGGTTTTGGGGCAGTAGAAAATAACGTCCGGAAAAAACGCTTTAAAGACAACTTTTTTTCTCCCATTGGGCAACTTTTCTGAACTAGCCACCATAGATAATAAAAAATAAAAAACGCTCCACCCTACTGTTCAGCAATTAATCTATATGCACTTGTGAACCTACTTCAGCCATCAGAAAGGATAGCTACTATTTCAGCTGATTCAGAGTTCAGAGTAGCAGACGTGGCAGAGGAAGTGCAAAGTAAATCAAGTAATGATGAAGAGGGTCATTGAATTTTTCCTTAACACACCAAGCTTTAATCCTGAAAAATTTTACCACTTATTCATTGCCCAGGACCACTTGTTTTAATATAGCTGATAAGCTGTTATGGCTTTCCTAGTGCCAATAACTTATATACCATCAGCTACAAATGTACCACTCCTAGAAACCGTATATATATGCTTTTTAAAACTGTTCAGTGATTTCTTTCCCATCTGTGAAGGACTTAAAAAAAATAGAACAATCAGTTTGTTTTTGTTTTGTTTATTGTCAATGGTAAATATCATAAAAGGACTGACTGACAGATTAGGAATAGGTTGATCCTTAAGCCAAATTATACCAATATCTCATGTGTCACAATGAGTAAAATTGGTTAAAAGACTACCCTACCAATTTTGAACGTGTTACAAAAAAAAGGCAAATGACACGTTTGTATTATTGAAGGATTAGTCTCAAACAGAATTAACTCTAAAACACTTGAATTCAAGACACAGCAACACAAGGTTTACCCGAGATGAATCAAACAGTACAGTTTCAAAACTCAATCGCACACAAACACTCATCACTAGAGCATTTCAAGCTTGTATACACTTCCAATACTTAAATCAAGAATTAGAAATTTTCGGATGGTTCTGGCTTAGAAATTGCTTTTCTTTGTTCGCTATTCATAAGAAAATGATTAAGTTTGTCTAAGGTTTATGACTTCTCTTCAGATAGTGTCTTGCAATCAAAATTTTTTCAAGTTTTCTTGTCTGGATATAAATTCCTAAACTTGATCACGGATGCTCTTCGCATATCAGTAAAGTTTTTCTACAACTACATACAACTCCAGTCATGTATACTTTCAGTTAACATTTCTGTTTCAAACAAAAGTTGTCCCCTGCAATATACAAGTTGTGGATCATGATAAGTAGATTCTGTAATACCCTTATTACCAGAGTCGCCGAAAATACTAGATGTAGTTGCAGGCCAGTCTTCCTCTTAGTTTCTTTGCACTCTTTTCCATTAGATCCCACACTGAAAGCTGTAGCACCTCAGTTACTGTAAACCATTTTCAAATCCTGAGAAACACCAATACAAAACAGATCTATGCATTCACAAGTCCCTTTATATTTTCACCTCAAACCTGCCCAAAATGATAGACCAAGTGCGTTCTTCACCGTTGTTGAGATGTAGTTCATAGGTATATTGAGTTTTTATACTTTCCTCTTCAACTCATGCATTGTTTTGTTTTCTTTAACTGCTTTCTCTTTCTTTTTTTTTTTTTGTTTCTTTGTTCTTAGGACACGTTTATTCCAAGACAATTTTATGAACAGAACTATTTTATATAATATTGCAAGTCGATTAATAATAACATTGGTTATGTTTCACACAGAAGTTTCTTCTAGTGGCGGACAGATGGAAAGAAACGTTCACTGTAATTCTCTGCAGACTTATAATCCATTAAATACATGGCATTATGTGTAGTAATATTTGTACATAATACTAATTTCAGTCTAGAAATACTTGATGGAACAATTAACTACACTTGGTTGCGAGGCACACCCAGGACACCATCAAATTTAAATACTTTGCCGCACCACTAAAAAGTGACAGACGACTAATGCCTTGCGTTTGGAATCCAGTTTTTACTTACCCAGTCGACTTTTACAGATATTTTCCGAAATTTGCATTTTTGCCTGCAGCATATGACGTCATGGTGTATCCCAAAGTCAAAAATGACTTCAAATATTTTACGATGATACATTTCATTGGTCAAATTTAGAGCACTGATTAGTTAAGATGGACCCATGACAACTAGAAACCTCTGGTATCAAAAGAGGCGAACACAGCCTGCATAAATTTTGCTGAGGAACATAATCCTACCACCAGTTAGTAAAAAGCAAAACAATTCATTTAAGGGTAACGTCAATAAAAACTAGAATGCCTTGCTGGCGTAAGACCATCACCCGCGGTAGTGGGAAAACTCAACGAAGCCATTTTTGATGAGCGAGGTTAGGGCACAGCCGCAGTCTTTCCAAGGATTGGCTCTTCAATAATAACATGGGGAAAAAAATAGAACGCCCCATTCTCCAGACGCTCTGCCGCGGTGGAGGCAAATTCGTCGCGGGGGAGCAAATTCAACGCCATCCTTTTTTATGGTCAATTAATCGCAGTTTTTTTATGGGTTACATCTAGGGCAACCCACCAAACTCCCAACAAAAAATTATGAAGATTGCTCAACTCATTCGACCACTTTTTGAGTGGACAGACATACAAATATATATATTTATATATTTACTTAAATCTCCAACGAAAACATTATCACCTCTCTGACTTGGTTCGCGGGTGATAATGAAGCCCACATCTTCATATCTGAGATATAAGCATATATTGGATGAAAATTTTTTGCTCAACAAAAAAGTGTATCATCAGGAGGTAAATTTAGAATGAAAAAACCACTGCCACAGCAAAACCGCTGTTTTCTTTGCTGCTCTCAGTGATTCTAAAGAATCTTTTATCCGAGTACTTCTTTGATCAATTAGCCAATTTGCACACCATGATCTTACATCTAATAAGTTCGATTTTAAAAACAGTGAAACCATGAATCCATGAGAATCTTCTCTATTATTGAACTGAACTGAAAAGTGGCAGAGTAAGAAGTTAAGTTATTTATAAGCTCCATTAATTTGGTCAACATTGGTAATTTGGTCAACATTTGTGTTTACACTCTTCTAAAGGTATGTAAACCAGACTATGCAATTCAACTTTACTAAATGTGTAGCTAAACATTAATATTTACACACAAATATAACCAGATTAGGTATTAGGTATTATAAGAAGATTTAAGCCTCCCCAAATAAGTACTAAGCTCTTCTAAGAGAGGAAAACGAAGGGACACATAGTATGTCTACAGAAAAACGGGAAACCCATGCACGAAGGTGTTCCCACACAGGATCAACGCGCATGGGAACAGCAAGTCGGGAAAGAAGAGGAAGAACAGACAACAGTAAGATCAGTAGAAGTATAAAAGTGGAAGGAAGCAAAGTGGGCAGGAAAGACAGACGTCCCGAAGGCCTAGCTATTGGCTAAGGTAACCTACTCAAACCCCCTGGGATATAACCAGATTCATTAATTACCCACTGGGAATTATTTAGAAGTGTTTACTGTAAAATTTATGAAACGTGAAAAGCTATCTTTGTGAAGTTTTCCATTTAAATCATAAAATGATTTTGTCAACATTAGTACTGGAACAGCCTCGACAAAATAAAAAAACCTCTTGGATAAGCCAACTGAGCACAGGAAATGTTCAGACACTGTAATTGTACAGGTAACTTAACTACTAGAGTATTTGGGCTGAATGAGGAGCGAACACAAAGTTGTGTGCATGTGTTTTATGAACTTGGCACTGAGCTCCATGTTGTTCGTTGCCATCATTAGGGTCCGCCAGTGCCAATTTGGGGAGAAGGCTCTGGAGAAGGCTTGGGCAGAGAGGGGAGATAGTCAAAGAGAAGAAGAGAACTGACGAAACGTGCAGCCCCAAGCGGGTCCAGCCAAGGACTGCTCACCCAAAGTTCCGTGGGGTGACTAGAACACGAGAAGAGGTGATGAACAGACTGTTCGCCCAGTCCGCAGAATTGACAGGAGGGATCATCGGTCCGTCCCACTCCGAACTAATAGTCCGCTAAGACCGAACAGTGGCCAGAGCGTAGCTGGGAGAGGGTAGATCGGAAAGATCTGGGGAGTAGAGGCTCTTCCGCACAAACAGGGCATTGGTAACCCAAAAACCTGCTGAAGGATATGCAGCTGCAACAGCAGAATGGCCAAAACATTACCTCCGACAAGGCAGTTTTAAGGAAGTTGCTGCCTCACTATAAAATTGGACTGGACCACTGACGTTTAATTGTGAGGGCCATTCCCAGTGCCTCTGTATTGGATATCACCGTACCTCGTGTGACACGCAACACAACCGCGCACCTGAATACCGGACATTGCGCAAAACTGAGCAGAATTGTATCGGGTAACGGAAACTTGATCGATGCGGGTCGCTGTCATAGCCAAACACTGTTAATTTTTTTAGCTGTAAGGTCTGGCTCATAGCTCTCACTAGCTGACAGTGACCGTCCAGCGGAGTTCATATCCTTCCCGTCCTCTCTCTCTCTTCTTTTATTTTTCGCCTGCTTTGTAAGAGAGAGAGAGTAAAAAATGATCTGCTCTTTCCGTCAAACTGCGCATGCGTGTTTACAGTTGGTACCGTTTTGGTGACGTGATCTAAGTGTTATATAACTTGATCGGAACACTTTGTAACCCACTTCTACATTCTCTGGTTGGTAGGAGTGTCATTGGCTGAAGCATATCGGAGGCTTTTAACACAATATGAAGACGATCAACACTACAAGATATAGTGCCTTACTGGCCAACAAACTGAAGGCAGTAATTCGAACCAAACAGTGAAGCTTATCGCCGAACTAGTTTTGTTGTTGCATAATAATGCACGCCCACACACCACAATTCAGACAGTTGAAACCCATAACCAGTTGGGTTTTGCAGTGCTGGAACACCCTGCCTACAGCCCAGACCTCGCCACTTCCGACTATCACATCTTTAAACCGCTCAAAAATAATTTACGAGGTCGGGCCTTCATACAGATGCAGACGTGGAAGAAATGGTGTATAAATTATTCCACGAATAACACATAACTTTCTTCTTGCAAGAAGACATGAGCTAGTGCATAGCTGGTCCAAGTGCATCGAAAGACAAGCAGACTATATAGAAAAATTATGTACTAGTTTAATCCATTTTTCTGTAAATACATTAAAAAACAAGAGTGAGTGTGCATAACAATTATTTACTCTCCCTTATAGCTGCTTTCTGGTAGTCTTGGAGACTCGCTGACCTGGCAAGAGCCCCTTCCCCGTTCACTGCCACTGTTGGGGAAGCTGATTGGCAGTTATGCAATGAATACAATAAAAAGTCACTACTCACATGATTCAATACCAACATGAACAGCTAAATCCCACCTGACTATCTGATGACCAATCGGCGGGCTCTTCCTTCACTGATACCAAGTCATCTTCAGCCAGTTCTTGCTTCATCTGATAATCATCCTTAAGTGCATAACGAGCACCGGCACCTGAAACATATAAAAGATACAAAAACTGAGATAAAATCGGAGGCCCCTAGAGCGTAAAATAATATTAGTATTTTTGCCTTAGTGTAGTTTTTAAAGTACAAAAAGTGAAATAAAGTTTTTGCAAATTGTTGATTAACATACCGGTACTTGGGTACCATCACCATATCGCCTGATACGCATCACAAGTTAATGAGCGGCACCACATGACCGACAGTTCTAAACAATGTAAGAGTGTACCTAACCGCACAAAGCTTTGCAAGCTCATATGACGTATAACCAGTTGGGGCAAAAGGCGATAAGGTCATTTTTGTAGCAAAAAAAAAAGATTTAGGCCTCAGGTGAGTTAGAGCATTTATCTGCGGTCATTTCAGTGTTTGCATTGCTTTTCTAAGTTAAAAAATGAATGTGTAAGTCCGAAATCTTTCAATTTTTGCCCCCAAAATGACCTTATCGCCATTTGCCCCATATGGTTATACAGTACTTCATAAATATAAAGAAACCAGTGAGGATTTGATCAGGGGACCTAAAGATTACAACGCCGCCACTCTTACCACTAAGCCACACACAGCTAAAAGCAACGCAAGCACGCAAGGTACTTGTGTTGGCTGCTGCATCAGTGCAACAATATTAAGGCAGAGCCGTACGTGTATGAGGGAGCTCATCCGTCTACCCTGATTAATCAATATATACATAATATCTACTTAATATGATATTATATTATACTTAATATGAGACCTATACAGAGGTGATGCTCCGACTGCACTCGGACACAATTTCCAATAGAGCCCACATTGGCTACCAAACCAAGCTGCTTTGCCACCTGTGCAAAAAGGCAATCGCTCTACCCGCTCGTATCGATATACAGCTTAATGGTTCGAGTGTGACCGCCATAAAGTAACTCGAAGTCTTACTATTTGGGAGACAAGCATTCAAATGAGCCCATCTCATTAGCTCCAAATTCTGGGGAACTTCGATCATGAGTGCTGGTTTAGCAATGGGATCATGTTTCAGACCATACTCCATTAAATTCGATCCATGGAAGTGAAAATAACTCCCAAGACAAGTGAAAGCTAATGAGATTATATTCACAGAAAATGCTCCCATAATAACGATTTTAGGCTCATCAATGGCTCTACAGGAGCCACTGAGCTCAGAATGATATTTGCATTTTTAGTGTTGTTCAGCTTGATGATGGTGTACCAGACATAGCAAAAGACTTCAAAGAATTTGCACAAACTTTTCTTGGGTGTTAAGCTTGTGGTCAAGCACGAAAACCGTCATGCTTTAGTATGCTAGTATGACCATCGATTTTAATAGTAAATTCCAACAAGCCAGAACAACGCTCCAGGATTGGCATTGATTAAATCAAGTTGATTTAATCAATTGATTTTTTGATTTATTTTATCCATTTCATTTCTTCATGAAATGGAAAATTTTTACACCATCAAATGATCTACCTACTCTTATGAACATTTATGCAACACAACACCAGTTCTATCTTGCAAGGTACCTATGGTTCCCCTAAATAGAGTTCAACAGCCTGTATATACATACCTCTTTATAGTTACGTACAAAATTAAAACAAGAGGAAGCACATGCTTAAAACTTCATGATATTTAAGTACATATGTTAATGCTCTGATTTAATCTAATCAATCATCTAATGAGTCACTATGTAAGTAACGATAATTGCAGCAGGGTTGCCATTGATTATATCATATTTATTTAATAAATTGATTAGCTAAATCAACTGGTTTTTCTACAGAAAATCGTGATTTTTTTGTGAAGCTATCAGATTCTTTTAAGAAATGGAATATGTTTGCACTGTCAAATGATTCATTTTTATCAGCATGTATGCAACGCCACACCAATTTTATCTTTCAACATATGAATGGTTCCCCTTGAAAGAATTCAACAACCTAAACTTCTACATAGCTAGCTACATAGTTGAAAGGAGAGGAAGTACATGCTTAAATTTAAAATTTTATGGTAATTAAATAATTCAATGCTTTGATAAAATCTAATCTATCATCTAATGAGCCACTATCTAGGTAACTACCTTTGCAGCAAGGCAAGGTTTGCATTTATTAAATCAATTAACTTCTTCCAAAAAAATATCATGATTAATGTATATATTTCATAGATCCTCAAAATGAAATATTTTTACACTATCAAATTATTAACTCTTATAAGCATTTATCAGGGTTCGTATTGATTAAATCAAATTGATGTAATCAACTGAACAAATCAATTGATTTTGTATAAAAAATCAAGATTTTTTTGGTTTTTTTATTTGAGTTTTCTATGGAATGGAATATTTAAACACTATCAAATGATTAACTGTTATAAGCATATATGGAACACAATACCATTTTTTTAACTTATCCAACATTCCCCTCAATAGAATTCATCAACTTATACCTCAACATATCTAGCTTCATAGCTTCATAATTAAAACAAGAGAAGTGCATGCTTGAATTTTCATGGCATTTAAATAATTTAATGCTGCTGCTGCAGAAATATTATGTGTCTTTAGTCAATACCGTTCTCACTGCACAGCTGCTTCAAAGCTGCACAGTGAGATGCTATAAATCTCTTGTTAAATAGGTTTGACTTTCCTTTGGATTTTCACCCACTCAAGTAACTTGAACTGGTTCACCAATAGACAACTGAAAAAATCATTCACCTACCTGCATGCAGGCCTCAGTATATTTCACTGAGTTACCTATCATCTCCAAGCTTAAAGCTATTTTACCAATATTTTATGAGGCATTGAATGACTGATAGCTAATTATTATCCACCATTTACTACACTAGATTTTGTAGTACTCCACTTGATTTTTTGAAATAGCCTTAGTTTGTGTTTTTTCACTGTGTGTTGAAAATTTTATGCTCAAGGAAATCAGGAAAGCACTTGTTTAATGAGTAAGTATCATCTGTAGCACACTGTCACATTGTAGAAGAACTATGAAGAAACACTGTATCATTTCACATAAAGAAAATATAAAAAAATTAAAAATCAAATAAACCAAAAAATAAATAAATAAAAAAAATTATTTTTTGATTTAAAGAAAATTAAAAATCACCAACGCTGCTTCATACCAAATGAAAGTAGACAGTTGCAACAGATACTGAATTTGAGTAGCTAGCAAAAACTTTTGCCAAGAATGCTGAGAAATTCTAAGAGTCATCTCACTGTCTCAAGTGTAATCAAGGTATGTATCTACATGAGCTTCGAGATTCACCAAGGAACTTCTTAGTTTCAAGTTAACACTTCAGGCTCTAAAGAAAAGTTCAATTTTTGTAAGTTTAGCTTCACTCCTTGTACAATAAAACGCTTTTTGTATTTATTTTGTGAACGCATTTTAATAAGACAGGCAAAATATAGGCCAGATTACAGATTATATCATTAAGTTACATTTTCATACAGATCGACAACCAGGCTGCACAAGATGGCAAAAGCGGGACACTCATCCCATTATCTGAATGCACTCCTTGCTTGAAACACTTTTTGAACTTGAAACAATAGGTATATCTGCAGCTTCTGAAGTCTGATTTTTAAACTATTTTTTTGCCGAGGTCACGATGTATAAATTCGGTAGATGATCAGTGAAGTACTCACAAAGTTATGACTTTTCACAGGCACTTTAGAAAATTATTTCTTCAAGCTTAGTGTCTATCTTTGAAGGAGCAGTTTTTGCTTTATAGGCCAAGTTTCAGAATTTCAATAAAACAGATATTTGAGTTTGAAAGACGGTATAACGGCTACAGTGCGCTGACACTGCATATAAGCTGACTGGAGACTAAGCTGGAGTTCCGTTCAAGTTTACTGCAGTGTATTATTCTGGGGTTTCAATCAATATTTTACTTTTGACTCTGACTATGGAAGACACACAATTAAAAAGAAGGCGACTGGAGGATAGGGAATGTTAAAAAAAAAAAAAAAACGAGACTACAACATTCTCAACAATAAAAACGTGCTACCAATGGAGAGAGAAGATGCGTCTATGCGACAAAGTGTTAAGAAAGAGTTGAAGCAGAGAGGTTACAGAAGGGAATAAGAGCTACTAATAGGCGTGAGCGGGAAAATGAAGCAGCGGCAAATTAGAGAGGAGAGAATCCACGGATGAGAGCAAGACAAAGGATTAATGAAGAAAATAAGGAAGAAACAAGTCAGAGAGAAGATATGAGAACAAAGAATCAATGAAGAGAATGAAGAATGAGAAACAGACCACAGAACAGACCACCATAAAAATGAGGAGCAACCCTCACAAGTGAAAGGCCTCCGCCCCAACCCATCCGAGTCCTTCCGCACAAGTCTATATTAAGCAAACATAATGATTAGTTAGTATGTACATGAATTTTTTATGCACTAGTCCACTAGTAACTAAGGAAAGAACAATGCAATTCTCTTGTTCGTTGTTGTGTTGATGATATTCTTTTTCTACTGTAGGTGTAATATTTAGAAGTCGAGTAAATTTCTCTTGAAATCAATATAGCCCATTCATGACCCTTTATTATAATCACTTTGCATGCTGTTTAAGCTGTTTTAAACGCAATGCTATCATTACAGGAGAGGAAAAGGAAGGGACAGATAATGTCAAGAAAAACGTGGAACTCATACCCTTATCGTACCCACGGCGACCTATCGTACATGGGTCTCGGTATCACAAGTCGGGCAAGATTGGGGTGAAAACAGCACACAAAGCACCACCTGGACAATAGGAGGACCAAGAAGCTAAGTGGGTACAAAGCACATAAATGCATCCCAAAGATCTAGGTAAAACTCGGGTATCTTTGTGATTCGAAGGAAGCACGACTCTTCATAACATAGCATGGGTTTATCTTACAAATCAAGCCCAAGGGACGCCCAACCCTACTGGAGAGAATTGAAGACTTTTCAAAACATTGCCAAAATGTGAATAAAATGTGTTCAAAATTTTCACTGAAAATCTTGTAAGCTTGAAAATGTGCAGGACTACAATCAGTAAACAGCCTATGAGATGTTGGTTAGTCCCACAAAACGACTGAAGGTCTCGCAATCTCTCCAAGTTGGTTCAGCTGAGAACACCCTAGCCAATTTCGGCTCACCTGAGGGCGCTATTGTAGATCTGGCACTATCAAAAGTTGCCAGTGCTGTTCCTAGGCGTGATGAATCGTTTTCTGCATCGTTCTGTAAGTGAATTGCATCCAGTCTTGAATACTGACCAGTGAAACTACTTGATATAATACTTATGCAGCTGTAACTGACTTACCATATAGTGCATATTGCTGAGGAGATAAATTTTAAGGATTTAGAGGAGCGCCACTATAGTTAGAAAAAATTAAAACAAGATATAAACCCTTTCAAATAGCATGGTGTTCCATTCCAGATCAAACACCTAATGGAGTTCAAACAATGTTAGCAGTCACAGATAAATAACTATTTAGAATTTTTAAAAGGTAAAACATATTCTAGAACTCCACCATGCAAGTACGTCATATACAAAAAGATGAACAGCCCAAGTTTACGGAGTCTGAAACCTTTAGCGTTAAAATGGAAAGAAATAGCTAAGAAATTTGTATAGTCAAGTGGTGCACCTAGAGTGGCACTAAAGCACACAAACACCTAGAGTGGCACGAAAGCGCACAAACACCTAGAGTGGCACTAAAGCACACAAACACCTAGAGTGGCACGAAAGCGCACAAACACCTAGAGTGGCACTAAAGCACACAAACACCTAG
>LQNS02277964.1:5181035-5198164 GCA_001587735.2 Parhyale hawaiensis | reverse complement strand
ACTAAAGCACACAAACACCTAGAGTGGCACTAAAGCACACAAACACCTAGAGTGGCACTAAAGCACACAAACACCTAGAGTGGCACTGAAGCAGACAAACACCTAGAGTGGCACTAAAGCACACAAACACCTAGAGTGGTACTAAAGCACACAAACACCTAGAGTGGCACTAAAGCACACACACACCTAGATCGCCACTAAAGCACACAAACACCTAGAGTGGCACAAAAGCACACTTTGACCAGTAACAGCATAAGAATGCGGAAGATGTAACCTATTCCGTAATGGGATTAAACGTGATCACTGTATTTTCATTGTATGGCTATTTTATAGTTGTGATAGAGAAGATAAAAGAAATTGATAGTTGAGTGCACAGAACACTTCAGAAAATGGCATGACTTAGAATACTTCGACAAAAAAGAAGCAGTGGTTTAGCCTGAACCCAGCGAGCACTGAAATGGAGCCACAACCGAACACCAAATAACTCTACGCCTAGTTATAAAATAATTTAATGCTTGTAAACTGTTTGGCTGTATGGACAGCAACCACAGGGTAGCGTACTTTGACTCCAAAAATAAAGGTAAAGTCAACTATAACTGCACCCTCAACTGGGAAGCTCACACGCACTGGTTCGTGTTGCAGATGTAAGCCAATTGGTTCCAGAGGAGTAAGTACAGCTGCAGAAGACCACGGGTCGCTAAGAACTATGGTGCATGAGCGGAAGGTTCAATGACCCGCGCCCCCTACCCTTAAGGTAAGTACCCTACAGTAGCTATGCACACCAAGCAAATTTGCTGATATAGTGCGCCGAGCGCCATTCACATAGAAAACTCACGTGAGTAGGAGATCGTATTCGGGACATTTAGCACAACTGTACAGCATGTAAAGTCCGCTACTACCGTGGGTATGACCCCCAACCATTTGGCATTGTACCACTAGTGCCGTCAAGACGTTTGTCACCAATTAAACGATGTAAAACGAACAAATGCAGCCAAGTCTTACCTGGTCATGAGATGACCAGTCGCTGGGCTCTTCCTTCACAGCTATGAACTCTGAAATCGGTAACTGCTGTTTGGCCAGACGATCTTCCATTATAGCGAGGGTTACAAAACCAGTACTGGCACCTGAAATTCCCAATAAATAAAAATGGTGAGGTAAATATGCCAAAACTTTATTACTGAATAACAATATGCTCAATATAACACAAAAAAAAAACTCGAAGGAAAACACAACTCAACTGGTACAAATAAGTAAGATTGCACAATATTTTTTGCCTCTAACAAACAACTGGAGAAACCTAGAGTAAAAGTTCATCAATGCACTCACCTTATTCAAGTGCTTCACACTACAGCTTGATTTTGACACTATCCAACAATAGTACTTGATCTTTTCACAAGCACCAAACGGACTGCACTATTTCCAAATGTTTACTGAAAGCACAATATTACATTTTTCTCATGTAGGGAAAACAGTAAAAAAAAACATAGCTAACGGAAGACCTTCAGCAAAAAAAAATTTGTTACAAAGTTAGAGCAATAAACAACATGATCAAAAAGACCAATCGATACTTGCTTATTGATTTACAAGTGTATCAATATTGTTAGACTAACATGTCTGAAGGTATGACTCACATGTTTATTAATTGAAATTTTTTGAGTAGGTAGTTATCACACGTACTATTCTTGCAATCAGTAGTCTAAATCTAATCTTTTATAGAGTTTGGACAATGAAAAATTTATACTTGTTTCCTTTGGACGCTCATTGTGAGTAGCTGTTTTGTACTGCCAAAGCGAATTAACTGCACTCATCTCATTTTGTAAGCAAAGTGCTGCCAAGCTCGTCCGTGCGCTGGAGCTCATATGGATCAACCACGCCTGCAGGCATGAAAATGAGCTATTATTATTATTATATTCAAAAGTCTAAGTCTCAGTTTCCAGAACAAAGGAGATAAAATGAGTCATGGCCGTAACACTTTAGCCATCTGCTGTCGCTTGTATTGCGCTGTAATGTAGCTTTGTGATTGACCAGCAGGTGAGTCACGGCGCAATTAACGTGATCATTTTCTATCACTTTCAAAGTTGTAATACACATCAAAACACTGTAATAAAAACCAATGTGTACGTATATATGGATTAGTAAGAGGCGACCCATGCAGTCATTAAATGACAGCAAATATACGGTAATTACTTCAATAAAACTCAAAATTACTTCAATAAAACCCAAAATTACTTCAATAAAACCATTTTTTTTCTGTCTACGCCGTGGTACTTCTCAATACTTTAACCAGAGGGATATTGACGCTGATTTAAAAAAATGGAAATTTCTTCTTCGGGTTTCTTTTTTTTTTCTGTCATTCAATGTTCCGATTTATGTGTGTCCCTTGCTATTTTTAGTCCTTGTAAGTAAATTTCTTATATATTTTATCTCAACAGTTTTGCTGATGATGGGTATGATGCCCGAAACGTTCTGAATTGGTGTTCATTACTCACAGCGCGTTCCAAAATAAGAGCAAGGAGGAAATCACAGATATGAAACATTTATACACATTGAGAAATAGATAAAAACTGCCGTAGATAAGTAAATAAATGAAGACACTGAGTGTCTGTGTGTTCTCTACGGTATGGGGCAAAGGTATGCAGAAATTCGACAACAATAGTACTTGATAACGAAATAAGTACTGTACTTAAAAAATCCACTCTCCAGACAACACAAAGTATGTATCAACTTTAAAGTGCAACGCAAATAGCTTCTATGCTGAGGCAGCAACTAGGAGGCGAGACATACCAGTGACACCTCGTTTTTTCTGACATAGTCGTCACCAAAATCAATTCCAGTAATCTTCTTAACTTATGCTCTCCAAAACATTTCCAGTACTTGGCCGTTTCAGTGATACCAAACCGGTATTACTGATGTAGCGAGAGCAATAACAAAAAATAAAACTGCGTGTCTTCGACACTCTATGACCAAAGAAAAAGGCTTATGACCCATTTGGAGGTCATGAGCCACAATTTAGGAGCCTCTGTGATAGAAAAATTTAGGTACAAATGTAGCTTAAAAAAGCACCAATGAGAACAAATGAGGCGTCGATATATACTAGATTCACAAACCTTATATCGCAAATAGTTTATCAAGGGCTGTATTTCTGCATACCTTATTTCAATTAAAAAGGGGGAATAAATAAATACACATTGGTTTTATAACTTATTACAGTGCTTTGACACGTATTTATGGTAACACCATAGAAAGAGATTATACGCAGTCGTTAATGTCCAAGAAAAGCTTTGCGTAGATGTCAGTCCTTCCAGATGACAGTTTTTGGGACTCAATGGTCACTAATTTTATAATTTTGTGCGCATTAGTGTTCAGGAAACATATTGCGGACGGCTTAGTCCTGGAGTGTATGTTCTGTCATACACTTCAGCACCGCTCACAGCCCTAACCAGATTTCACTTCAGCACTCGTAATATACCGGGGGAGCGTGCAACATCCCCTGACAAACACGAAAATTTTGTCCACTGCGGTATAAATTGAATAGAAGCAGTAAAAAATTTTACGAGCGCATCAGGGACACAATGTTTGCATTGCACCGAACTATTCAACTATTCCTGTGGTTTAACACAGGCTTATTGCGATACTAGGGTGCGAAGTACGTCTCGCTTCAAACTATCAATGACTTTTGTCTCGGCTTTTATGCCGGTAGGTCTCAGATTCTTAGTGGTCAGTGCGCTTCTGACAGGAAAAAGGCGCAAGTTGAGCATCTCCATTCCCCGGGCACGGCTGAACGCTTTCGCTCAGGTACGCCGCGCAGGAGAAGGAAACGAAAAACAATAAGGAAGAAGTCTAGCGGGAATAGGTCGGCCACCTCGATCAGCAGCCCACCTCCCGCATCGGAAGGATAAGTATTGAGAGATTACCTAACTTTGCGAAACTAAGCTCGTCAGCAGGAACTGCGGCAAGCTGCAATATCCCCTGCCGAGAAGGCACTAGGGACCCTCGGGGTTGTGAGGTCCAAATATATTGTGGTCAAATATATTGTGGTAGGAAAAGAACCCACCAGAATATACCCCTGAGGGCACGCATGAATTAAACAAAAAGTGGCAAACACATCCTTATTTCTACTTTCTTCTTGCAGCGTAAACGCAAAATAACCGGCAACTTTTCATGCAGCTATGGTGATTTCGAAAATATTAATGTCAATGCACGTACCATTCCAGCCCGTCTCGTCTATCCCATTACTTAGATACAAATACACCATAAACCTAAAGCCCGCACAGCAGCTCTTTTTCTACTTCACAACAAAACGCATGAAACTTCAAGCAAAAAAGAGCGCAGTAGCCCCACTTGTTTCGGCTGCGCGTGCGCTGGCATCAATACATAATATGCTATTTTATGCATGCCTATGGAATACTGGAGTGCACAAGCAATACTACAAGCATACACATATGAGCTTTAGCATAAAGAAAACCCAAAGCAATATACGTTTATTGCACTAACAGAAAGGAAGCCCCGAAAGAGACTCATACCAAATTATCTCCGTTGCGTCTCACTTGAGGCGACCAGAGGAACAATCCACTGAGCAAGATCAGCAGTTACTAAGCTCAGTGGTATGCCGGTCTCTAACTGTTAATAAGCTAAACACCAAGTGTATATTACTCTAGCGAGTGAAATACCTAATGCGGTGCACAAAATAAATGAAAATTACAGTAGATATTGGGGCGCGTACCGTTACTAGATCCAAGGTAGAAAAAATTACTGCGATGCAGCGCCCCTCGCACTCACTCTTATCGTGGTTCTCTTCTCAGCAATATTTTTTTTCCTCGATGGGCGTTTACTTAATTCGCCTATAATAGACTCAAGAAGCTATATTGCTTCGGAACAAGTATCTATCACACCACAAGTAGATATTTCAGGCGTCACCCGTTCCGATGCTTCAAACTTTGTCGAGGCAACGGCCATCATGCCGTTGAGTAGAAGACTATTTCATCTAAAGCGTTAGACTACGATCGATAGACAAAACGGAGTACTAAACGAATTGTGTATCAGTATAAAAGGGGATACTGTGAATTTATAGCAATTGTACTCCAATTGCTCCGTGGCCTATGATCAACAATTGCAAAAGCTAGCAGCAAAAAATTTGCTGCTGCATTGGCATCTCAAACACTGCAGTACCGTAAAAACCTATGCATTCATGTTTTTATCTGTCCGATTGCTTATCTATCCATATTCTACCATACATGAATGGAAAAGATGGGTAGAAATTAGGCCACGTTTGAGGATTGGCTGATCCTATCAAGCTTTATCGGTAACCCCTAACCAATAGATGAAAATTTCATCCAGTTCCGAAAGATGGCAAAACAAAACGTTTAAATTGAACGCTCATCGAGCAAGGCTCACTTGGAAATATACAAATAGTGCACTGGAAACACTAACAATTTCATGTAGCACTCTCATGAATCCTTATATATATTTTCTTCCCATTTCAAATCTTCATTTCTGCTCAGTTTGCTGTATGAAGATTGAAGCAAAAAGTAAATATTTTTCCGCATAAAGCAGACATGCACAGACAAGTGAAGAACACAAGGAATTCGTTATAAATTATTTTTACAACATTTCTCCCTTTGATGGAACTATACGCAGGAGGGATCAAGTTTTGAATCGACGAATCACAATCAATGAAATCTAAAAAATTGAAGCTTAACTGTGCTGAGAAAAATTCATTTTTTTAGAGCCACTAAGAAGAAGGGAAGAAAGGATGCGATGCTCAGTAAAATCGAAAGCAAGAACAACGATTTCTAATAACTATTTAAGTTGGTAGTTGCAGTGCCAAATTCATAAGCAAATTAGCAGCGAACCTACAGTAGGATCAGGGAAGAAGTATCATCACAAATTCAGCACCAACACAGTAATTTACAAACAAATATGGTGGCCCAATTCCCCCTGCCACTGAGAACGCAGTCCAGTAGATTATACACGCCATATCAAATGATTGTAACAGGATTTCACTTTCTCATCAGCAGAAATTTCCTTTTCAACATTTTCTAAATTTTCATACCAGAGATGGCAACAGAAATATAAGCGGAGTGTATAAAACCTGCCTAGCATCAAAATTATACAGCCAATAAGAAAAAGATATTATTTGTGTGACTCATCTAAAGTTGAATTTCAGAGCATTACTGACGAGCAGCCAGACTCTTGACAT
Organism: Parhyale hawaiensis; assembly: GCA_001587735.2. NCBI lineage: Eukaryota > Metazoa > Arthropoda > Malacostraca > Amphipoda > Hyalidae > Parhyale > Parhyale hawaiensis. The sequence goes on along the minus strand of LQNS02277964.1, from coordinate 5,191,965 downwards.
CATATCTTGCAATCAACATGTAGAGCCATAAGCACAAAAAGAACTGAAATGCACACTAGATAATACCACACATTTTGTGCTTGTGATCTAAATATACATATCGTCCTCTTTCTGACGATTATGAAGCACTGTATTTAGAAAACATTAAACGAGTTTAACATTTATGTGGAACTGATAAATGTGTATTATTTAAATTTCTATTGCAACAAACTGACGCATTTGGAGGAAATTCATAACTTCACTTCTATTGCAACAAATTTTTCTGAACAATTTCAGCAACCACTACAATACTAGATACTGCGTTGTGTACACTTTAAGATATTGCTTGCAAATTTCCTAGACTACTCCCATTTAAAATTAAGTACATTTTAACAGGAAAAACAGATAATGCCACAGGTTTTGAGAGTGTACTTTTTCCAATCTGCCAGCTGAATACACAATTCTTCAATTAATATTGCATACATTGAGAATAAACAAGAATCAATTCAAGCGTTATTCCCAACTGTTTACAGGCGCAGAGCTTTTTGATGCAAAATTTATATTTTGGCTACTTGTAGATGCAATTCCAGTGTACTGAAAATCCCACGGAAGGCGGCAGAAGGTTACAAGGTGAAACGTTAATTATGCCATTTTTTACTATGAGCACGTTTCCAGAAATATCCAGAAAATATAAAAAAATAAAAATCACATGCAGATATTAACAAGATGTGATTGCAACGCATAGTAGCATGTGTTTAAATGTAACTATACACAATGAAGTGACATTCATGCTGAGGCGAAATGCTGAAAGCGTTCCACATAGCTATTGAATTGTGCAGAGACTAGTAAAGAAAGACGCTTCACTCCAGGCTGCACGGTAACACAAATTTTCAGAGTGATAGTTTAATGATAGCCACCTATAACCTACGGCCCATAAACAGAGGCAAGTCAGTAGCCATTGCGGCACACTAAAGAAAATCCTGAGACAACTTGAAAGACCATTTATATTTTAGTTTCAATACTCTCACAGTATGAAAAGGTCGGTGATATAGGAAAGTAAAAATCAGCTAAACTCACATTTCTTTATAATAAATTTAAGGGCCATGTAAACATATGATACAAATCGCTCACAGAACCATCGTAGCTTGGTAGGTACGGCAATGCACGAATATACTGCCAAAATCTGTCACGGTCTGGGAACATGCTAGGAATGTATACAGGATACAATAGGTCTTTCTATCATAAGTCATACTCAGTGTTCTAGAATGAGCCACAGTCAACGAGAAAATATCAACCAAATGGCTACGAAAAAACTGGCTATTCCATTGGCTCAGAACAGAGCATGAGAACTGATGTTTCTACAGAGTCAAGCTTTGCTTCGCAGAGTATCATAGGCTTAGCGCATTCCGATACTATTAAGGCTGGGCGCATTGAATTTTGACGTGCGTTAATTAACGCATGACCGCAACTGCATTGAACTCTATAGAACGTCCGCACACATGCGTTATTTATCGTACGTTGAAATCTGTCAAAATTCAATGCAGTTTGAGGTCATGCGTTAATTAACACACATCAAAAAACGATCGTGTGCGCCTAGCCTTATATTGAAGTAAAGTCAACTTCGACTGCACCCTTCATTGGGTGCAGTGCCCAAACGCACTGGTTTGTGCGGCAGATATAGGCTACCTTGCCGCAGAGGAGTAAGGACAGCTGCAGCCGACGACGGTCGGTAAGAACTATGGCACATTCAGTGCAAGGTTCAACGACCCACCACCCCCTACCCCAAGGTAAGTAGCCCATAGTAGCTAGTAGCTATGTACACCAAGCAAATTTTGCTAATTCATGCGCCAAGTGCCATGACAAAGATCACTCACCAGATCTGGGGATCGTTTCCAGGACCCTCAGCACAACTGTGCAGCACACAAAGTCCGCTGCTCCATCTATCAGCACAATTTCTGTACTTCACTCACTTGACACCATGAATCATGAATTAGTAGTGGAGTCATCATCCAATCAGTCTGAGAAGTATTAGGTAGTACTGCAACAAGATGAGCCACGAGCAACAAAACCAGAGTTGTAATTTTGTTTACGCAAGATCCGTAGAATGAACTCATCAGAATGCCACATAATCCTAAGGGGATAGGTAAACACTTCGGAGATACCACTGTCAGCACACAGGCCAAACAATGGGGACTACAAATTCATTAAAAATGTCCTGCAATGCTTCGCAATTAGTTCAAAAAGTGAGGCTCAGATACCAAACTCCAAGGCAAGAGGATAAATAGGCGTTAACAGAGTACTACACAGAGGGCACCAAACCGTTAAGGACTGTGCTGAAGTAATGCCACAGGGACAGAGAAGAGAGTGATGCTTCAGTGCCGCCTCTCAGAGAAGAGCCTAATGCACAACGGTGAACAAGGGAAAACAGGGGAAAGAGCATGTTTTAAACTTACAGTCGCATAGGGAAATTTTATTGATAAGCGGTATTAGAAACACATCCCCTTAATGGCGTACAGCTCCGGCTCACACCGGAAGCTAATAAAGGTTCCTTTTCCAAAAAATTGTGAGCAAAATTTCTCAGGAATAATATTATTATACGTAATTATCTTGGTTCCATATCAATTATGAGAATAAATCCCCAGAAATACGTGCAACACTAGCCCCTTTAACTATAGATTAGTTACAGGGATTTTTTGTGAAACAGAAATAACTCCCTGGGATTTTCAAGGAAAGGACCTCCTACACTTAACTATGCTACCAGGATGATCTCTCTCAGCCCTCCCCCTTCCTTTAGTTGCCTAGCAAAACTTCGCAGATAATAAGCCTTTAACCGTCTACTATACAGCGGCTGGTTTGAAGTTGCCATGTCACTGTAGCTCCCCGCGTGGATACCAGTCCCGTATGTATTGTGCGGTACACAAGGGAAACATTCTCTTGAATGACACGGAGTCAAATGAGATGAAAAAAAAGATATAATTAATGTACAGTGACAGCAAAAAAAATCTTTACACTTAAATTGCAAGACACCCGAAATGTGAGTTGGTATTTCGGTTGCCCGACCCGACATAATAAAGCGAGAAGATTTTAGTGATGATGCATTCCCTCCGCAAACTCATAGCAAACGTCATCACCCAGCCAACCCTCAGCGAGGGTTGTATGCTGCTGCAGTGAGGTTGATAGGGAGACGCTCTTGTCGACGAGTTATTTTTTCTTTATTATAAGTTTGAAGTCATATAACTTAACACCAACAGCACACAATGGCCCAGAAATGCTTCAAATGAAGGCGTAAACCTTTGCGTTAACTGGGCTAGAAAAGGGAGACTGAAACGTGAAGAGCATGGGCTTCTTTCCGGCACGCCGACGTTGAAGACCCAGGTCCTCCTGCAAGCTATCGTGAATTGCCCTTGTTGCGACGATCTGGACGAACTTATCGTGTTTGTTTTTTAGTTCAATGGGAGCTAAAGCATGATTTGGGATAGCCTCATACTTCAGAAGCTTATTTGTTCTCAGTGTAATTTTCTTAAGAGTGCCAGAGCCTGACTTCATTGGTGGCACCGTCCCTGTTGGTAATTTTGTCCCCGACCGCTCAGCTAATATATTGTCTCTCTTGACATCCCCAGATCTTTGGTTTACGGCAATCACAGAGTCTCTGTTTTCTAGCATGGTTAACGCAAGGGTCTACTCCTTCATATGAAGTATTTTTTGACCCATTGTGTACAGTAGGTGTAAAATTATATGACATCAAACTTATAAAAAAGTAAAAAAAAAAAAACTAGAGCGACTTGCTATCAACCTCACTGCAGCACCCCACAACCCTCGCTGAGGGTTAGGTGGGTGATGAGGTTTGCTATGAGTGTGCGGAGGGAATGAATCATCACTAAAATCTCCTCGCTTTATTATGTCGGGTAGGGCGAACGAAATACTAATTCCCATTTCTGGTGTAAAGCTTTTTCTTGGCATTGAAGTTTAAAGATATTTTTTGCCGGTATTGTACTGGCCCATCTACGCTAGTGAATGATTACGAGCGAAATGACGATCAAGTAACTTTTTACCAACACAAGCATAATCACATTTGCTGCAGTGGTAAGGCTTCTCTGTTGAATGCTTGCAATCAAAATGAGTGCTCAGGTCCCATTTTGTAACACCAGCATAGTCACACTCAGTACATTTGTAAGGTTTCTCCCCTGAATGCTTGCGAGCAATATGATTGCTGAGAACAGTTTTATCAACACAGGCATAATCACATTCACTACATTTGTAAGGTTTTGCTCCGGAATGTTTGGAGGCAAAATGAGAGTTGAGAGCCCTTTTTTCAACACTAGTAAAACTACATTCATTGCATTTGTAAGGTTTCAACGTTGAATGCGTGTGAGCAAAATGACGATTCAGGTTACTTTTCGCTACACTGGCATAATCGCATTCACTACACTTGTAAGGTTTTTCTCCAGAATGCTTGTAAGCAATATGAGTAGTAAGGTTACTTTTAAGCGCAGTAGCATAATCACATTCACTGCATTTATGCGGTTTCTCTCCAGAATGCTGGTAAGTAAAATGAGTGCTGAGATCACTTTTTGTAGCACAGGCATGGCTACACTTACTGCACCTGTAAGGTCTTTGTCCCGAATGTTTACGAGCAAAGTGTTCAAGAAGCTTGCACTTCGTAGCATAAGCAGAATCACATTCACTGCATTTGTGACTTTTCTCTCTTAAATGCTTGTGAGCAACATGATCGTCCAGGTCCCTTTTTGCAGCACAGGCATAGTTGCATTCACGACATTTGTGAGGTTTACATCCAGAGTGCTTACGAGCAAAATGATCAGAAAGCTGTCTTTTAGAAGCACAAGAATAATCGCAGTAGTCGCACTTAAGTGACTTCTCCCTAGCATGTCTACACCTGAAATGCGATAACAACTTCCAGACAAACATACTAGCAAAATGACATTTTTTGCATCTGTAAGGCGGCTGTCCTGCATGCTGCTCTTCAAAGTGACTCTGCAAATCCTGGTCCGAATTACTGACATACAGACACACACAGCATTCACGAATAGTCCGACTAGGACTGTCACTAACTTCAGAAGGTGGAGGACTAAGATCAACAGAGAGCGTGCGAGATGATGAGATTGAGGTTTCACGATCGCCCAATAATGTTGGGTCAGCTGAGGTTGTAGCTGGCATTTGCATCTCACTAGACGGTTGCGCTGGAGGTCTGCCACCATCGTGAGGCAACCCAATTCTTCTTTTGGGTGTATCTCTCTTTTGCACAACCTGCTACCCAAATTACAGTATGAACATTACTAGCAGTAACAAGTGAAAGTGAAAACGATAAAACAGTAGAAGTAACTGAAGAATAGTATATATATTCAAATCAATTAGCTACGATTTAAATACAATCCTCTACCACTGACAACAAAAACAAAGTAGTGAAATAAAGATATAGCTAACTCCAAATCTTACATTCACAGCATTGTCAATGAGAAACAAGAAAGAGACATGTGCGCAAAACAAGAAATGTTACAAAAATTCACATTGGTTCTGAGACCATTATGATCTTTGTATCGTTACCAAAATCTAATCATTTGTGGCCTTCAAGAATGTTAGCAGCTGCAGTAATTTTTTTTTACAGATTAGTTGATCATTTTTGAGTTATGATGTTAATAAACATTAGCCAAACTCACAAATAGACAAACCAATCATCATCAAAATGTAATCATTTATGTCTATTAACATTACTAACAACTTCTATAAATTTCATGAGAATCCTTTCAGAATTTTCAATTATTGTGCTAACAAGCATAAAATTAAAAAAGTGAAAAACTAACAACCAAACAGCTAACAAGCATAAAATTAAAAAAGTGAAAAACTAACAACCAAACAGATAATCCCAAAAATTTGGTCATTTACTATTCGTGATATACCTGACAACTCATGAAAATTTCACAAAAATCCATACATGACTTTTTGAGTTATGGCATTGAGAAAAATTAGGCAAAGGAACAAACAAACAAACGGATGGACGGATCCTCACCGAAAGTTAATCATCTGTTCCTCCTAACGTACCTAACAATCCCTGTAAACTTCGTCAAAATCCATTCATCACTTTTCGAGTTAGGGTATCTTGGTGAGACATACAGACAAAGAGACAGACAAACCTGATGAAAACATAACCTCCTTGGCGGAGGTAATTACAGAAGACACATTAGCTATCAGCTGCAGTAGGGAATAACCAAGAAGACTAAGTAAACAAACATGGGAAAATGGTGAATGAAGGCCCAGCTAGAGCTAAAATAAAAAAGATAGTCTTCTAGTGGTATTACATATAAAATATAGAATAAGTAAACCCAACGAACCTGACCCATAGAGCCAAGGTCTATGGCTCAACTAAGTAGCCAAAGGCGGGTTTACATGCCAGTAAATGAGCATGTTCTCTCGACTCAGCGTTCGAGTGTGTTGTTTGAACTTTTAACAGCTAAAGCGTATACAAGTTTCAGAGTTATAATTCAGTTTAAATTTAATTCAAAGAGATATAATGCTACGAAACTCTTACTCTACTGATGAAGTTGACCCCTCAGTTTTCAGTGAAACGGGATGTGCCTCAGCTGCAGCTTGTGTGTTTCTCCCAAAGACCTTTGAGCATTGTTGAATGCATTGTAAGGTAATACTAAAGTATACAGGGTAAATTGCACTTCGGCTTAGAAACAAGCTGACGGTCAAGTTCAACAAGTTATTCTACAATTAAGTGAAAAATATAGTCCAATATCAGTCTCATACTACCTTGAAACAATATACCACATTAGATAGAGATGCATATAAACCGTAATTGCATTGTGCCTGTCATAACTATACCTGTAAATTATATGTTTTTATGTTGTACGACAAACTAACACCCTGCTTCCTTACCTAATTTACTGATAAAACAGTTTTGGCAAGGAATTTAGAAATAGGCACAATTGAGCACAAACCACGTATAAACTCAGCCGTAATATAGGAAATTGAATTGCACAGCAAATGGGTTGATGGGAGGTGGGATGGAAGGCATCACAAGGTGGGGTACAATGTAACAATTTTGTCAAACTGCCCGACACATCAAAAAATTTACACAACCTTACAAATTAACAAATATCAGCATGAAGGGCAACTACATCTTACCAAGCCATCATGTGTCCAGTCGTTAGGCTCGTCTTTCACAGATATGCAATCATCTTTAGTCATTTCCTGCTTGACAAGAAGACTTTCCATAGGAGCAAGAGGTACTGAGGCAGCACAGGCATCTGGAACTTTCAACAACAGATAAGTAATCAAATAACATTCACCAATCTGTGGCACCACTCAAAAGAAATGTGCAGTTCCAATTTCTTCTAGAATAGAACTAACAAAATGTGTTGTCACCGGTGAAGTAGGACACTCACCCCATTAATATGATTAGCAGCACGACATGATGTTGCCACTGCTGAACAATCAAATTTAAGTTTTATTGATTAGGACATTTTCATAGACAATAAGCTAGCTACTTTTGTCAGCAATAATTAGTCCGATGCGTCACTGATTTCCAGGTGTCAAGTTCAAAACAGATAACCCTCGGCCTAACGTTAAACCGAAAGTAGCACAAAACCGTTGCTACTGACTGACGTTCAACACCAGTTGAAGTCAATGGTCAATCACATTGACGTATCTCCCTGGTGCTCTCCCAATTCATGGTGATCGTAAATCACGTAAAAGGCTCAAATACTGAGGTTTTCCCCTACCTATCATACACGTCGAAAAGGTCAATGTCAAGTTAAAATACAGTAAAGCATCTGAAGTTAGGACAGAAATACCTATTCCAATCTTAGAAAGTTTTCCCAATGTCATACGTTTCAATATACGTCATCATGCTACTAATATTCTCTGACCGATTCATGGAAAGTATTTCAGAGTAGATCATAGGGTATTATAGTTGCATTAGATTCCATAAACAGGTTAGATTCTAAGAAACAATAAATATATCTAGAGCAGACTACAAAAACCAATAATAAATAATACTGAAAAACCCTCATCATCTAGGAAGTAATCAGTTTATATGATCCTATAAAAACAAATGAAATGATACATGTGTAAATTTATGTAAAGCAAATACATAACAGCTTCTGTACAATTAGAACTAAACTAACATTACCCTAATAGTTATCATAACGGAAAAAAGAATTCACTGGGTCAAACACATATTTTTTTAAGAAAATGTCTTTCCTCCTATAGGGTATGGCTGACCTAATTCATTATAATTTTAGCCATACCGTTTAGGGTTAACTGCTAACCATAAAGTGATTAACATATATCATAAAGCTAGATAAATTCCATCCCCTTGCCTGTCCACAAGACTATGCAAGCTGTTAATCTAATTTATAAAATGGGAACTATTCATTAGCAACAGTTATTTTTGTAGTACTTTATGTTCCGGATGATACATTTTTGACTGTAGCCGATTATGAACCCGAGGTTCTCACATATGGCACTGATGTTTCCTACCCTGATAGCACCAGTCTTGACTTGGCCATTCTGATCAAAATATATTTCTAAATCACATATGTTTGCAAAATTCTGGAACGTATCACTGTGAATGTCAATGAGCGGATTGTCGCCAGACACTCGGAAAGAACTGGAAGGACCTGTGATATCCGTATCCCACGCAGAGATGGTGGAAAAGCTGTGGCCACAAAATATTCTAATAGCTTCGCTGTACGAGGAACAAGATTGTTCAACAAAATACCTCGGCATATTCGAAACGCCACTGATATCAAAACTGTAAAGTTCAAAAATTTGCTGGATTCACATTAAGAAGAATACCAGATAGACCAGCGGTCGGCGGTTATGTGCACTATGGAGATAATTCGCTGCTGGCTCTCTCTTTGGTTTCAAACTGCGGCACCACAGAAGACACCCAGCAGAGTGACTCCACACACGTGAGGTGATGTAATAAACGTCACCTGGACTTCTTCCGAAGACTCTCAAGGTAACTCAAGGTAAAGCTTCCCGAATTAGAGACATTATACTGTATCATCATAAAAAACTTTTTAGAAGTAAAACTTCCAAAAACTCACAGAATAGGTAAACCTAACCAATTTTACAGTACAGCCGTGACCAGTAAAGGGCAGCTTCTCAAGTGTTGGAAGATATTTTGCTGTAGAAGTCAACGATATGAATCAATTTTTTTTTTCAAGTCCTAGATCAATGTTTGATAAGCAAGGAAACAGACTACAAAGTCGTGCATGTGTAATCAAGCATAAACACGGGTTTTTGTTGTGGTTACATAGGGGCGGCTCCGGAGGAGGTCGGGCGTGTGGCGGGAGGTATGAGAAGGAAGGCAGGGAACACAAAAAATCAGTCACAGACAAAGGGCTCTCCCACAGAGAGTAGGAAGGAGGGCGGTAGGGTGGGCGGGACACTCAAACAGGTGGTTGACGGTATGGGGGCGCGGTGGCACTCGGGGCAGGAGTCGGAAACCGCCAGTCCGATCCTATGGCGGTATGACACTAGGGCAGAGCAGAAACCTGAGCGCAACTGTGATAGAGTGGAACGGGCCGCACGAGAGAGCACCGCCTCGTCGGGCGAAATCTCCGTCGGGGCATAGCCAAAACCCTGTTAGCGGGTAGGCGGTCAAGTGAGGCTTGCACGGCAGATCGATGAAGGGAGGAAATCTCTGAGCGGTACTCTCGGGAAGGCATGATATTATCAGTAAGTAAGTGGTTGATGTCGGGTTGGAATTTGGTTGCTAAGTCTTGGCGGATGAGACGGAGGCCATCCTGTGAGGTGACAACAGAGTGGGCTGGGTGTTCGGGACGAAGGGCGGAAACGAGGTAATGACGGCACTGGAGGTCGAGGGATTGGTCGATCCTCAGCATCTTGGACTCAGCGTGTAGATGGTCTACGGAAGCCATGCAGAGGCAACCGGTTGCGGTGCGGAGAGCGGCGTTTTGGACTGTCTGCAGCTTGCGAACCGCGGACTGGCGAGCCCCAGGATACCAAACTGGAGCCGTGTAGGAGATGAGAGGTCGGACAAATGCCCTGTATGTGAGAAGCAGGATCTCCTTGCACTGGCCCCAGCGAGTGCCCGCCAGGGCCTTGAGCAGTTTGAGGCGGCTGGAGGCTCGAGCGGCTGTGGAGGTGATGTGTGGTGTGAAGGTGAAGTGGGTATCAAAAGTGACGCCGAGGATTTTGGGGCGGCGTCCTAGAGGAAGGGTGGAGTCATTCATAGTGATGCCAGGGTCAAGTGTTGACTGATGGGTGTCGGTTGTCCATAGAGTTGAATTCGATTTGGAGGTTGATATTGGTAACGCCCTTGTTTGCTGCCCAATTGCTGACTGAAGCAGAGTGATCCAAGAGAGCGGCAGCAGCGGTGAGAGGATCGCGATGGGACGCCACGACAGTGAAGTCGTCGGCGTAAGAAGTTATAGAGGGGTAGCAGAGCGGGTCCCGAGGGATGGGAAAGTCAGAAACGTAGAGGTTGAACAGGGAGGGCGAGACGACCGAGCTCTGAGGAACCCCCGCCTTGACGGCCCGGAACTGGGAGCGCGAACCGATATAGAGACAGCAGGCTGCTCGACCCCTAAGGTAAGCCACGAGACATCTAACAACGTTGTGATGGAGTGTGGTGCTGGAAACTGAGGAGAGGAGGCCCTCAGTGGGAACGGTGGCCCTCAGCAAGGCCACTGTACGGTCGTGGGGTTAAGGTTTATTCATACCGCGGGCTGCTTGGATGGCCAAAGGAAGTAGAGCAGATGGGGTAGAGTACATGGGCCGAAAACCATGTTGGTGAGGGGCTGGTTGGTAAGCCTCATTGATAAAAGGCAGAAGAAGGCGCTCCAAGACTTTCGCAGCGGGACACAAGAGCGATATTGGGCGGTAAGATGATCCTTTATCCGCAGGTTTAGATGGTTTTAAGATGGCAATTATAACAGCTAACTTCCATAAGGCGGGG
>LQNS02277964.1:5150118-5180702 GCA_001587735.2 Parhyale hawaiensis | reverse complement strand
TGGCTATATCGCTGTTGTGGGTGAACGTGTGAGTTCCAAAAGATATAGGTTGGTTGCGAGGGACAGAGGACTGCTTGCCTGATAGTGAGCGGAGCAGAGACCAGAATTTACTGGGGTTGCTCCTGGGATCACAGTCTTGGATAGTTTTTCAGTGTAAGGAGTGTAAAACTTTTTGCTGGATGATGTTGTGGAGTTGGGGGGTCTTTTAAGAGCACCCTGGATCCACATCTTTACGAGCAATTGAATTAATTTGGGAAGTGACTATGCTGATATCTGTAAGTACTTATATCAACATTTTGTTTTGGTCTTATGGAGGTAACAATATCAGGAGGATGGTATGCTTGGCTATGTTAGCCCCACAAAGCGTTATCTTTCGGGGGCAGGAGGCCGCAGTGAGTTACCCTTGTGGCCAAAAGTCGCCTCACGACTTTCAATAACAATTTTTAATTTCACTAAATAAACTTTAAGACATTTGAAAGCACTAAAATATGTGGGCATGTGATTGGTCAAGAACGTATTAGATAATGATAAGGCAAACGGCGAGGCTGAAGTTTAACAACTGTTTGTACAAGTTTGATTGAGGTCATCCCAACCATTTGAGGCTCACCTGAGGATGCTGCAGGTCTGTCACCGTCATCACCAGCGTGAGTTACTGGTACTGTTCCTGGTTGTGATGGCTCCTCTTTTACATGTATCTGCAAGTGATATACAACCACTTGAAAGGATTCCTCTAATTACTCCACATAATCGAAAATAGGTAATGCACAGTTCTTTATTAGGCTGGTACAGTATGTATAATAAATATCTATTCAGCTATCTCTATCTGAGTAAATAGACCATCTGTAGCAGACTCTTTACAGCGCCACCGTTACAAAAAACTCTGTATAACAGAAATATGCAAAACAATATCTGCGTTACTCATGTGACTATGTCATATATCCTACGATGAAAGTAAAAATATGTGAAATACAAATAACGAGTCCATAGAATACTTCTGAAGAATGGAAGATGAAACTCTAGGTATATGTAAGCAATCAAGGATAAGATACACGGGAAGGAATCAAAGTGAGTACGAAAGAGAGACATCCCGAAGGCCTTACTAATGGCTGAGGTAACCTGCATGGGCCCTTTGGGGTTGCCTGGCCCCATAGCATAAGATGGACGAACCTAAACTAACCGTACACAGTTGTATATAGCTAGTTACAGCATCAAATATCATGATCCTATCAAAGTGTTCCTGATAGCCTTCATATATGTTACCTTAGCATCAGTAAAGTGCTTTCAAGACATCTATGCTTCCTTTCCCACTGTGCAATTCCTGTATTTTGACACTTCTGTATATATTATTTTTTTTCTTACACTTTTTTTTCAAGCTTGAGAACAGTATGAAACCCACTATCAGAAGGCAGCTAATGATTATAAGATTTATTGATGGAATGCATATTTTTTTTTTGGATTGCAGACTAGAGAGTTGAGAGTTGCTAGGAGTTGGTCATACTTGAAGGCATGAAGCTTGCCACAAGCTAGCCACTCGCTTGTTCTTACAGTGGGAGCATGATTAGTTCCTATCACTGAGAACATAAAATTAAGATATACAGTAGTTACTGTATTTATATTTCATTAATAATTATCATCTAAAATAACTGTTGCTACAGAGTAAGTACTGTACACCAAACTATACACCAGTTTACGCTTAACTAAGAAATATTTTGTTGGCATTTGCAATGCAATTCTTTCTCATTTGCATCATTTGGAACTGAAATTACTAAGTCGATTAATAAAATACAGCTAGTTAGCCTTAGCCAAGAGTCTGTACGAACTATCTAGGCACTCCAATGAATAGTTAGCAAACACATGGATTAAGTCAAAAACTATTTATGCACATTTGCAATATCTTGCAGCATTTTTACAACTTGAGGTCATATTTTATGAATACATTTTTAATATTTTGACACATTTGTAAAGTGGTTCTTTAGAGGCAAAGTTTAGCTTCACATTCCAACAAATGGAGCAAGTGGCTTTCTGACTCCCTTGGCCCTGACTCTCAATCCGCAACTCTGAATTCTTAGCACTACTTCTATTTCAGGTACAAACGTGGGAATTTACTATTTAATTTTTTGGGACTATGTGTAAAAAATAAATGACTGCAATTTTGATTATTAGAGGAAAAATAAATGAGCAGTAAATATCTAGCAGCTGTAAATATGAATTACTCTCCAAATTTGGGAGTTTTACAGCCTATTTCTGGTTGTAAGTAAAATTATACAAGCCGAATGATCAGACGGGCTATATGGGTGCAATTGTTTGACTCTCTGGTGGTGTAAACATCACATTTCTCCCAAAATCTCAAGTAAGCCAAGCAGTCTGCAATCGCACAATAGTAACCATATCAGCTGACTCAATGTTTACACTGTATGATCAGTGGCTTGCAGCGATCAGCTCTGAGAGATTGCTCAGTTTTGGCGTAAGTTAAAACTCAGAGCATCGATCGTAACTGAGCTGAGAGCATGCAAAATCAATGTAAATATGCTTTGAACATCCGCTCTCAGGATCAACTTCGAGAAACGTTAAAATAGACATGTACGTTTGAAATTAGCATAACGTTATGAATGTTTTGAACTTCAGGGTGAAATACATTAAAGGTTGATGCGTAACATTTCCCCTGCTTCTAAATAAATAGTTAGAAACTTTGTCTTACAAAGAGAACTGACGATAAACTCATATGGAAACGATAAAAACCACACTACAATACCGATACAAAATAAAGAGACTTTAATAAATACAACAAGAGTTAATGTTACACAAGCATTTCTTGGTTCAATTATTCAGCTTTCATGCAATTATTCCTATTAATATTTTAAACAGAAGCGAATAAACACCAGCAGCGGCACTAGAGATTGAACCTCCTTTGCAAATCAGTCAACCTGCACTTAATTCTAAAACAGGATCACACTGGAGATGATACAGCAATAACTAACTGATTGGCGTTAGTATCATTATTCAAATAAGCACACAAAACCCATGAAAATTCCCTTCAATTAGCATAGTTTGACATAAGTACAAGTAGAAGTACTTTAATGCGAGGTCAACATGCATCAAAACTAAGCAACCACTGGACACTAATAAAAGAAGGAGCTGACAGTACTTGCTGTAGGTAGAGCAAATACAAAATGCAGTGCTCTTGTTACAAGCATTTGTCATTGCACCACACTAACAAAGAATCAAATTATCTTATCATTAAAAGGATTCAAAGCAGAGAGAGCATCCATATCTTACCAGCTCATCAGGTCTCCAATGAAGAGGTTCTTCTTTCACAGTTATGAACTCAGTAACAGGCATCTCCTTGCTGTCTTTAACATCTTCCATTGAAGCAAAAGGAACAGAGGCAGCACTGCCCTACTGAAACTTGCAACAGCGCGAAAAAATGAAAGCGTACCAAATATTTATTACTTAATACTAGCAAGGTTAGTTTTACCAAACTAATTGAGCAGAAATTTACACAGCTAAACCTTAAAAAATATACCAAAAGACTTGAAGCCCAAGCTTGAAATCATTTGAAGTTGTGAAACTGTTGGTAAAATTTTCATTTAGTGGTTTTTAAATATACTATGAATAGTGTCCATAGAGTTCAATAAAATTATTATTATCATTATTATCGAGGGGATTTCACGACCCAAATTGGATCGGTTGAGCGATGTTCAGCTCTACACTCTGGCGCCGGGTCACATCCCGCAAACTAAGGCTCAGAGCACTTTGCGAATGATGTGCGCTGTTCCAAGCACAGCCCTCTTCTAAAAGGCTCCTGGATGGAGATGGCCGCACTTCAGCTCTTGCAGGGCAGTCTTGAGATTCTTTGACCTTACCCCCACAGCTCCTATGACCACTGGAACGACGTCCACCTTCATCTGCCACAGTCTCTGGAGTTCGATGGAAAAGTCACGGTACTTTTCTTTCTTCTCCGCTTCCTTGTCCACTATTCTGGAGTCCAAGGGGATTAAAATGTCGATCAGTTTGGCCGACTTCTCCTGTTTGTCTTTCACGACGATGTCCGGTCGCTTAGCATGAAGTACTCGATCAGTTTCCATCCACTTGTCCCAGTAGATTTGCACGGCTTCGTTTTCAACCACGGGCGCGGGTTCGTGTTCGTATCACCTCTCACTGACCGGGAAGTTATAGATCTGCAGAAGGGTCTAGTGGAGGTGTCGAGCCACTTTATTGGGCCTGCAGTTGTACTCCTTTTGCGCCAGCACTCCGCATTCGCTAATCACGTGGTTGATGGTGTCATCCGAGCTCCTGCAAATTTTACAGGTACTAGGGACGCTTCCCTTGTCGATCTTGTTTTGGATGTACCTGGTTCTGAGAGCTTGCTCTTGAGCTGCCAGGATGGTGCCTTCTGTTTCCCGTTTCAGCTCACCCCTCAGAAGCCAGTTCCAAGAGTCTGATACGATTTTGTCCTGAACAGCTTCGAGGTACTGGCCAGACATCTTCATGCTCTTCCATTTGTTAGTCCGATCGAGGCGCCGTCCCTCTTTGAATTGGTCAGCCGTTTCGGTCTCTTTCAGCAACTTCGCCTTGATATCATTATAATTAATAAGTATCATCTGCTTCTCTAATGTTTCTTGATTTCTCCATTTTCTTATACATTTGTATCATGTTACTTCTGAAGTAGGAGGAAGCCAATTTTGTAAAGAGAGAAGTAGAAATGCTTCGATGGCCACTTCAGTAAACCAAATGTTGGCTATGGTTGGTGCAAGGATCACTTAGAGAAGAAATGTGTTAGCTAATTCAAAGAGGAACTTTTCTCTGTTGTGTGTTGTGATTATTATTAGCATTGAATAGTTTAAGGCTCTATCTCCACAACAAAAGTGATCCAACAGAGACGGAAAGAAGGAACAACTAGTATGTCGATAGAGACTTGGAACTCATGCACAAAGGAGTTCCAAACAGGACCATAGCAACATGGGAACAGTAAGCCAGGAAAGAAGAGGAAGAGCAGAGGCAAGTACTTGCAAGAGCTGTAGGAGTATGAAATCGGAAGAAAACACAGTGGGCATGAAAGACAGACATCTCCAAGGCCTATGAAATTGCAAATGTAATCTACAGGGCTCTTTGGAGGTGCTGCCCCATAACAGGGGATGGGCTAAACTAACGTGAACCTATGTCCCTGAAGGTTGTATATTATGGTAGCACAAAATTGAGGCTGTAGTGCTCTGTCAAAGAACACTCAATTGATGGAGCTCATCTCTTCCATATTTACCATCGAAAATGCTGCGAATATATCTGAACCAGCACCGATACAAGTTGCTCCCATAAACACATGTGTTTTCACGGAGATTGAGATCCTTCAAGTAGTAACTCACCTAAATGTGTACAAATCCGCAGGCCCAGATAATCTTACTCTCTGTGTACTATGGGAAATGGCTCCAGTAGTCGTGAAGTCACTGCTCGAAATCTTTAAACGATATCAAGAACGGGAGAAGTTCTGCAGGATTGGAAAATAGCTAACGTGATACCGATACAAAGGAAGGGGGATAAGAAAAGCCCCAGCAACTATCGGCCAATCAGTCTTGCATCGGTCATCTGCAAAACCATCGAACGCCTCTTGAAGAAGTGCATCAATGATCATCTGAGGATGCATCAGCTCATACATATCTGACACACGGCATGGGTTCCAAAATGGAAGAAGCTGCTTAACAAACCAACTGGACTTTTTCTTAAAAGTTACGAATATTAAAGATGAGGAAAAGGGTGTAGATCTTGTGTATCTAGACTTCCAAAAGGCTTTTGACAAAGTCTCCCATCAATGGCTAATGAAAAAATTGGAAGCCAATGGCATCCAGGGAGACTATAATGCATCAGGGCATGGCTGACGGGTCGGCAGCAGCGAGTGAAGCTTGAAGGAGAGACGAGCGCCTGGACGCAGGTATCATCAGGGGTTCTACAAGATAGCGTGCTTGGCCCACTTCTGTTCTCGATTTACATCAATGATTCCGATCTTAACACCCGTAGTAAAATCAGTAAATTTGCGGATGATATTAAACTATGTCATCCTGCCACGAAAAGATCCAAGCGCTCACAAGACCTTGACCACCTAATGGAATGGAGCACAACGTGGCAGATGAGCTTTAATGTCAAACAAATGCTCAGTAATGCACATAGGGCTGGTGAGCCCTTTAACCCACTGAAAATGAACTGGACGGTATTGGCTGCTGTCACCCAACAATGTGACTTGCGAATCACTATTACAAATAAACTACAACACAGTCAGCAAGTTAACATGAGTGTGAAAATGGCAAGCAGAGTACTGGCATTCATCATCAGAAATTTTGAATACATGTCCAAGGACATCATAACTTCCTTGTACAAGGCATTACAGCCACCACACTTCGAAATTGCTGTTCAATTCTGGTCCCCACATCCGAGTAAAGATATCGACGACATGGAAAGATTCCAACGCAGAGCAACGAAATTGATACCTCAGCTGCGAAATAAGCCGTATGAATGTCGCCTAAAAGAACTGGGTCCGATTTCTCTCGAGCAAAGACGACTCAGGGGGCAACTAATAGAAACATTCAAGTATTTGAATGGCTTCAACGACGTACCTGCAACGGGACTAGAGACCTCAATGATCGCTTATGAAAAAACAGTCAAAAACTCAAGCATAAAACTCGAAGAACGACCTTAAGTCAGCAGTTCTTTCCGTATTTCATAGTCAGTATTTGGAATAGACTCCCTTCTGATGTTGTTAGTGTGCAGTCAGTCAACGCATTTAAAAATCTTCTTGACATACATTGGGAGAGACATCTTCCACAGCTAAGAACTCCTCCTCCAGGAGTCACAAACTCGTAACGGCAAAATCTTCTGAGGCCACCCTAATCCGTCTTCTTCTCTCTCCCACTCCAACTACACAGTTTGACATCTCTAAGCTCCGCATATCAGCGGCTCTTGATCGTGCTTGCGTGTATTCATGATCGTCTCTTTGGCAGGGATTCTTACTCCTTTTTTTTCTCTCTTGTCCAGTTTTTATATCCTACTAACATAATGGCAATAGCTTATAAAGGGCTGGGGCTTAAGTTCCGGTGTTTCTCTGAGAATAGGCCGGTTGGTCCGTCTACTGCCGCCTATTCAATCTAAATAGTATTATCTACAGTTCATACTAGAGTACCCCAACAGAGAAAAACGATGACAATGAATTTGAGATGAACCTCCTTATTATTCTTGCTTGTCGCCTGGATCTTGCAGCAAAGATGCATTATGCCCTTAAGTTTGATCTAGAAATTGATCAAAACTAGAGATTGATGATATATTTCAAAGGAAGTATAATTTCAGTCCTATGAACGAAATCCCAAAATATATATTAAATATTTAAAAGTAAAGCAGCATTAAAAAAATATCAACCAAAACAATTTAAACAAAACGCTCAGCAGGAAATTATGTATACCAGCATTGACTTTTCAGCGCTAAGTTGAAACTGCCAAGGAAAAATACCCAGATAGAAGAGGAAAAGAAATTCAAGCAAACGAGGAAAGCACAGTATAAAAAAAAATATACAGATTACAAACATCTGCAAAGCATCATACTTGCTAAAGGCACGCGTGCCTTCAACAATGAGTGGTCCTTACTTTTGCCATCATCTACACCAGCTCCCTTGCCTTATTTTTATTTTATTTATTTACATTGTTTAACCTCCGTAGACGAAACTCAGGCGTTTCAACTGAGAAGCTACTTGTGTAGTATTCAAATACCGCATAATGGGTAGGCGTGGCCACTTGTGCTACTACAGACAGGAAAACAAGGCACAAAGTATAGTAGGAGACAGTGAAGTGGTCGGCCCCTTTTGTGTCCTTCCACTCGAGAGAGACTAAGTGATGTCCCGTGTACCAGGTCGGCTATCTTCATCGATAGCCCACCTCACGGAACAGAAAGTGGAAAGTAGAGAACCTACCTAACTTCACAAAACTTACCTCGTCAGCATGACCTGCGCAAGCTGCTACATATCCTATAGAAAAGGCACTCGGGAACCTTGGGTGCGTGATGCCAAAAGATATTGTGGCAGGGATAGGGCCCGCCAGAATATACCCCAGAGGGCGCCCCCTTGCCTTAGAAGATGAATTGTCTCATATCTAATTCTTTGGCTTGAGATGATGAGACTAACCAATCAAAGAGGCCTTTTAAATCAAAGCAAATTAGTTTTTAAGAGAGAAAACAGAAGAGAGACTTGGTTTACCAAGATAAACGTGGAACCAATGAACGAGGGTACTCCTACACAGGCTCAATGCGTATGAGAACAGCATGGCGAGAAAGAAGAGATGAAGTAGAAATAAGCATCATCACTACATATACAAAAGCGCAAGGAAACACAGTGAGATAGAAGAAAAGCCTTCTGAAAGACCTAGCTAAGGCTAAAGGCCGTTTCAGACCGAGACTGCTTTGACTCGGGAGTCACAAGGGTCCCTGTAGCGTGGGTCCTCCCACAAGACAGACTCGCGAGTCTCGTCACTCGAGAGCTTTCACACTAGGGTGCAATGATTGAAAATGGGTGTTGATGATGAGCGGGTCTTTTGGAACATCGTGCTTGCTTTACCTCACGTGCACCATGGTATAACCACGTAACTAACGTCAGTACGTTATTATACCATGGCATAACAGTGTAGCACTTGCTGCTGTGTTAAATGAAACGAACAAAACATCGCGTGTGGATGCATGACAGGCTGTCTAGGCGTCGAAACAAATAGGCCTACAGTTACGGTTGCTTTTCCATCGAACTGGCAGAAAATATCAATTAGGAAAACATATGTACGAGATTTTCCATGCCTCCGTTTCAATAGTTCCGGCAGCAAGATCGTTACGCCATTGAAAGAGAACTGACAATACTACGCGAAACAATTCTGGCAGGTACAAGGTTAGAAGCAACTATGCCGTTATTTATATCAGGATTTTCTTATTCTCGTTTTCAATACGAAGCAAGTATTTCTGAGGCAAGCTTGAGGAAAAGAGAGTTTCAACAATTTATGCGACGGGAGCTGATAACACATTGTGAACATGGCATGTATGTCGAAAGAATGCATCAGCTTTCGTTATTGCTGTAGTAAGCACGGGGGAGCAGAAATGAATCCCATACAGAAAAAACAACTTGTTATGGGTATTTATGAGTGATTTCCATTTTCCATTTGAATGATGGACTGAAACCTTGCATTTAAATATGGAAATCAACAATTGAAAATAAAAATAAAATAATTGGTCGACAAGTTTTTTACAGTGTGTGAACTCTGTTACAGAAAGTCCTATTCATCTTTAGTGGTCTATCTTTACATTCATTGCTTCTGAAGTTCAACAGGCACCGATACTGCCTGTAATCGTCAATGAGTCGTCTCTTTTCCAAACCAACTTTATAAGCCTTCCTCGACGACCGCCAGTAGCCAACTGACACTCAGACTCGGGAGTCATTTTTTTACCATGCAGAAAAACCGTTTGACTCGCTAAACCTGACTCGAGTGTCACAGATGAGGGCGTGTCTTGGTGCCCGAGGGCGTAGCTTACCGCCGCGACTAGTGACTGTGAGTCATGTGACTCTCAGTCTGAGGTAGCCTTAGTGCATCCTACGGGTCCTGCCGCGGGCGCTACTCCCAGTATTATTATATATTTTGTTTAACCTCCGTAGCCGCAACGCAGGCGTTTCAACAGAAAAACTACTTGTGCAGTATTCAAATACCGCATATTGGGTAGGCGTGGTGGCCACGTGCGCTACTAAGGGCAGGGAATCGAGGCGCAAAGTATAGTAGGAGACACTCATGTGGTCGGCCCTTTTGTGTCCTTCCACGCGAGAGAGACTAGAGATGTCCCGCGTACCAGGTCGGCTATCTCGATCGACAGCCCACCTCACGGGACAGAAAGAGTAAAGTAGAGAATCTACCTAACTTTACAAACTAACCTCGTCAGCAGGAACTGCGGCCAGATGCTACATTCCCTGCGGAGAAGGCACTCGGAATCCTTGGGTGCGTGATGCCCAAACATATTGTGGCAGGGAACGCTACTCCCAATAAGAGGATGAGTGAACCTATCCCTATGACACCCACTATAACCCCAAAGGGAGTATATACTCTATGTGTGGGAATGAGTTGGAAAGAATCCGTATCAGCCCTCGAACATGCAGTTGAAGATAACGTAACTATTTTTTTATAGTTCGATGATTTCCGATTTTACCCACGCCATTTTTCTTGCTTCAAGCACTGAGATAAGGAAGTTTTTTACATGATGTTGAATTACTTTGTTGACGCATCATAACGCTGTCACTTAGCAACTGTCAAACAATCTGGGAGAGTAAAACATTTGCAGTTTTACGATATCAACAGTTCAATATTTATGCCCATCAGACTAATTTTACAGTAGTATTCTTCGAGAGAAACTGCCATCGTCCAGACAGGATATATATCTTAATTGCAACAAACATATAGTCACCATACCCTGTTGTTCCGAAACCAGAAAGCACGAACAATTTGAGACTCAGTCTAAGGCCAAAAATTACTTATGTAGCTATAGTCCCACTCTCAGCCCAATTAAAGATAATTTTCACATTAGCACTAGTAGAGCACCGGGGGAGTGTACAATATCCCCTGACAAAAACAAAGTTTTTGCCCACTGCAGTGCAAAAAAAACGTGTTCTCATCTCTAAACTTGTGGCGCAATACAAATATGAAAATAATCCAACAGTGTGCAATCTTTTATCATTTAATCTACTCTACCAACATGGAGCTGACCACGGAAGAGTCACAGAAACTCAACTCCAATAGGTATGTTGGACTTCAGAAAAACAGAGGGACAGTATACTGCATCGAAGCAGCATTTACACTACTCCGAGTTCAGCCAGAGCCAAGATTTCAAACAGCAGATAGGTAGTTGTAAAGTGACTATTGATGAGGCAAGTAATACACAAAATTCATAAAGTAAAATGAATTGGAATTGCATTTACATGATGCATCTATACGAAAGGCACCGGCTTTAACATATCCTGCGGTCAAAAATGCCCCATCACAAAGATAAGGAAGAGTATCTGCTGCTTCATCTGCAGTACATAAAATCCCGTCAAAATAAATACAAGTCAAAAATATTCATTTCAATCCTATACTGTATAAACAAGTATTTTCATTTTGGTGGAAAACTACCCTTCAGACGAAATATCTACAAAATGATGGCAACAATATACACACATGGTCCATGTCAAGCTTCGAAATAATGCAGAACAAAGGCTGCAAACTTATCTCAAGTTATATTATTTGAGAGTATTGGTAAGGTGCATTAATTATTACATCCAATGATACATAAATAGCTACAAGAGAAACTGAAATCCATAAGAGACAATGTCAGTTTTTAAATCTATACCTATAAAAAATATCTACAAATATATTTATATACATATACAGTATACATATAGTTGGCATTTCTGTGATGCCTATTATGTACTTGTGACCAATTTCACGAATTTGAAAACTACATGAAATTATCTACACTCAATGATATACATGGAATTAGCTACACTCGGGTAATATACACCAAATTAGCTACTCAGGTAATATACATGAAATTAGCTACACTGAAGGATAGACATGAAATTAGCTACACTCAGGTAACATACATGAAATTAGCTACACTCTGGTGATAGCAAACAGATATTATTAGCTCCACTCAGACACATTTCTAGTTTAAGTTGGACACCAGAGACGCGCATGTGGAACACATTTTATGGAGCACTATGACAGCCACTCATATGAAGAAAGAAAAGACAGCAAGACAAAATGGCATTGTCATAATTGGCGATAACGACTCAGCATTCAATATTGTAGGACTTTTTATCAACAAAGAATATATGCCATAAAGCTCCAGGACACACATTTGATTTGCCCCCTTTCAGTTGAACAAACTCTACCAACAGGAGTAACCCATCACAAGTCTCAGGCAGGCCCGTAGATGCTTCCAATACGAAGCACTGGGTGACTAGATGAAGCACAATCATAGGAACATATTTATAACGTGGATACAACAGTTGTTATACATCAGAAACTCAACAAGCCCGAAAGACCGTCGTGCTAAAGCAGCCACGCAATTTAATACATGTAA
Organism: Parhyale hawaiensis; assembly: GCA_001587735.2. Lineage (NCBI taxonomy): Eukaryota > Metazoa > Arthropoda > Malacostraca > Amphipoda > Hyalidae > Parhyale > Parhyale hawaiensis. The sequence continues at coordinate 5,168,588 of LQNS02277964.1, read as the reverse complement.
CTTTAATTCTGCCAAATAATTAAAATTAGACTAAAGAATCAAAAGAACTACTTTTCAGGAGAGATGGAAAGGAAAGTTATCGGTCAAGACGTCCAGTACCATTAAAGCCTAAACTCAGAGAGGACTTGTATTGCAAATTATGAGGTGTAATCCTCCTAAAGACATATTAATTAGTTAGTATTATTTTCCTGTTACATTATAGGCACGCCTCAGGGGCACAAACAACAAGGTTCTGTACTTGAAAAGCCGGGGATTTTCTACAACTAGCCATAAGAACAAAGAGACCTGAGCAAAGTCAATATTCCAGAGGTATGCTGCCTTACGCTCTTCGCTGAAAACCGTCCCAATGGCACGCTTGCGGCTAAGTAGGTACGCCTGAGATACAAGTGCAAAAGAGAGAGGGAACCCTTTTTGAGGGCGGAAGAGGACTTAGCGACAGGGTCAGGAAATTTGTACTGGGGAGATGAAGAAGGGGGCAGGAGGGAGGGGGGGAGAGTGGACTAATAAAATATGGAGGGGGGCAGGAAACGTCATCAATTCTGATGAAATTTTTATCATCAAAGTGAAATAATGATGGTGTTATCTGCAAATTTCAAACATTAGAGCTCTTTGCAATGCATAAGTATAACATTCATTCACCTCATTTAAGATTTCGCCCATAGAGATATGTAAAATAAAAGAAATCCAGAACAAGGTATGTTCAACATCACCATTTAGCTGATCATAATAAAAGCCATTCTATTAGAAGATATCAAACACATCGACATGTGCAAGTTCGTAGTTAGCATAGTCTTGGCAGAAAAGAAAGATTCTATACGAAGTTAATGCAATCTGCGGATTAATAGTTGAAGTTAGAGTGCGGCAATCAGCCTAAGAACTTTACTACAAGGTGTTACTTTAAAATTATGCGTTTGTTCTGGTGATTGGCAGCAAACGTGCCTATAATAGAATCGATACTCAGCTGTTTTGCCCTCCTAGAATTAATTGATATTACAGCAAGGTTGCTGGTGCGGTTGTTGCCACTGGTGTTTCTGAAGTATGTTTTGATGAGCTTCCGACATGAGAAGATACTCTTACTGGCGACAGGGACGACAGGAAGGGTCATTGCAGTGCAGACAAGTTGATACAGGTTCATGAAGACGTCCCCGTGTGGCTTCAGCATAGCTGCGAGCTCCAGTGGCGTGGACACTTCCTCGCCCTCGTTTCTCTTCACAGCTACGAGTCCCTCCAATTTGTGGACCTCCACTGCAAGATCATCCTCTGCCATGCCATAAATGGCCGCCAATCCCAACAGAGCTGTTTTGTCTGGAAATGAAGTATGTTTCGGGTTCAAGGAAGTAACACCCATCAAAATGTTGCAGGCATCAGAAGAGAATCGCCTCGTCAGCTCATTGATCATTCTATCTACAATGGCATAGAAGGTTTTTCTCCTGGCATCGGATGTAGCTCCATCTCCTTGACCTCTGCTGGATGTAATGATGCGTTCATCCAGGTACCTGGGAGCAGATTCTTGTCTCACGGGACGCTGAGTCTCAGTGCGTATCCCATTTTCCTTGCACAAATCCTCAGCAGCTTCCTCTAACGCCTTCCATGCAGCTTCAGTCCGTATTTCTGAGAGTCCAGACACGACAGATTTTACCAAGTCCTGTGCAGAGATCAGCTGGAAATCAGGTGATTGGAGGTGGTCAGACAGGCGTTTGGTCAATAGTAAAAGTTTTTCCATGGCCATCAGACTTATTACAAACTGATGATCTAGCAGAATACACAGGCCCCTTGCCTGAGCGGCTCTGTACACATTGTCTCCCTCCATGAGACGCGTCAATGTTGTCACAATGGCAGGGAAGGTTCTTTTCACTGCCACACATGCAGCATGTGGGCAGGCCCATCTTGTGTCGGACAGTGGCTTTAATTCTATTTGCAAGCCTGTGGGATCTAATTCTTTTTGCACCTTTAGAAACTCCGCTTGGGCTATTGATGTAGAGAAGAACTTGTACAATCGCTGTATAGTCAAAAAGAACTCCGCTGCGGCCTGGATATCAAGTACACAATCAACCAGCACGGCACTGAGCCTCTGAGCATAACAATGGATATAGACAGCCTGTGGTACCTCCGTCCTGAAACTGTCCTGTACACCATTGAGATGCCCTGAAATGAAAGCAGCTCCATCGTAGCACTGGCTAATGCAGGCGCTTTGATCGATACCACACTTGGCTAGGGTCTCAGAGATCTTGTGGTGCAGAAGGTCTGCATCCAGGCCCTCAGTCGCCGTAAAGTCAAGGAACTCCTCGTGGAGGCTCTGTTGGTGGAAATACCTCACCACAATGGATACCTGTCCTTGCTCATTGATGTCCTTCGTCTCATCCACCATTAGGGCAAAATGCTTTGCTTTCAGAACGTCGTGGCTGATATCCTTTCTGATCATTGAAGCTATGATGGCGAGCAATTCATTTTGGATATCGTGGTGGGTGTATTTGGCATTCCCAAGGCCACTCAGTTTCTGTCTGACAGTGTCATCATACCTGGAAATTACGCTCAGCAGTTCCAGGAAGTTACCTTTATTGTCGGAATCTCTGCCCTCCATGTGACCTGTCAGGGCCATATTTTGACAAGTTGTATAGAGGAGTGCGTCGATCACTGCTCTGATGTATAGTCTGTTTTCCTCCACAGTTTTCGCATGGCTTGCATCCTGAGCATGTATTGTATGTATTAACATTGCCCCTGTTGCTTCCCGGTTTGCAAACTCTGCCCAAGCTTGCATAGAAGACTTGTGTCCTACTGAACCGTCATGGGACTTCAGTGATGTGGTTGCCTTCTTCCAGTTCCGAAAGCCGTCATGGGTGAAGGCCTTCTCAGTTCTACTCATGTGTGCATGACTGAAGTGACGGCATGCAAAGCAGAATGCAGCATCCAGGGTGATGGAGTACTCTAGCCAAGAGTGGAGATCACGCCAGTTTTTGTTGAATGACCTTGAATGGCGACTGAATACTGTGCCTGGGTATTTCTGCAAGTTTGGACATGTAGGACCATTTTCTGGAAGCTGGCTCAGGTCCTTAGGTCCAGGCGGTAATTTTTCATCCTCCGTGCGAATGCTGCCATCTTGCGACTGAGGTTCTGCACAAGCCAGACCTGTAGCCTGACCATCATGATCGCCACTGCCCCCATTCACAGCAGCTATGTCTGTAGGATCATCAACTCGCTGCCTCTTCGTGGGTGACAGGAAGTGTTCATAGATCAGTCCTGTAAAAATCAATAATACTGCATTCCTTTCTTTTTTTAAATTTTAGAAATATTTTCAGACACCTGTATAATTCTAAGGCAACTGCTCTTTGAGTGAAGGATAGCAATTACTCTTTATCTCGTACTACAGTACGAGTGCTGTCCAAAATGACAGCAAAAAAATTGAAAAAATCTGTCTTCCTCATCATTATTAAAACATTTTCTTCAACCCCCGTAGTTCCTCCGTCTTCATTTAATGTACTTTTGCTATTAATATGTTTCTGGAAGATACACTAAAAGGCCCAACAAAAATGATCCTAAGTGATGATACTCTTTCTGTCACAATCGTCCTCCATCTAAGACGGAATGCAGAAAAAAAATATATTCCTTTAGTAGGCGGTAAAGTATTACAGAGTTCAATCAATTCCCCAGCACATATCCTAGACACTAAGGTTAGGCCTTCAACAGAGGTGGGCATGCAAACCTTTTTTTTTTTTGTTCCAAATCCGAACCCGAATCTTCGCCAGTATTGGATTCCGAACCTCCGCATACCGAACTCGATTTTCAAAATTTTGGCACGGACGTTTATTCCAAACATTTTTCCGTGAACCTCTGAATCTTTAAAAACAGAAAAGCAAACCTTAATACCGATACCTTCCAAACATTTCTGAACCTCAACTTTACGCATTTCAAATCTCCGAATCTAAAATTGACAAATCTTCCCGATTTAAAACAATAGTTTTTAATATAACTCTATTAATCATTAAAAAATTATTACTAGAAAACCAATTAATACAAGACAATAGCCTCCAGCGCGTGCGTGGTGGCTGCGTGTCACAAACAAGCGTTCAGATTGGCTGGCAGCCAGCTGTGGTCGCAACCTGAGTCTGTATTAGAGTAGAGTCGAATATTCGCATTCACGAGTATTCACATAATTTGTAATATTCACATACGCATGTAAACATGTACGTAAATATCTAAGCATATCCACCGATGAAGACCCTCTGAAATGGCAGAAGACGTACGCGAATATTTATCCTAATCTTTCTTAATTAGCAAAGTTTTACCTTGCTTGTAAGCCAAATAGTGCTGCGAGTGAGTATTTTTTTAGTGGTGCCGGCCTAATATACGAAGAAAAACGAAGTAAACTGACTAATGAAAAAGCAAAACAATTTTTTTTTTAAATTCAACCTGTCAACAATAAAGTGTTTGCATGCAATCTAGTGAACGTAGTCAATCTACTATTAAATAATCCTCTTTCAATGGGCGGTGGTTGGGGAAAGAGGTTGGTGGGATGCATATTAGAGTGGGTCCTTGTCCCTCATCGTGGAAACAGAGAAAATTTAATGGATATCAATTAGCCATTCAATTTTTTATGCCTGAACTCTTACAATGAATTTGAATAGTCCATTCCAAAGTCCAGACTAGAATTCAAATAAAATGCCACCCCTCAGGGACATAGGATGGGCCATAGGGTTAGGTTAGATTACATTCGCCCATCCTATGTTATGGGGCCCGGCCACCTCAGGGGGCTCGTGTATGTTGCATTAGCCATTAGCTAACACAGTAAGGAGCATTCTAGAGAGAATGGCCCAATTCGAATAGTTCAATTCCTCAAGTCGATGCTTTGAACTATAGCAGAGGGAATAAACGAATGAAAACACCCAATTGATTTTTGTTATAGCTTCAAGAAGTGATAATATGTAGTTGGAAGTGATGTGCAAAAGCCAGTGTGCCAAAGGTTTGGCCTGTCCGTTGTAGGCATTGAAAGCTAGCTCCCGAGCCGCTACAGGCAGACTTTTATCTTAACCGGCCTCCCATCCGGTCGGTAGTCGCGGGTGTGAGCATTGAAACATACCGCTAGAAGACCAATCCACCCTGAAGGTCTAATCTATAGAGTACTTGTGCATAGAGACATAAGCATGGTGCACCAATACAACTGTATTGTACAGTGTATTGTACTGAGACTCTAAATATAGTGCCGTTAGAATAGCACAATGTTGTTATAGCATAACTAATCGCTATAGACTGCAAGATCGTAAAGCCAGTGAGAACTATGTATTGCATATAACAAATATACATGGATGATGAATAAATCTGCATGTTACTGCCAACAACTGGCGAGCCTACGGTTAACCGTGAAGAATAATGAAGAACGGTGAAGTATTTCCCGACTCCCAGTGATAGTGAGATCACTGTACATAGAGATACAACTACAGACTATTAATAGTAAGTGTCTACAAGAAGTTCCAGCTGGGAACCCTGGTGTGATACAGTAGAGACTTGTGCTGGTGATACCTGCCGATGCAGTGGCAGCGGCAACCAGTGCGCTTGACGGTGCGTGGAGGGTACTTACAAGTAAACAGAGAACCCCCTTACCGAGCCAGTACATATAGTAACCCCCCAAACCTCGCGCTGTCACAAGGCCTTCGGGATGTTTATCTTTCGTGCCCACTTTGCTTCCTTCCCGATTTCATACTCCTACTTGCTCATACTTTATTCTGTTCTTCCTCTTCTTTCCTGACCTACTGTTCGCATACGCGCTCATCCTGTGTGGGAACACCATCGTGCAAGGGTTCCCCGTTTCTATTGACATACTATGTGTCAATTCCTTTTTCCTCTGTGATATCGTTCAGCTCAGAAATTGAACCTTAAACTTCTGTCTATATAACTAATAAATATATGCCATATTACTTGAGCAATGAAACTTTGAGTAAACATTCGCATCTGCGAACATCAAAACAAAATATTTGCATCACGAATGTTAACAAACAGACATTCGGTCTACCTCTAGTCTGTATATTTCCGAGTTCAAAGAAGAGCAGTCCAGGCAGCAGTATAACTAGTCTTTGTTTCGCATTACTACACACACAGTCACAGAGGCTTGCATATCAAACACATGTCGAACAGTGGTCATTTGAGACACTCAGCAACACGCCCATACTGAAACAGAAGTAGAGAAAAGTGATAAAGTAAAACACAATGTTAATGGTCATAGGCGTCTCTAGTTGTTACAGAAACTAGGCGTCACCAGCCGCATCTGTATGACGTGGAAAAGTTGAAAACCAATGTTTGGTAGTCTTCATTTTTCGAAATTTTTCCCGGGATTCGGAGGTTCGGATTCGTGAAAAAAGATGTTCGAACCCGGAAGTCCGAATCTTTTTTGACGTCGGTCCGAATCCGAACCTCCGAACCCATATCGGGGATTTAGCCGCGGTCCGAACAGATTCGCGAAAAAAGCTTCACGAACATTTGTGACGAACGCTCACCTCTGGCCTTCGGTACCCGAAAATTATCTCTGTGAAGCAAAAACTGTTCCGTCAAAGAAAGACAGCAAGCCGGAAGAAATAATTGAGTCTACTGCCAAATGAAAAATCATTGCTTCGTGTGTGCTTTGTTGATAACATACTTAATTTAGGTCTTGACCTGAGAGCAAAGATACGTTACGATATGCTGAAAACAGTTCCTTACATCGGAACAATTAAGATATTCGCAGCATCTCTTGTCGTGGCCATCAAGCTGATTTTAATATAACCACTTTTTTCATGCATTAGTTCACGGCGTATAAATTCATAAGACGATCAATAAAGCACAGACGAAAATATGATTTTTCACGGGGCAGCAGACACAATAAATTCCATCAGTTGGGTGTCTTCCTTTCATGGACCATTTTTGCTTGAAGAGAAAAAGAAACTTAGACGTCTTTAAGCCATTTCCATCGGTATCTATGATTCGTGACGGGAAATTAATTTAATTCAGCAATGTTTTGCTGCTTGCTAATGTAGAAGCATTTCAGAGCTTTTTCTAAGGTGGGGAACGACTGTGATGCTATAGATGAATTGACAGAGAAAGCACTGATCTCTTACAATTTTAGTCGGCCTTTGTTGCGTCTTCTTCAGATGCATATTAGTAAAGGAAGTAGCTATCTACTATGTGACAATACGCACTTGTTGATCGCTTGCTCCGCACACGCTAGCTTGCTCTAATGTTTGTCCTTCCCTTTGAAGGATTTAGATAGGAGAAAATTTGTCGACTGAAAAAAAAACCTGAGATACCATAATATTTCAGCCCTTAGTGTTACGGTGACAAATATAGCTTCTGAATTACAGGGTCAAAATTGGAAATACTGCACTTTTTTAATCTTATTCTACTTAGGAAACAAGCTGGGTACTTTTGATATGACGATGATGAGTCTTCTTCTGAGCGTAAAAAATGAAAAACAGTACCTTTGACGCAGTCCTGCCGAGCATAAACTATATCACACCTTTTTTAGCTGATTTCTTCGCAGTAGTTCGACAGGCTCAATCTTGGCTGGAGTTTTCATCTTTTTGTGCATAATCCATTTTATTTATGCTTTTTTTAGCTGAATCTCTTTGTAGCAGTTGAAACTTCATACTGAACTAATGCCTTTTAATATTCAATCAATTTACGTACCGCCAAATTTTGCCCCTAAAGGTTTAACTTTCTGCTAGTATCCAGGTTACAGTAAGCCCTGAGTATTTCTTGTGAACTCTCTTGACTGAACAATACTTTCTTAGTGCTGCTTAACGTTCGACCAATTCCAAACTAATATCCACAGCTTATCTTGCAGGGGGATATTTGCTCTTGCATAACTCATGGGTTCATGGCTGTACAACTTGCCTTTCATAATGGAAGATCATACATGCAAGTACACTTAGAACGGAAACAATAGCTTTATCACAGAATTGACCACATCTCGACTATTTGGCTATAAATTTCAGTGAAAATTTCACACAAAGTTAAACTTATGATGCTTATAGTGTTTCAAAGCTCCAACTGGACCAGTGACAAGAACACCAACTGCACCAGTGTTGAGAACTTGGCCTAATGAAAATAAGTCTGAAGAAGTCTATTAATAGTTATCAAAATGACCGGCCCGGATAGCAAGCAACGATCTCACAAGCTAATAATGTAGGCATACGAAACAGTGCCGACACTCTCACAAATTTTCCGGCAAAAAACTAAAATAATGCCTGCCCATTTACATTTCGGTCGATTATGAATGAGTCCACTTTGAAACAAATTGGAAAATGAGACGGCAATGTCAAATAAAGACAAACTGAAAAAAAAAATAACTAACAAAAATAAATGGCATGTGTATTGATCATTGGTTCAGATTTGCATCCATTTCTAATGTACATTTGATACATACAAAGTAAATGCAAAAAAAAAATTACAAGTGTATACCCGGAATATTCAATGGATCCGGCAGCTGAGGGTGTGATAAAAAGAGAGAAAATTCATGAGACTCCGAAAGCAAACACAAATTTGTGATACACAATCATGTAAGGTGAGCTGATACGATTGAGAACACTGGAAATAGAACACAGCTCAGAGGTGTGAGATAAAAAATTCTATAACAGAAGAAAAGGGACCCACATTAAGGAATTTTATTCTCAGTCCCGCATTGTGAGATGAGATAAATTCATTATGATACCAATAGAACTGAGTGAGGGTGGATAAAGAGCGGAAAGTTCGCCTCAGTGCGTTAGCTTGAACAGACTGCGGTGTATTAAATGAGGTGTGTTCCAATGCACATCGTGAGGCGGGCTCATATAACTGAGGCAAGGGCAGATGAGGGACAATATGGTAGACTAGCGGGACCCGTGGAAAATCAACGGTTGATGAATGTCTTTTTTTTTAATGTACCATATATATGCAACGGTATTACAGCGTCAATTTAGTTTTAACACAATGCAGCTCTTCTAACGGAACTCAACCCGTCTAAATTACGGCCAGCCACTTACCCTGACGAACTCTAACTCAAAAACGTCCGTCTACCTTACCAATATTATAATTTATAGTCTAAGCTAAACGCTAGTCATGCATCCAATGCTCCACAAGTCTCAGAACAGGGCGTACAACCCACATCTATCTAACGAACGCACGCAGAGGCAACGCAATTTTGCTTCTGTCTGTACATTACCATAAATTCCTAAGCAATATAATTTTGACTCCCGCACGCTGAAGCGACGCGACGCAGTAAGGAGCGACACCGTTGTAGCAGTGTCACAAAATCCTAATCAACACCAGGCAATTTTTTTGGTTGATATCAGTAAACTTTTACCGCCAAAACGTGATGTAGCAAATATTTTCCTATGTCATCATGAAACTCTTTGGCTTAACGATTGCCCTAATGACTTCAAAGTGATGTAGCTATATGTATGTTTGCATGAATACCAATCTTTATGAATATATTTGGTTATAAAATCCGCAATCTTCACAAAAGCGTGGGCAACACGAGGAGATTGTTCTATACCAATAGAAATCATTGTGCAGCGTATTTCAACATCGCTTTAAACCGCTTTGGATCGCATCAGGGTATTTCAACATCGCTTTAAACCGCTTTGGATCGCATCAGGGTATTTCAACATCGCTTTAAACCGCTTTGGATCGCGTTGCGTCGCCTCTGTGCGGGCTCCCTAAACGGTTGTGATCTAACATACCACACATCCACCAATATAGCGATTCCCAGACATGAATTTCCTATACACCCCTTAATGAAATGCACGTGAAATAGGTCCAGTCCCAGCCATCAAAGTGGCATCAACTTGTAGATTATGCATCACATTATCACAGTTTATTTCTGTAGATATTTTGTGTAAGTACTCACGTGATATCACTGCTAATCTAATACAATGAATTTCAGATGATTGTGATAATTCTCATGAATCTATCTTAGTCTTTCCCCAAATGACTATTTAGGTTCTGCCAAAGCAATTTTATGCTGCTATCATCATATTCGGAAAATCGAAAGAAAGAAGTGACTCCAAAGGGTTCCTATATCACAATTTACCTTGATAGGTTAAAAAATTAGGTAATTTAAAAAAAAACATTCAGATTTCGTTTTACAACATTAAATAAGTATGAATATAAACCATCAATGTGATAAAACAAATAAAATATTGTTATAGAAGCTCAAACGGCATGAATCAGTCGGGGACCCGTGCGTGAACCAACAGGGAGGTCAGGACGTTCATATGCACCCCAATGAGAAACACTGCTCTAACCTTACTCTCCCATCTAATCTAGCGAACTTGTGCAGCACCTCATCGAACATAACTCACCACAGCTAACGTAATTCACCATATCTAACGTAACTCACCTCATCTAAAACAACGCCACTCATCTAACGAAACGCACCTCATCTAAATCAGCATTTGTTGTCAAACACTGCTCTAACCCAACGCTCCTCATGCAACTTGACGGTCCTTACCTAACCAAACGCACCTCACTATCTTGGCACGCCATCTTACACTGTTTTACCTAACTTAACGCACCTCGTCCAATTTAATTTAACCCAACGCTCATCATTTAATCTTACGCTTCTTATCAAGCATAACGTTCAACGATCATGATTTAACCTTTTGCTATTCAGCCAACCTAACAAAAATAAAGTCAACGCTCCTCTTCCACCCAAACGCTCCTCTTCCACCCGAACGCTCCTCACCCGAACTTACGCTTGTCATCATAACCAACACTCACTATTCAAGATAACGTTGTTCAATCAACCTGAAGCTCCTCATCCAACCCAACGTACTTCCTATTACACATCACTCGTCTAACGCTGTTTATTTAACACTATGCACCTTAATGAAACTAACGCTCATCCCCAGTCTAACGCTTCTCATCTAACATAACACTCATGTAACCTGATATAATTCATCTATTCTCTCGCACATTATCCATCATCACGCATCTCATATGACTTAACACTCGTCACCTAACTTGGCATTCCACCTCCAATCTCACGCTTCGCGTCGAACTAATGCTCCTCATCTCATCTAACACTCACAGCTCACACTCCAATCTAACAACTCGGTCTAACTTAACGCTCCTCGGCTAACTTTACATTCTTAATTTAACCCAACACCTGTCGTTTAACCCAACACACTTAACGTACGTTCCTTCTATTCACTTTCTTTTTAATGGTAGCAGCTCACCATTCAGGATTATACTTCTCAAATCTGCGCTTACTTTCAATGTCTCATGAATTTTCTCTTCTCTCTTCATAATTTTCTACACTCATTTGATCACGAGAGCCACTGAAATAATTCTTTTGGTAGTCACTTTTTACCTTCGCCAAGGAGGTTATGTTTTTGGTCCGAGATTGTCTCTCTGTCATGAAGATAACTAAAAAAAGGTTTGGAAAATCCTGATGAAATTTACAATACATGTTTGACATTGCGAAAGAAAAAGATGATTAACGTCTGGTGAAAATTCGCCCATCTGCATATACGCCTATGTATTTTTCTTGGTACGTAACATGACTCCAGCATTTGTGAACAAATCTCCATGAAACTTGCACTGAACAGGCCGAATATTTTTGATCTGTGAGTGGGTTTGTTTGTCTCGATGCATGATTTTAGGTCTATCACAAAATAACTTGAAGAGTTGGGTACGGTCCTTCATTAAATTAACACCATTGATTAAAAATGTTAGAAGATACAGAGGGCCAAACATTGGCGATGATCAGTTTGTCCTTATTTGTGCGTGATTTTATGTTTTAGCAATTGCTAGAACTTGACTCAAAAGTTATCAATGAACCCTGAAGAAAATAACAGGAAGTGTCATTAACGATAAGAGGAACCAATGACAGAATTTTGGTAATAATCAAAAGGAAATAATGGTTTCAGGAGTAACATAAAATTTATATCAACGTTACAATGCTTGGCGGAAGATATTGGCCCTCAGAATCTGCTAGTTTATATTGTTTATGCATGGGTCAAATAGCAGTGAATACTAACGCACACACCTAACCAATTTCTCCATAAATTGCTTTTGTTAAAGTTCAAGCTTTTCTACGGTTCTTCCCTATTGAGATGACATCGAAGAGACCGTAATTTTCTGATATCTAACTGTGAAAGTGTAGCGGTCATACTAACTACGGAACGGGTTATCTTTTACTTGCCATTTTTCCACTACTTCTCATTGATATAGCTGCCTTATTTCCAATTTTTTTGCACGTGGGAAGCTACTAATTAGCGCATGAACATAGCCAAGCATTTCATCAGTATTTTCGCAGAAAAAATTGCGACTTACTTTGCACGGTTTTGCTTAATTATGCATTCGTAGACTATATACAGGCAGCTAATGTAAATACTAGAATGGTGTGTTATGGATTTTAATCAACGATTTGTAGAAGGTTAAGTTTCTCTATAAGTGTTTCAGGTAGAGTGTAAGGGACAAAAGTTATATTGGGTGGGGTTTAAAGGCATGTGTGGTTATATGTTTAGTACCTTTTAGGCACTTTGTAATTTTTCGTGGTGTTATTTTTCATTAAGATGAAGGTAATGTGCTGTTTGTTCAGTCTGAGTAAGACCCTAATGATTTGCAGTCCCCAATTACCCTCACAGAATTCAAGAACAATGAGCTGAGATGACTTAAAGCAATCTTCAAAAACATCAAATGAGTTCAATTTCACGAATTACAACCTTAGTTCTAGTCAGAAAGTTTGAGCCTCCATTTCCAAATGGAACGATATCACAGAGGAAAAAGCAAGGGACATATAGTATGTCGATAGAAATGGGGAGCCCTCGCACGAAGGTGTTCCCACACAGGACCAATGCGCATGAGAACAGCAAGTCTGGAAAGAAGAGAAAAAAAAAAACAGAATAAAGCACAAGCAAGGAGTATGAAATTGGGAAGGAAACAAAGTGGGCACGAAAGAGAGACAAGGCCTACCTAATGGCTGAGGTAACCAGCACAAGTCCCCTGGGATAGCTAGGCTCCATAACATAGAATGGGCGAGCCTAACTAACCTAACCCTATGACCTAACGAATTAGTTACAATCTTACAAGATTGAAATGTATGGTGCTATGGATGATTGGTTAGGAACCCACTACATAAATATCAGCCTCACAACATGACTGAAGTCTAAAAATTGTTTAACCAAGTTAGGCTCACCTGCAACTTTCGCAGGACTGTCATCATCATCACCAGTGAGAGTTGCCGCCGCTGTTCCAGGCTGTAAGGGAGCTCTTGTAACATCCATCTGCAACAGGATGTACAACCACTCTCAAGCATTCGTCTGATTGCACTAAAAAATCAGCTTGGTGAATACACAATGATTCTATAGCCTCTCCGGTTCAGACTCCAAAATATCTATTCACCTGAGTGGTACTTAACTACTGCAACGCTAGTTTCAACAAAGCTTATTCAGCACCACCACTTTAAAAATAATAAAAACATACAGATCTTGAATAAAGCATAGCGAAGAGCAATTACATAATACCGTAGGTGATGAATCTCCATTCATGAATTGTAAGTAAAACCTTCTAAAGAATGGAAGCTGCATAATTATTATTATTATTATTATTAATTATTAAACTAAAAATCCGCACAAATGTGTGTGCAAAGGTAAAGACTTGAAAACTGAAAACTCTGGTGAGTGCAAAGTTGAGAATTAGGCATGCAACACTACAACATTGAACACGATTCTACAAATTTTTCCAATTTCTTTCAAGAAGATAAACTTTAAAACCGGACAGTAAAAGGAAACAAATATCAAAACAAAATTAGCCCTTACCTAAGAGTACATAGGTAGGTATTTCATAAGCTTAAATAAGCAGGTTGGGAACAGCAGCTTTATGACAAAAATTGGCTACAAGACGTCATTGCAAATTAATATCAAGAGTACCAGTAAGCCAACTACAGACAAAGTCACTCCAAAGACTAAATCTTGCCCACAGCAAAAAAAAAAAAAAAAAACAGAATATCGAGAGGCAATGCTGGCTGGACGGGAAATGTAGCAAAAAACAAGCAACTGTCAACTACTGAAATACACACCTTTTCTCTTGTTCAGTTTCCAATGGGTGCCCTCAACACTCCAGGCTAATTAACACCTGACTTCTCATCCCTGGCTTCTTTCCTACACCCACCCACTTCAAACACGCCCTTAAAATGTTTAATAGTACAAGCACTGGCATCAAGTTGCTATTTGGCAACATGCAGAACATGACAATAAAAAGAAACTACAGGCTATGATAACAGCTGCTTTCGCATACCTACCTATGCCCCCATGAAACTTGGATAAAATTCTCAAGCACTTAGAAGGTGCAGTTGCATTGAAATTTGAAAGGCACCAAATCGTTCCCGAAATAAGGACACACTTATAAGGGGGTGGGGTTTAATCATACATATCTAAGACTATCTTAATCATCTTAGTAAAGGTTTCTCAGTAACTGCTGGATAAAAATTCATCACCACCCACGCTCGCCCCAAACGCAACAAGCATTGGAGCTTACTCAAAAGCATACAAATTGCTAATCGTGTCCAACTCTGGACAAGAAGATGCGCTCTTAAGCCCGCTGCAGACGCTAGCCTTATGACCTTGAAAATGAGAGTCTCAACTGATATCTTGCCTCGGTCTCAACCTCTCCCCCCCCCCCCACACACACACACACACAAAATTGAGGAAGACATCAGCTGCAGGTGAACTTGGTACAAATATATAGAAAATTCTAAAAATAAAGTACATCAAGAGTAATATTACTTATATTAAAAACAAAAGAAAGATAGTAGCTAGTGTTTGGAAATCACTACCCATTACATCGGCGCAATTACGTTTTATAAAGAAAATAATATTTAATCATAGAGAACGGGAAACGCCATGTCTGGGCAGTTGCCAAGTACCGCCACACAAGTTGCAAGACGGTAACTCCAATTTTGTACACTACAGTGAAAAATATTTCAATTCTAATTAAAATAGGTGGACATCACAGTAATTATTCTCAAACACATTTTCAAGAGACTGTACGTGAAACTCTAAACATAAAAAATACAAGATATACGATCAGCAAGAAGACTTGCGTTTCAATGACAAAAATACAGCATGTTGCATTTGTGTACCGCGGCCGATGCACCGCAAAGTGACTGTCATATGTCTCTCGAGTTTTCTTTCATATGCAGCGAAAACACAGGACATCCTACCAAAAGGACCATCGTCCACAGCAGGCTTTAGTCACTAGATCAAGATAGAAACATTGAGCATCACTAAGATAATATAGTTCAGTTAAAAGAATTCACCGGAAATCTACAGGGTTTACCGTATACTGGATACCAACCGATAGTTGAACCTCAAATGTTGAAATTTTGCTGCAATGTAAACTTAAAAAAAAGCGTCAGCTTAGTGTAAAGTTTCACCTGCATCTAAGAGATTCAACTAAATAAAAAACTAATGAAATGGATTATGAATGGAAAGAACAAAAACTCCAATCAAAACAGAGTCTCTCAAACTGCTAAGAAGAAATCCACCTAACAAATACTGTATACAACATAGCTTATGCCCGAGAGGATCAAAATCTCGATCAAAGATATTGCCTTAAACGAATCCCGTCTTACGAAACTTGAGAACGGTTCTCCGTAACTATCCGATAAAGCAGCTATGGATGCAGCTACAACCTGTTCAAATTATAAAGAACAGAAGCAATGTTCTTCAGTGATATCTCAGACCCGCATCATCCTAATTGCCATTATCAAATGCTGAAGGAAAGAACCTGTGCCATTTCAACAGAAAATAAGATTTTTCAATTATGATGCCTGCCGAACTGTATCATAGTAAGGTTGAAAAATGTCCCAATCCAAGCAGTGAATCTTTTACCTAAGACCTGCCTAAAAGTAGCTAAAATTTTAATTTGACTGCTTCTCGTATTCTCCTGCAGCGTTACCTAACTAGCTACATATCTCGCAAGCCTTATAAAAGCGTCGAGAGCCACAAGCAAAGCAAACACAATATGTGGTGAAAGAAATGAAAAGCGGTAGATAAGATACAAGAGATTTGGTCTTCATGTCTTTGCTTTGAAAGTGACTGAAATTTAGATACGAGAGATTTGGTCTTCATGTCTTTGTTTTGAAAGTGACTGAAATTTTTCAAGAAACGCTAAAGAAGATAGCTATGATTGAACTTTGTTCCAGCTTTTTACAAGTTGAATTCCCCCCCTCCATATTGAAATGCGTAACGTGCAGACACACGGACAGACACGGATGGATGGAGCCTCAAGCAGACTTATAAAGGTTTCTTGATGAGGTTTTGCTAGAGTTACAAGAAAATGTTCTCTTGGGGAATCACGGAAGAATGTGGTTTCAACAAGATGGTGTTCGGGTACACTTCATAATTGAAGTTATAATATGGGCGATTTCCTAACAGTTTGATTGGTCATTGCGGACAAAGCACCTGGTCACCACAGTCGCCTCACGTGGCGCCTCTTGCTATCTATCTTTGGGGACACCTGAACAGTTTAGGGTACAAAACACTAGTTCTCTCCAAAGAAAAATATAGGAAGGATTACTGAAATCTGTGCAAGGATTAGTGAATCTCCTGGTATTTCACACGGCTTCAGTAATCACCCCGAGACCGTCACCACGCATGCACTGAAACTGATGGACGTCATTTCGAACTTATAGCTACTGTACAACTATCTAACTTAAACCTTATAGATATTCATGAACATAAACATATTTCGATTTTGAATTTTCGACTACCCACCAATGCAGTGAATCGCAATTCTTTAATTTTAAGTTTTCATAATTTTTAACTACAACACTTTCGAAAATGCCTCTACAGAAGGACAACTGCTGATTAGCTATTACATTGTAAAGAATTATAGGTTAAAATCTATTCAAAGAATTCCGCGAACTCTGTATGATTAAATACGTGGGTCTTGGGTACTAGCAACAGGTGTACTTTGCGCTCAGCTCACAACTTAGGAAAAATTCATTGGAACATATCTAAGAGTATCATATATACATATAGCTATGGTAAGTTACATACAGTAGACACTGAAGGCCTTTTTGATGAAAATAACAGCAAATACAAAGTAAACAGATTTCATTAGAAGCCTTGGCCATTGCATCACGCTGGCAAAAAATGAGTGTATGCCACCATCAAAAATATTCAAAAGCAGTAAGAGCATCTCAGTCTTACCAGCTCATCAGGTATCCAATCTTTGGTCTCTTCCTTCACAGCTACAAACTCATCAGGTGTCAGTGTCCAATGGTTTGGCTCTTCCTTTGCAGCTACCTGCTCATTTGGCGTCCAATCGCTGGTCTCTGCTTTCACAGATACCAGCTCATCAGGTGTCCAATTGTTGGACTCTTCCTTCACAGCTACAATCACAGGAGGCAATTGCTCGTTGGTCAGGCGACTTTCCATTGAATTTTGATGAATAAATGAAGCTTGCAATAGTATAGAAAGAGGGATAAGCCTGTAGAATCTGTCTTGTTAAGCAATAAGAGGATTGGTTTTACAAAGCTATACAGGGAGAAAAAGAGGACATTTACGTATATATTTGCTTCTTAGAAGAGAACAGCATCTAAACAACGAAAAGGAGGACATGTCCTCTTATCGTACATAGGGGTATGATCTCTACATAAAAATGACGTGAAATCCGCCCACTTCTCAACAAATAAATGTCAGAAAAAATTGATGTGGCCACCCACCACCATTAACGACCACCACCCTAGTACAGAATGCTAACCAACAATGAAGCCATCTGTTAGGCCGAGACCCTTGTAGGATAGAGGGCAAGGCCTAGTTGTCCTAGTGTTTTAAAGACGTTTATTGTCTTTGAATATTAGGAAAACCAGACCTTGCCTCCTAACCTACAGGGTTCTTGGCCTAACTGATGGCTTCATTTGTTGCTTTGCTATTCGTTACTTAGTGTGAATCTTTGATTGGCCTTACTTAGCGTCGCCATTATTGCATTTATATACCAAGTATATGCCATGTCCTGATATTCTCCCCAACCACAGGTGTATATGTGTATATATATATATATATTACTGCACGTTGCAGATACGCAGATGTACCGGGGGCGACAGTTTACAACCTGTCGTAGATAAAAGGCTGGCACATCAGCATAGCAGTCTTCGTATTAAATACAAATCCCACAATTGGTGAAAACACACCACACAGTAGCTGAAATTTAACATGAAGCGTTGGTAGGCCTCCGGTACATCTGCGTATCTGCAACGTGCAGTAATTGGAGTTAATGCAGCAGACTGTAGTTGAAAATATATATATATGTATATATATATACCTGTAGTTGGGCCGTAAAGAGCACATTTATGTATATATTACGTGCTTAGAAGGGGACTTCTTCACAATGGCAAAAACAGGGTCAGGTCCTCCTTATGTATTAGGGGTATCTGTCGCTACGTAAAGAGGACATGAAAAAAAATCTACGGACCGCTCCGCCGTCTTCTCGATAGTAAAACGCGCTCTAGAATACGC
>LQNS02277964.1:5133677-5143831 GCA_001587735.2 Parhyale hawaiensis | reverse complement strand
TATTTGGATGTGATTTCCGAATAGCATAAGAATATTCTCAGTTGTTTAATTACCCTGCCGGTGGCCTATACACCTCGAGGTACTCACCACGAGCAAATTCGAAAAGGTACCTTGAAAAAGTACTAATAGCTCTGTGGATAAGAGTCAACCTGAAGGTGTGGCCCTTAGTTCACTACAAAATCCATTCCCTATCATTTCCCGTAAAAATTCGATAAAAATATAATTTCGAAAATTGACATGGCGTCTCTGGGTTTGTTTACAAAAATCGTTGGCCGTTCTTGTGCTTTTCAGTGATCACAATGATCATGATCACGGTGGTTCTGATCAAGAGCGTGGCCACAAAAAGACGCCTCTATTTTAACCATTCAAATGCCGCATTGTGTCTCTATGGCTCAGCTATCCGACCGGTATAATTTATCTGATTTGTCTCTTTGGACATTTTGTTACAATTTAAGCCCATGCACTGCTATTTTCGGCAATTCTAGCTTGATTTAAGAAGTTTTAGAGCCAAAATCCTTTTTAAACCTCATTGGATGCTATGCGAACGAATTAGGTCATTGGATGCTATCCCAACAAATTAGGTGATTGGATGCTATCCGAACGAATTAGGTCATTAGATGCTATCCGAACGAATTAGATCATTACTCAGCTAACAATTTGCGTTAATTTTACGTAGATAGCACGTCGTGTTTTGGCGGCTCATCTTGCCAAGCATGTCGATCTGTGGACTCCAGTTAACGTTGTGCCCAGCACGTTGAAAGACAATAATATGGCAACCTTAATAGCTACGAAGCTACGTGACATTGCCTATTCAGCTCCAGATAACGTTGTTAGCACGTATCATTACAACGTGCTGGACACGTCCATATCACGTTGAATCATAGCGTGCTAGGGACGTATCTAGCACGTTGTATCACAACGTACTAAAGGACTGTCGAGCACAATGAGTTAAGGACGTGCCCAGCACGTTGTGATACGACTTTCTAACGACGTTATCTGGACTCCAGTAATCAATGTGCATAGCCCGTTGAGCACAGCTAACGACGTTGATTCTACCTCGTGTGTTAGCAGAATAGCGATTTACATGGCCCATTGGGACCCTTTGTCCCAAAATTGCCGTCCATTCTCTTGCATTTTTTTTTTTTCGATTTCAGCCGTTCCAACAAAAAAAAACTTATTTTACCTTGATTTTTTGTCATTAGGGCCAATCGTGACTATAGATTTTCACTGTGACTTGTTCCAATAGGACACTTTGTCCCCTTTTGGCGACAGCCCAACACGTGATTTCAGCAACTTTTCCTCGATTTTAACAGTTTCAACGGCAAGCTACTTTTTATAGCATCACTGGCGGATCTAGCCTCTTCTCGTGGGGGGAGGGCATCTGCCTCTGTGAGAGGCCCCCTCTCCAATTCGGGTCCAGCCCCCCCCCCTCGAGCCAAGGTTTACAACAATGAAAGATATTGGTTGTATTCATCTGTCCCAGCCCTCAAGCTCTCAAGGAGGATTACACGTGCTGAAGTTGACGAGCACAATTTCACTTTAGAGAGTGTTAGATGCAGAACTCGTCAGTGCAGTCGGTGCATTGTGCCCCGGTCTTTTGGGGTTTGGAATTCATTGCCGGCATCGGCTTTCGGTCGTGTTGGCCTGCAGGCGTTTAAGTCAGTAGTTAATGGCTTTTTGTTGGATTTTCTTTAGTAGCGTTTCGGGCTTCCCGGTGTTACAAACTGCTTCATTTGGGTTGTACTGCCTGTCCGTGGAGGTCCGGGCGTGAAGTTTTAATTATAATATTCAGCCAAGCCTTCCCCTCCATTGAGCCAAGCTCGCGACATTTGGCCCTTCAATATTGTTACCATTTAGCCATCATTCACATTTTTATATTTTGTGAAGTATATATACTATATAAATAGGCGTACGAGCCAGGGGGCAGAAGGGGCAACTGCCCTCCCTGAGTTCGGAAGACTGCTGAAGTTCGGGCAAATGGCGTGGGATTTTCGGGCATTTTATAGACATAAAAAAATCAAGATTATGGACAGTACCAAATGAGGATGAGATCACAAATTAGAAAATTTCAGTAATATTGTTGGGCAGTGGACTTGTATTCACAATTAGGTATTTAATAAAACTACCACTTTGCCAAAAAAATATTCAACCCTGACATTGGTAGATTACATAATTATGTTATGATCATGTCCACATATGTTTTAACGATCGACGTAGAAATACAGTATTACATACATACTGAGTACCTTGACTTGTTAGCCAGCGTTTCAGATTGCTACTTTTTGTTTTCCACTTTTTTCTCGAAAACTTCTGTGGTAATTTTGGAGATTTTGGTCTGAAAATATTGTAATTTTAAGCTCTACCTGCGCGCACAATCAAGTTACCCCTAGGTACCTAAACAACTCTGTCAGGGTTTAAAAGAAGGAATGAAACGGGCCTGTTCCATGTGCCAATTTTGTTTTATTATTGGGCCAATAAAAATATTAATTTAAAATACTAAATCTCATCCCTCCTGAGTGCCAAGCACCATCTTAACCCTGACAGCGTTACAGATGTGCCTAGGGTTGAACTGATGGGTCTTGCAAGTAGATATAAAATTTAGAATTTTTTTCGGGTCTAAAATCATTAAAATCGATGCATTGGTTTGCAAGAAAAATTAAAAAGCTGATCAAATTATCAGCATTTAGAGCAAAAACGGTTGCAAAGCGCTGACAGAGTTATGGAGGAATTTTCGAAAAGGTGAATGGTGCTTGGTACCCGGGAATGAGAAAATAGTGTTTCAAATGAAAATTTTTGATTAGCCTAATAATAGAAAATTGGCGCTAGGGACAAGACCATTTTTCCCCTTTTCCAACCCTAACATTATTATTATATTGGTATGAAGTTCAACACTAACAGGGTTGTATGGACGCGTAGGGGTAAATTGATAGTGAGCACAGATATACCTTAAAATTACAATGGGGGGGGGGGGCGCAAAAAGTTGTAAGCTAAAACGCTGCTCTTAATTGAATATGTCTTCAGTTCCTAAGTTTTTGAAACACATGCGAGTAAGTACTATCACATATGCATTGGCTTCCTATCTCCTTCTGGAAAGCATCATATTAAACTATATCGGTCTTGCTTAGAGATGTGCCGATTAATCGGCAACAGGATGTATCGGAGGCAGTTTTATGGCATCGGTACATTGTTACAAATGCCAATTCGTTGGTCAGATTAATCTATAGCACTAGTGACTGAACTCTTTCAGTCACCCATTGAAAATCTCACGTCAATAGAAAACGAAAAAGAAAAAATTTAAAACCCTAATTGTTGTAGGGAATCTTTCCAGGATTCCAAAACTGTCTTTTTTTTATTCTAGCATAAAAACTGAGGCAGTTCTATTATTTTTTTTAGTCTGAAAATGTAGATTTTTTCAATAGAGGCAATTTTAGGTTTTTTTTTGTTATAAAATGCAGTATTTCTAAAGGAAATGCCCTTGGCATGTTTCATTTATAGTACATTCCCACCTACAAATATCTAGCATTCTTGACATACAAATAAAATTGTAAAATAATTATGTATTAGATGAATAAGTAATGAAAATTTTATTTATATAAATTTTTTATTTTTTATTTTTTGTCCAATCTATCCGAAAATTTCCCTCAGGTAGTTTTCCCAAAAGGAAACTTTTCACATAATATGTAAAATAAAACAAAACACTGTTTATTCATGTAACTTTTTGCGTTTAGGCCTTAGTTTGATATATATATATATATATATAACTCTTTCAGTCACCCATCTAAAATCTCACGTCAATAAAAAACGAAAAAGAAAAAAATTACAGAAAACGTAATTGTTAAAGGGAATCTTTTGAGGATTCCAAAACTGTTTTTGTTTTTATTCTAGCATAAAAACTGAGGCAGTTCTATTCTTTTTTAGTCTGAAAATGTAGATTTTTCAATCGAGGCAATTTTATGTTTTTTGTTATAAAATGCAGTATTTCCAAAGGAAATGCCCTTGGCATGTTTCATTTTTTTTCATTCGCTAGCCCCCTAGAAATTTGGTATGCAATAGCCTTTGGTATAATGATGATTTTGCAGCAAAAAAAAGGCAAATTTGGACCCCTGTGGACCCATTTCTCCCCCCCCCATTTTGGGGGAGTTCTAGTGCCGCCACCCCCCTAAAAAATTTGGGACGTAATGCCTCCATACCTGAAGACACTTTTTGAGCAAAAAAACAGAAAATTGATTATTATGACCATTTTCGCTGGGACGACCCCCTTAAAAAACTCACCCATTAGAGAGAAACGGGTACATTTCAGCGCATCCAAGTTACCATGCATTAGCTGAAATATCTAAAACTATGCAGAAAAACATTTTTGTTGAGCGTTATTAATTATACTGGTAACTTGTAGCCTGTGACGCGCTACATGCAATGCCACTGCTGAATCATCATCGCATCGTAGGTCATATTTTCACTTAGCATCGCAACGGATAAGCAACGAGGTTGATAATAATATGCTGTGGTGCAGGTAACGCAAATACACTTACACATTCCATCAACTGCCATGACACAAGTTTCTCAAAACTGTTATGAAGGCACAAATTATAAAGGCGCTTCCATTAATAATATGTGACTTTTTTCTTTATAAATGTAATAGACAAATCAAGTCCTACATAGCCTAAAAACTGGGAAGCAAGTAAAATCATAGTTTAGTGATTATTATATATTAATAACTGGTAAATGGTGGAATCGACATAGGAAACTAACTGAAAATCGGCATTGATATCGGCAGCTAAGATTAGACGGGAATCTGCATCTGCAAAAAAAAAAAAAAAGATCGCCACACCCTTAGTTTTAGGCCTACCATGTACTTTCTTCTTAACTTTGCTACCGTATTTATCAGACATCAGTTAGTATTTGATAGTTTTTACTCAGATATACAGCAAATTAGAAAAGTTCTTGAAAGTTCTAAAATTCGGGCAAATTGTGACTTGCCGCCCCCCCCCCCCCAAGCAAGCTTCACCCCGTACGCCTATGACTATATATTTTATGTACTACAGCCGTCTTCCAGCCCTTCGCCTAACGAAAAGTACCTTGTGCCAACACTGACTGTTAGTCGAAGTCTCTCTAAAAATTACCTATCTATAATTGTGAAAGGAAATCATTCCATTTCATATCATATCAACGAATGATTCTTGACAGAGTTTGATCCAGTGAGGAATGTATTACTCACGATGAAAAAACCACCGACATGGCCACAGTTATTGTTAATTATAGACGCTTTGGAAAATAACAAAATCATAGTAAGCGTTTCCTGAAAATACTGAGAGTAACTGAATAAGGATAACAAACTTCTTTAGAATAAAAAAGTAAATATAACAAGGGTAACCACTAAAACAGTAAGTAAATGAAATAGAGTATTGTGAGAACGCATAACTCCACCAATCAAAGCAATGGTAACGAAAAAATTTAAATCTGTTCTGAAACTAGGATTTCCTTTCTATCACCACCACCACCACCAAAATTTGGTAATTAATTTAACTAGAGCATTGTGAGAACGCATAGCTACCTCTGCCGATGAAAAGCAGTGGTAAAACACTCTTGAATATGTCTTGAAAATTTACATCATCCATGGTGCTCTTCAACATTTATAACGATTTTTGCATATTTCGTAGAGATGCGTTCATAACTTTTTGAGTTCTGTTGCTGACAAATATAAAATCAAAGACAGAGCAAAAAAAAAAATGGACCGAAACATCATAATATTCCTAACAACATGTGCAGATTTCATAAAAATCCGTCCGCGACTTTTTGAGTTATTTTACCAAAAAAGTTAATCATCTGTTCTTCCTAGTACCTATGCATAACAGTCCCTGTAACGATCTGTCAATAACTTTTTGAGTTATCTTGGTGACAAATAGTCAAACAGAGAAGCAAAACATAAAGACGAACGTAACATCTTTGGCGGAGGCAATTATGAAATTAACGAGAGTTTCACAGCTGACTCACACGCAATCAAGTCAGGTGTTTTATTAATAACTGACTCATATGTCAAAACCAGCTTGTCTGAATCCCTAATAGACGAATTTATTGCCGCACTAGTCATGTGCACTACGTTGTTACATAAATGTGACGTCGCCCGATGTTGAGCCCTCAGGCGTATAGCCTATTCTGGCGGGCCTTTTCCCTGCCACAATATTTTTGGGCCCCATACCAAGGGTCCCGAAGGCCATTTCCGCAGGAGATGCTGCAGCTTGCCGCAGTTCCTGCTGACGAGGTTAGTTTTGTAAAGTTAGGTAGGCTCTCAATGCTTCCCCTTCTGCTTCGGGAGGTGGGCTGCCGATCGAGGTGGCCAACAGATTCCTGCTAGACTTCTACCTTCTTGTAGTTCGTTTCCTTCCCCTGTGCGGCGTAGCTAAGCGAAAGTGTTCAGCTGTGCCCGGGGGTTGGAGTTGCACAAGTTGCGCCTTTTTCCTGTCAGTAGCGCACTGACCATTCTGAGACCTACCGGCAGAATAGCCGAAACCAAAATCATTGATAATTTAAAACGCGCCCAAGTGGCGCACGAGGCTGTGTTAAACCACGGGAATAGTTCGGCGCGATATAGACATTGTGTCCCTGATTCGCTAATAAAACTTCTTCTACTACTTGCCTGATGTCGAATAACGTAAACGTCCAGACACCGTCTGAAGCGACTCCTAGGCTAAATTAAGCCTTCTTTTCCTTATTTTTCGGCAGATTAACAATTATAATAGCTACGTTGGTGTAGCTTTCAATCCAGGGCAAGTGGACATGAGGTAAATGATTTATAACAGATTTTTCCCAACTCTACTGTATAATGAAATATCAAGCTTTTTCCCTTCCGAATGTTTTTGGGCTAGGCAGTTCATTTCTGGAAGCAATGAAGATCCGCGATTTTTTATGTCTTATAGACTACGGTATTAAAACTTCACGCTCTGGCCCCATGAACAGGTAGCTTAATCCAAAAGAAGCACTTTGCAACACCGGGAAGCCCAAAACGCTGCTAAACGAAACCAAACAAAAAGCCAGTAACAGCTGACTTAAACGCCTGCAGACCAACAAGCCCAAAAGCTGATGCCGGCAATGAATTCAAAACCCCAACAGACCAGGGAACGAAGCTGTAACATTTGAATTGATCTGTACGTGAGCAATTTGCGTAAAGTTTAGTTTGATTTGTCTGAGCTATTGGGAGCAAATATATGCCATGAGTTTGACTATTTCATTACCTTCTACAGACGTAGTAGTCTCTGAACTAACCGATTCCTGTGCCATTTTAGAAACTGTCCTATGTGTCAGAGATACGACCAGTACTTGAACACGCTCAACAAGCAAGCATGTAACTTTTTGGCATTCATGAGTTGCCTACATATTTTTCCTTGAGGATTGCGTATAAATATGGTTTTCATTTTTTCATAATTAATCAACTAAAGTAATCGTATAAATCTTGGCCTTACAGTGGCCATACAGCTTCCGAGGCTCATATGTAACAAATGTATAACCACAAACGAAAATAGCAAAGGTGATCTTTGACACGTAGTAAGAGATATAGAGAAAATGGAGTCCAACCCCGCCTGTTGTCCTTTGCGAATTTCAACCAAGAAACACCTTTTATTTCTTATGAGTACAATAGCTTCCGTTACATTCGCCTTAATATTATCTTTGACTAAATTTTATATCCGATTCTAGAACGTCGATCCAGAGGAAAAGTGGTAACCATAAACTAACAAACTGACAACATGCTATGACAAAACGCTATAGCATCACTGTTGAAAAAAAGTCATTCAAAAATACACCACGTACCATTCACCACATACAGTATACGAAAAAACATCGGGCTTATGGTAGACACAGCAATTCTTGATGAAAAATCAGTGAGAATTACATTACGTACTCCTGCCGCCTTCTGGCTTCAGGTAGCTACAACCTAAAGTGTTAATACCTATGTGGTATCTCTCGTCTGACCAATGTTTTTCTCACAGAGAATGCTGAGAAAATAGGAAATGGTCAAGGAAATGTAATCAGTGCAAATAGTCATGTTAAAATATGTTATTTTAAATCACAATCAAATACTTTCTTTCGTGTACCAGTTCTTTAAAAATGTTCAGTACCATTTCGTGAGGGGGGCACTTTCGTTGTATCGAATGTCCCCTCCCCAAAATAAAATCCTGTGAAGGAGGCAAATGCCATGAATGCCTCCAATGTATCTGTCAATGACCCTGCATTCCCTATGGAGCTATGGGCACTGATACTTAGGTAAATGGCATCCATCATAAAAGTATTTAACTATTTTGGAGTCTATTGTGCTGTCTATCATCAATAATCCTTGGAAATTTTTTCTTAAACTTTCCCTTTACTTTAGAGTTGGCCAGTCCTTGAAGCACCAGTACAGTCTTAAACATCTAAATCACAAATGGAAATTTTCAGCTAAAAGCACTAGCTACTTATGGATAGTGTGAAGTAATTCTTCTTCACAGTATTGTAGCCTGCTTGTTATAGTTGAGTAAGTTACCCTTCATGATTGGTAGCACTTATACGAAAGATGTTTGAAAGGAAAGAGACATAAACTTGGCCACTTTGGCCATTCGCATAACAACAGTTATTCTGATGTATCAATATTTCATTTTGCTCTATTGACACAAGACCCAGTGATTTGCAGCCATTGTTATTATTAGTAACGCGTGTAGCAGTAGGCGAGTTCAATTTCCTGCTGATGATCACGCAAAACAAATTATCTTCAAGTTCCTCCTATAGCATTCGGGCTGCAAGTGGCAGCAACCTGTATCAGCTGGTGACTCTCAGTATGCAAATGATTTTTCATAAAAGCACGAAAACATGTTTTTAGTTACGTTTTTAGATACGGCATTGGTTTTATTTTATACGAACAAAATTAATGTGGAGCAGAGAAGAGAAATGGGCTCAGCACAAATAATCTTGAGAAAATATTTTATTTCAATTTCAGAACGCTTTATTTCATATACAAATTGTTAAAGCATGTTGATTGTCATTTCCCGTGGGGTGGGGGGGGGGCAAATGCCATGGATCCGCCAGGGCATAACATAATCTAGAGTCACCAGGACTATTTACTACCATAGCTTGTCATATTTTTGCCCATTATCCCTATCCGGACGTTAGATAACTCTCTTTGGGCTGTCCGCGTTTCCACAGTTTTCATATGATTTTAACCGACCGAAAGCCAATATGCGTTTCTATAGTTCGGCTATTAAACCCACTATATATCAATCACATTTGTGCCATGTAAGTCTCATTATTTCATTTAGATATTTTGTTCCAATTTAGCCCCCTCAATTTTTTTTTTTTTTTTTTTACAGCTTTCTCTCGATTAGTGCTGTTCTAGAGCCAAGCTGTTTTTCTATGTTCATCTTATTTCGTCCGAGCCATTTAATCCCTCAGCTTCTCAATATTTCCTTCTTGGGACAATTTATCCCAAAGTGTCTCCACCTCTGTTTTGCTGATCTCTCCTATATTTCTGCCGTCCTAACGCTAAATGACTTCTTTTAATCCCATCTAGTGTTATCCGAGCTTCCTGGGATCGTAGCTCTTCAGTTGTCTCAATGGGACCTTTTGTCCTATTTTGACCACGGCCTTGCCCACGTCACCGGAACTGTCATTCTTTTCTTTTCGAACGCCAAATAACTACTCTCAACGTATTATTTGTGTCATCTGGGTTTTTAAGTCCCCGGCGTCTCATTGGACCTATTGAGTCAATACGTCCAATTTTAACCCCTCTCCTATTTTCGGCAATTTTGCACGATTCTTCACATCCAAACTCCCCAAGACTTCATGTCATCCGGGGTAATTTGGGTGCCTGACCCTCAGTGTGTCCATTTGGCCAACGTGTCCTTTTTCAGCCCAGCCCTGTTTTTTCTGTAATTACCTCCGCCGAGGAGGTTATGTTTTCGTCGTGTTTGTCTGCCTGTTTTTCTGTCTGTCACCAAGATAACTCAAAAAGTTATGAACCGATTTGGATGAAATTTACAGGGATAGTTAGGTATGTTAGGAGGAACAGCTAATTAACTTTTGGTGAAGATATGTCCATCCGTTTGTTTGTTTGCGTCATTTTTCTCGATGCCATAACTCAAAAAGTTATGGATGGATTTTGATGAAATTAACATGAGTTGTTAGGTATATAA
>LQNS02277964.1:5083000-5113003 GCA_001587735.2 Parhyale hawaiensis | reverse complement strand
CTACTCTCCTTGGGCAGGGTTCGGTTGGTTAGTAATTAGAGTTAAAGAGAGAGGTTCCTCACTCACACTCACCGCAGAAAGTCGAAGACGAGCTTGACGAGGCTTGGGGCAAAAACGTACTTTTCCGGTTATGATTTTTCCAGATGCGCATCCAACAGAAAATGACGTCGACAACAACCTCCGTAGAGAATAGCAGTCAATTGAAGAACGAGTGCAAATGCTGGCCGTCTAGTATACTAGGGAGCGTAAGCGGTTTTCTGGAGCGTGCGGTCACTGGCCAATGCCAGCGCTCAAGTCGTTGCTAGTTGACCGCACAACAGAGATCTCGGGCACCGTCTCAAGAACGGGAGATGATAAGCAGTGTCGAGCGTTGGATGAGTAATGCATTACTGCAGTAATGCTATGCTGTAGTGAAGTTAAGATCACTACATATTCGTCTTACCCCCACTCGAGTTATAGGATAAGAAACTGATTTCTAGCATAATTGAGGCGTGCTTAAAACGAAAATGACAACCATTTTTTGTGGAAATTAAGCAAACCAGACCTACACCCTACCTAACCTGCCTGATATTATGAAAGAGTTTATGCCTAACTACCCGACAGTAAGGCCTAAAGCGGGGTAAATTTGGGCTCTTACGCATGTAACGTAACCTAACTTGGAGCAGTAGTGTGCTCCGACGGGTCAATTAGGAAAATTTGATAAAAAACAAGACAGAATTTCCACAAATAGAGACCTATATATTCTGTATCAGTTATTTTCAACGAATAAAGATATATTGTTGATGAAAATAATTGACATCCAGGTTACATAATTTATTAGGTTTTTTCTCAGTAATTCCGAAGTTCAAGTAGGGGACAAAACGAATATTATCCAGTGTTGCGAGTCTCTCCCACGCTTAAAAATAATCAGCTGACAAACTAGAAGCACAACAAAAAGAATCGTTAACGAGAATAGGCGTGGTCCAGTTTGTTAAGTATGTAGCTAGAGCAGTCCACCATGCAAGCTACAGTTTTCTTTAGCTACCATGTCTGTTGTAACAGAAACTATGCTATTTCCATCCGTACTCGTGATACAGTATCATCTCACGTGTACAATAACTTTACATCTATGATATCAGTTACGTACTTACGTTATTTTAAGATAATACCTCCGCTAAGATATCCTAGTACAGATTACATATAAGCACGGCCTGATGTAGACTAGTTTGGAAGGTTCGAGTCCTTCGCAGTCAGAAACTAGGCGGCGTTTCTTTGACATTAAAACTTCTTTGGTTACGATAGTGCGCTGCCCGAGTGAGGTCGTTATTGCCTCTGCTCCTCTGTAACCTCTCCTGTACCATTTACTGTTGATTCCCCTAGTATACTTTAGTGTATCGCCTACGCTTCTAATTTAAACCTCAACACATTTGACCCAGGGGCGCAGGAACGGGGAGGGGGCAGGAGGGGCGGCGCCCCCCTCCCCTGCCCTTTCAGTAGGGGGCAAACGAGGGGCAACACGTGCCCCTTAGTCGGGGCAATAGGGGGACAGTATGTGCCCTTTTTTGGAGGAAAATATGCATTCAGTCTCTATTTTCAAGAGATGGAAAGGTTCAGAAACCAAATAATTTCAACAGTCTACGAAAAGAGCGTGCAGACAACGCTATGTCAACATACTTGAAGTATCATAAGGAACTTACTTATTTCTGTAAAGTTGTACCGAATTTATTCCACTATTTTTACTTCTGTAGCTAAACGGATTATATTATCAGCAGTCAAATTAATGCGAGAAAAGTGGAAACTTTGGCATTTTTCCACGAATATAATAGCTAGCGATTTGAAGCTATTAAGTAACAAGCTTAGAAATTCTAGATACAAACTTTGTGCTGGTCGCACGAGCGTCCAGCTACTAGCGACCGAGCACTTCTTAGAATGTCGAGTTTCGCATGACGCTTGTCTCAATTTTTCTTTCATCACGCAGCAGCGCTTCGGGGGGAGCAGGAGGGGCTATTGCCCTCCCGGCCCTGCCGGAGGGAGGGAACAATAGGGAGCAGCATGTGCTTTTTTTCCGGAGGTAAAAACACATTTAATCTGCAAACTACAACTAGTTTTAGTATATACAGTGGCAAAAGAAATCTCCACGCCGGCAATGTTTTCATCTGATTCCCAATTACACTGATTTTTAGGCTTCTAACCGTAATAAACTAAATAGCAAACGATTAATCAATATTTTCTCTTTTAATTACTATACTATACCAACTAAACAAACCATGTACTTTCGTCAGTAAAAAAAAATTATATCAGAGGAATAGTAAGTCCGCATAATTGAAAGAAGTTCTTCGAACGAATTTTTCACCAATGTTATGAAAAAATCATATACAGCTGGTGATAATTGGTTGTATAAACTTTCGGTGATTGACAGCACGCAGTCCCTCTTGCATCTCCCCGATTAGTTTCCTACAAAACTCCGATGAAACGGCGTACCACGTTTCTGTTATTATTATCAAGATTAAGAACATTTTCTTTGTAAACCTGGTTAGCGTTTTAATATCATTCATTCTCTATTGGTTCCAAGTCTGGCAATTGGTCTGGCCACTCCAAACATGCAACGTGTTTGCTATGTAGGACTCTCCTGATTGTGTGTTAAAATTGGAGAATTCCCCAAATCCAATTGTCCTGCATTAAGATGGAGTTCACTGGCTAATTACCATCATGAGGGTGACAAAATTTCAAGCAACAGTCCAGGCGAATTAAATAGGCTGTTTACACAAACCAGAGGCCTTGCACAATGAACGCCGATTGTTTTCCAAACCATGACAGAAGCTCCACCTTGCATGAAATGTTCCACCTTTGCTTCGTCGAGCAAAATGCCAGTCTTCACTGCCTAGCCTCTTGTACTTGCTTTCGTCGCTAACCAGCTGTCGGTATCAGCCAGCAAGACGTCACGAGAGGTGGGCAGAATGGACTCTTTTTATAAAAAATTACATTTAATTCGCATTTCAAAAGAGGAAAAGGTCACTCTAGAGACACTAACGTATGTTACCTTCCAAGTCGGATTCGCTACTTAATAATACTCTCAACATGTCCTGTCTAAGGACGACCCTGTCCACCAACTCAAAAATGCTACGTTTGCCACGGTATACAAGTGCAAAATGGAAGGCGTCAACACCAACGCAGTGGTAAGGAGTTCATCAGCTTCATTTCTGCCACTGACAAATGAAAGCCTTATTTTGGAGATTGGCAAATGTAATTGTTTTCATACACATGTACAGTGGGGCCAAGAAGAAACGCCGCATGGCAATAGTTTCAGCAAATTCTAAATTACGCTAGATTTTAGGTTATTGACCAAATAAAACTATATAGCAATCGATTCATCGTCTTGTTAATTTCCAATTTTTGTATATAATTTTCAATTTTGATAATTTGTCTGCAGATATTTCTTTAACACGCGATACAGCAAAACGTACAAGGCAACAAAATACTCCATACTTCAAAATTAAACAACAATGCAGTCTCTTCCGCTGCATTTCAAATAGTAAGGCATCTTTACTCGTGCTAACAGTGGCTCCATTCTAGTCAACTTTATCTTTGATCTAATTTAGTCTTTATTTTTCATCTGCCACGTCTTTCTTTCAGTGATCGCTAGAAACACGACGCGATGATACTGGATTAACCAACCAAGATATAAACAGACAGAAGACTCAAATGTGTTGAGAAAACTATTCGAATGACTGAACAAAGACACTAGCAAACTTGCAGTGTTCGATATATAGCCCAAAATCTAACAGTCGAAGGGACCCTCCTACAGCAAAGATCGTGTCTTGAAAATTCGAACTATTAGAAACAAATTTAAAACTGCTCTTCAAATTCAAAAACATTGCGACCTTGTGAGAAAGTGTTCTGTTTCTACAATAAACAATAAATTGAAAGAATTTCGCTTGACTGGCTGCATTGCAAGATGAAAACCGGCGATGAAGAAGAATCCAAAGTATCGTTTGAAGTTCGTCAAAGGGCACGTGCTTCGTGACGCGTCTTATTGGCCAAGAGTGGTATTTAGCTAACAATAGGCTAGACGGTGATGACTGACAGATAAGTTTCGACGATTGAAAGGTGAAATTTTTCAATCTAGGTGATCTGTTTCAATGATCCATGGTGTGGGGAGCAGTGAGTGCTTATGATCCCGGGCCTCTAGTTCGTTCAAACGAGCGATTTAGCTTGTTTGGTCATGTCGACTAAATATTTTGTTCTCCATTATGTTGATAATTTGCCAGTAAATTGCAGCTTATTACAGATCACTGCTCCAGTCAACACAGCGGCCACTGTCACGCTGTCATGAAATTCTTCGAAAGCCATCACGTTGCATGTTTGGATTGGCCTGTCCTGTCACCAGACTTGAATCCAATCGAAAATGGATGGTATTACATCTAGAACCAGTTAGGAAACAAAAAATTTGCAACAAGACTAATGTTCTAGAAACCTAAACTATTAAAACTTGAATATATGTTAAGCTTAAAATGCAATGAAAGCATAAATTCAAATAATAAATGCATTGCACTGTTTTGGAACAACATCTTAAAAAAATAGCAATGAATTTCATGCCCCAAAAGTGCCCCTCTGACCCAATCCTGCTCCTGTCGCCCTCAGGTCGTTCCGGCGCTCCTGATTTGACCTAATAATGATACTGCTGAAGTATTTTACAAAGGCGTCACTCGAAAACCGTTAATTTAATAAGGCGTCTTTTGGTGGCCACATTCGTAATTAGAATCACAGTGATCACGATCATCGTGATCGCTGAAAAGCATAAGAACGGTCAGTGATTTTGTAAACAAACCCGAGACGCCATGTTTGTTTACAAAAAATGTCTTTCATATTTACACGGAATATGGTGTGGAATGATTTCTTGAGAATTTTAATCTATTTTGAAGTTAATGCATCAGTGACCTAGGAGTATTTAACGCATTTTAAACACTGCACAAGCATAAGATTCACGAAATTAAATTCTGGAGGTCAATATTATAAATAATCACGATAACAAATTCAAATTATTCTTAAATATCAGACAACATCACGAAGTTACATTTCAAATTTTGAATTTTTGCTTGTCTAAAGGGGTCTGCCCGCTTACAACTTTCGTCGCCGCCATGAGCCTATCGACGACGGAATTGCTGCTATCGACGTTGCGGTGACAGCGCCGATTTCGTTGTCCCTAGCAACAACGCTCCTTGTCCGATTTTCGTTGCCGCTACGAACAACTACACGGGATGGCGATCGAATCTGTTTCTTTATCGAGAATTATATTCGAATTATTTACCGTTACACTGATTTTCAGCACTTGACAACTATTTTAAGAGTTATTGAGTGATAGCAATTAGCAAATGAGTTTTTATTCAGGTATTTCATCGTATTGTGTGCTGACAGTGAAATTTTTGGTGTTGCCTGTGTTCGGCTATCAAGCTCTGCTGCTGCAAGGCCTGGAAACTGCCTCTTCAAAGACTGAAATAGAAATATTAGCCATTAGCTGTTGTATGGATGCTAAATATCCATTGTAGGAGTTCTGTGTCTGCAGCAAGTATATGATGTATTAATTTTTTTTTATTGCTCCCTGGAAATGAGGTTTGCGGTGAACCTCCTTCCTCAATGATACTCAAATGCTGATATAGGTACGCTAACTAGGGCCAACTCTTGCTTTAGTATTTCTTGTGTGTTGATGCTTCTCCATCAACTTGAAAAAAAAAAATCGGCGATTGTTTACGTTGGCTAGAAGGCGCTACGAACTACACGCGGCGAAACTGTGTGGGAAGCAAAAAAGTTGGTTGGCGTTGTCTCTGACGACAACACGTGTTGGCGCTGTGGCTGACGGAAGTTGTAAGAGGGCAACCGGCTTAACGGCTGCAATCACTCTTTGATCACGCATGATCAGCTTGCTAGGGAAATCACGGTGCGATTAATTATTTTCGCCGTTGATTGCGGTTGATTTCTATTAGAATCATGTCAAAAAGTGGTCCCAAAAACACACGGATCAAGCTGAATCAGGCGGGATCATCCGCCAGGTGGTCACAAAAAAAAAAACAACGCCATTAGCTCCGTCCATACCACCGCTCAAGAGTGTCAACACCAGGAAGCAAAGACTCAGAGGGACTAAAATAAAACTTAGCCGACCGCAAGTCGTCGAATGACGTCACTCCCACCAGTCGAAATATTTTAGGGTGTGACCTCCGGCCTTCGTAGGTTGGGTTCCTTATCCTAACCAAAAATATAAGCAGTGTTATATTGTTGACGCGAGAGAAACCATAGGAACTGCTATGGCTCAAATTTTGGTATTTGACAACAACCATTTTACCGTGTTATGGTACCTACTTTTGTGCAAGGGAGCAGCTTGAGCACCTGGCTAATCAGGAGCAAGAGATTCAATGAATTAATTAAAAATACGGCTATGTGTTTAAATACATCTTGTGAGGAGCATTGTGAACTGAATATGAAGTGTAAATAAGACTTCACTTCAGAGCGCCATACCGGCCTCAATCTAGTCTCTGGTGTTGTGAAAGTTTCTACAAGCCTCCACTGTAATTTTCTATGAGTTATTGTTTATTAGTGGACCCGTGCGTGAAAAAATTCACGCAATAATCGATATGTTTGCTTAATATAGGCCGGTGTGGAAGGACTCGGAAGGGTCGGGGCGGAGGCCTTGGACCTGTTAGGTGGTGGGTCCCACCGTCCCGTGTCGCACAGATGCGTCTTCTCTCTCCATTGGTAGCACGTCTTTGTTCGTGAGACTGTAATGGTGTCGTTCTTCTTTTACGTCCTCTATCCATCCTCCTTTTTTTAAGTGCGTCTTCCACAGTGAGAGGCAGAAATAGAATCTTGAGTAAAACGCTGCAATAAACTTGAATGCAACTCTTGTCAGCTTATTTGCAATGTGAGCTTACCGTAGCCATGATACTATCTTTCAAGTTCAAATATCTTCTTGATTGAAGAGCTAAGATTTTTGGCCTACGTTTCCTTAGAAGCGGCCACGAAATATATAAATAAATACACGAGGTGTTTTTTATATATTGCGATTGTTCAATTAGCAGCTATTTGTTCTCTTCATTTATAAATGTGCGTGGAATTTGCAAATAATGACAATTTTTCTGGCGAAATTAATTCCAATACTCGTAGGTTCTCGATCGCACTGTCCGTCGATGTTTACGTCACTTTTCTCGCGAGTCCTCCCGTTACGCTCATTGCTTCCTGGTCAACACAGACTACACAGCTGGTTTTCACGGGTCGCTGTAAATTTTTCTAGCTGTATAGGACAACTTCGTGCAAATGCGCTTGTTTAGAATAATTTTGGATATATTTTTCAATCTAAGTTACGAAGTAAAACCTACTTTACTCTAATAAATCTTTTGCTTTCCGCGAGCAGTACAGCGAATCCTAACAGTTATTGTTTGGTAACAAACATTAGAAAAATGCGCGGTTTACCAAATACTATAGTTCACTGCAGTATCGAAACGATATCTCAAGCCGTACAGGCGACACTTGCTGACCAGGAGACGTGTCGCAGTTACACCAAAACCGGGCTACCGCACCCTGAAAAAAGATTACCGTGACCCTAAAAGTGGTTGTGAGAGCGCAATCTAGCGACGAGCGGAATTAGCTTAATGATATTAAAATTTCGTTTTCACTAAAATTTTGTGCATGAAAAATTCAAGTAATTGATTTGATTTACTTATTCTGGTGTAGGGAGTTTATTTGTTGCGCATTTGAATGACTTTGTTGCTCCTTTTATCCAAAAACACGTTTGTGCTAGGTGACCTACATCCCCGAAACTCGTGAAGCAGTCGTCATTTGAGCTGAGATTGCGACACGGGTTGCGACTGGCTGGGTCACCGGTGTAGCACCGGTAACCCAAAAATGCTTATTGCGACACACCTTGCAGCTGATGCCTCACTGTTTATTCCGCACTCCATTTTCGTTTATAACGAGCGCAGTGCCGCGACAGGTGGGCATCAAGTTAAGGACAATTCAGAGCATTTGCGCTTGATGTGACCTAAATACATAGAAGATGAGTAAATTTGGAAGGGCTTGCGCAATGACAAACATGTCGACAAGGGAATTTGTAGCTAAGCAGGATCACGTTGATCCGTGAAGAGAGCAAAAACAGTTACTGATGTTTCAAGCATGAGAAAATATCTCGAACATATAATTCAGATTTTGAATTTTCGATAGTTCAATATCTTGAATCACTCTTCGACCGTGCTAATCTGTTAGGGAGGGAATCACACTGCAAACGGGATCATAGAGCAGCCGCACCAAACTGCCACCAGACTCACGTCAAAATCCATCAGTCCACCTGAGCAGCGCTTTTTTCCTCCCAATAGAAGACCCAAAAAAAAAAGTTTTATTGCTAAAGACTCAATTAGTTAGTCATAATTAGGGAGTTCAAGCCTCCGTTTCCGAGCAGAACGATATCACAGAAAAAAGAGCAAAGGACATATAGTATGTCAAGAGAAACGGGAAACCCATGCACGAAGGTGTTCCCACACAGGATCAACGCGCATGGGAACAAGTCGGGAAAGAAGAGGAAGAACAGAATAAAGTATGAGAAAGTAGGAGTATGAAATCGAGAAGGAAGTAAAGTGGGCACGAAAGAGAGATGTCCCGAAGGACTAGCTAATGGCTGAGGTAGCCTACACGGGCTCCATGGGGTAAAGACTCAAGCATGCATAAACGAATTTCAGCTCCACCCGCGAAGTCTGTATACACAACACAACTTTACTACAGTATATCGAAATTCTTGCGCTTAAGAAAATTTGACTCCACAGAGAAAGACAGTAAGTTGGAAAACAGTTATTGCGTTTGCTGTACGCGGACAATAGCTTTCCCATTGCTTAACTATTCTGTACTCAATTAAATAAAGTTTTTATGCAGGAAGGAAGCAAAAATAAAAATCCACGAGAATACGAAGAGAGGTAGCGGCTATCTTTATAGATTGGATTTCAACGTTAGCATTGCAAAAAATACATTCAAATTTAAAAATAAGAAGAAGCTTTCTCTACTATGACAATTTTCTGCAACATAGTCTAATTTGCGTCTATTACAGTGCGTTACCTCTGATTAGGCAAATACAATTTTTTTACTTATTTTTCAAGATAAGTGTCAAATATTTAAAATGTGAATATCAAGTTAGTGCACAGGTATGTTGTAACTATTAAAACAACTAGAGAAAAAGAAAACGGAACAATTTCCCACGTTTTGGCAACATTTGCTTATTGCACGGGGTTCTGCTGTAACCCCAGATTATGCAACATCACTCTCTAGTCAACATGGGCAAGAAATGCGGTTTAAAAAGTGAAGAAAAGATCAAAGTGACTTCGTCATTGGCTTCTTGTAAGACAACACTCGAAGTTTCCAAGGAATTACAGCGTGATCACCGAACAATTAAGGCTTAAGCAACTGAAGGTAAAGTCAATAGGAAAACTCCAGATAGAGCCTCTACGAGGAAATTGACTGCTCGGAATAAGCGACAATTGAAAGTTTCTATCGCTAGAAAAAAACTTTCTACAAGTAAGGCGATATTTGAAGACCCTGGAGCCCAAATACTAAGCAGAAAGACAAAATGTGAGGTTCTGCAGAAGCTAAGGAAAGTGAAAAAGGCAATTAAACGACCACTTCTAACAAAAATTCATAAAGAAAATGGGGTCAAATGGGTTGAAGGGAACATGAAAACTGATTTCTCCAATGTCATATTTACTGACGAATGCAGAGCCACTCTTGATGGTCCAGGGGGATGGGCGTCTGGATGGGTCCTCCATGATCGACCTCAACAGACACGGCGTAAGCGTCAACAAGGTGGTGGAGGTATAATGTTTTGGGCCGGGATAGTAGGTGACACCCTTATTGGTCCATTTGAAGAGGCAGAAGGAGTTAAACTGAATGCAGAAAGGTACTGCCAGTTTCTTGAACCAACTTGATTCTATGGCTTGATGAGCAGACTATCGCACACAGATCCAAATTGGTATATCAGCACGATAACGCTCCCTCACACCGAGCACGGTACACTGCTCACTGGCTTGCGGATGGAGGATTCAAATCAAAAAGGATTATGACCTGGCAAGCGAATAGCCCCGATTTAAATCCCATTGAGAACCTCTGGGCAATGTTCAAAAGGAAGGTCTATGAAGGTGGTCGGCAGTTTTTGAGCAAAGTAAGCCTGTGAAATGCAGTAAAAACAGCTGCAGATTCTTCTCCACCATCTCAAACATCAAACCTGACAAAGTCTGTTGATAATCGCCTTACAAAAATAATGAAAAATGGAGGTTGCCATGTTCAAAATTAACTTGTTATGTTTACCACTACTAAACACTTATTTCAGTGTTTATTGAATTGTTTTGCTTATAATTTCATGGTTTTGGAAGTTTAATAACAATATTCCTGTTTACTTGTATTTATTCCCTCTTTATGACGTTTTTATTAGCTTGTTGTATAATCTGAGGTAACAGTAAAAAACTCGTAAATAAGCAAATTGTATGATAAACTTAACCAATGGCTAAATATTTATTTTACAAGTGCTGTTTCTATTGGCAACATAGCCATACATTTAGTCAATATTGATATTTCAAAGTTAGATACTTATCTTGAAAAATTAAGTAAAAAAATTCTATTTGCATAATCAAAGGCAACGCACTGTAGTTTGTATCAGAACACGACAGAGTCGCAAAAATCTCCAACTTAGCGCACCTTTATATTGCTAAGAGCGTGACTTGAAAGAAGCAAATATTTCGATTTATAAATGAACCAATACATAAAAATACAGACACGCGATCGCGTTCTTTATATCGCAGTGATTAGGCGCGTTCCACTCGGACAAAGGCTTAAAGTGTTATCTTAATTGGAATAAAAAGTCAATTCAATCGTTCGTTTCGCCACTTTGACCTGAGGTTAGGGGCCTTGAGCGAAAACGGTTTGGGCCCAGAACTCAATCCTGCTTCGAATGTATTTTGAGTCTCCTAATGCCGGGGACACATAAGCATTTCTACGCCCAACCGGATGAGCACTTAAAATCGGTAGCATAGATACCGTGGCATCAATGACGTCCGAGTCTCGCATCCTTTCATCAAGTTGTCTGTGTAAATGCCTAGTGTGTCCCCGGCATAACCAACATGCACTTGACAGTTCATTTGTGTAAACAACGATGGCGAGACAAGCGGCAATTGTGCCACAGTAAGCAACATTTCACGAACAATATCAGATTTGATATCATTGAT
Organism: Parhyale hawaiensis; assembly: GCA_001587735.2. Classification (NCBI taxonomy): domain Eukaryota; kingdom Metazoa; phylum Arthropoda; class Malacostraca; order Amphipoda; family Hyalidae; genus Parhyale; species Parhyale hawaiensis. The sequence goes on along the minus strand of LQNS02277964.1, from coordinate 5,101,778 downwards.
CAATTATTTGTGGGAAATAGGTTGAATATTGACTTACGATTCCGTTAGTTAAGCGCCGGAATGAAGTGATATCATAACATAATTTGGATAGACGGCACTAAATTCACACAGAAAAAAATTTCTTGCCGGTAAGATACTATTTAAACAAAAGGCTCTACAGTCTACGTACAAAATCTACTGAAATCAATCAACCGATCGGTAGAATGATAAATTTAAACCGTTTCCATGCTTTCATGTCCGACTCAACGAAAATAAATCGCAAAAAAAAGATGAACCAGATCCATTCTTCCAGCCTATCTTAGGGAACATCAGTGGCGCTTACGAATGATATAACAGTGAGTTTTACATTCAATGATTCCTACTTTTTAGGTTAGGAATGCAGGACTGATTCTGCTAATGATGTCAGAGCTTCGGCTAACATGCCACGGACAATTACTGTGCAATTACGAGTGCTTCTTACTGGAATAATCTAAACAATACTTAAATATTCAGAGGATTTCACCAACAATAGCAGTTTCATAGCATAGAAAATGCTAGTGCATCTCTATTCTCGCTGCCGTCTTTCGAATTCTTTTTATTTTTAATAGTTTAATTCAGGCATTTATAAGCTGAGAAACTGTTTGTCAGGGTAAGCTCTTTCTTCTGCCCACGTCAACACACACACACAAATGGTTAACTTAAATGAATACGCAATTTCCGGTCACCTTACGTCCACGCAGCTGATCCAGGAACTGCCAGTGTAACTATGAACTCATCATATTTCTGACGTAGACAATGCATTGGTTTAACGTCTAAAACCCATTGGATTTGGACACGCTTAACTGGCTCCTATAAGTCAATCGAAGTGCATCTGACTCTTAGAGAGCCATGCCAATCGATCGACTCCCCTGGTGACGGCTTCCCAAGGTCATGGCACTCAGCGATCAATAGTCATCCTACCAACTCCACAAGAGTTAGTCACCTATGAACATTGACAGAACTGGCCTAGTTAGCTCCTTTAACCTTTTGTTTCATGAATTAATTTGCCTTTCACGTGGGAATGACACTACATGTACATGAAGAGTAAAGTGCTTGTAACGGTATGAAAGACAGAGTTAATATGTCATAAAATGCGAAACGATTGCTTCGAGAAATGTGACACGGTCGAGTAACATTTCCTGTGTTCCATAGTTCAGCAAACGTATGACACCAGGAGCCTTTAATGGTCTTCACTCGAGGGGGATATCGTGACTTAAATAACTCATCACATTGTTTTTCTTAGGCCCTGTTCACACGACCCTCATCGTAACGCGTTCAGTCAAACTGATGGACGTGGCGCGTTCATTTACAAGATGCAGCTGCAGGAGACTTAGGATGAAGCGCGTTCATTTTCTAGACGCGTCGCGTAATGCAAGTTCAGTAAACAGAACCTATAAATGCTTAATTAATCCTCTATAGCGTTTTCAAATTATGGACAAGTCGACAAAAATGCTTTTTTATCGCCACTTTTATTATCAAAATCGCTGCATTCCCGTTTAACACGAGGAAACTTGTTAAGATGGAAATGTACTAAGAACACAGACGCCATCTTTGAGTCGACCAGGAAGCGTATAGCTGCGTGCTGGTTTGACAGTTTATCAGGCTATGAATAATTTGGCAATAGGTTGTTCCTATCAAATTCAGGCTATAAGATTATGGGATACGAAGGTACTGTAACTTCAAACAGACGCGAAATATAAGCGAAAATGTAAAGAAACGAGATCACAAGTGAACCCGTAGCTTGATTCATTTGCCTGAATGTTGGTTCTACGTGTGAACAGCGACAGAAGAAGTTGACTCACGACTCGTGTTCATTTTCGGGAGTGAACGTGTTACGATGATGGACGTATGAACTGGCCTTAAAGCTAACAAGGGAGAAAATTAACAAAACCGATTGAGAGATAGAGTCCACGCAATACAAAAAAAAACATGATACAAGTAACGTAATTTGCACACAGAACAATCTAGTTAAACAGGTTTTTTAGATTTGTATAAAAAGAGAATTAAAATAAAATTATTAACGTAAGAAATAAGGTGTGTATTACCAATTAAACTCAGGTTAAGTGATATAAATAAAAAATTTCCAAATATCTAAAGTTAAGGACGATAGACTAGATGAAATTTTCGTCGAGAGTGAGAGACGGTCGGTCATATTTAACAAGTAAGTTTTTGGCACAGAACAGATATAAGAACTTTTCAAAATGCGACAGAATTGTCTCGGCGAACTGACTGAATTCAGTCGCATAATGCACTGGAGCCGGAAGAGCATTCCAAAGATAAGCTCCAGTGACAGAAAGTGCTTGTTTACCAGAGCTATTGCAGGTAAAGACACTTGGAAATGGCCTCACTTCTACGTTCCCAAGAGTAGAATGTATTGAACGAAACGTTTATTTTGAGCAAATTTGTGGTCATTAAAGCTTTTTTAGCAATTGACTGGCATGATCGCGCTTGGTAAATTTTCTATTGAGAATGACTTTTACCGCATAGCTCGAGGTTTTTTGTGCCTCTGATAAAACATATTCGGAAGATTTACTCCAGATTAAGCTACCGTAACTGAAATGAGAAGAATGAACGATTGGAAAAAAGTGGGTAAGATTTTTGATACAACAGATATTTAAATCTGTGCAGACATATTAGCGCACAATCCTCTATTTTGCATTATTTCTAAATGAAGAAATCATACGTTAAATGTTTGCCCATCTCCACTCCAGTTGTCGTGACAACATCGGGAGGTTTGACCATTGAGTTACTAAAAACGATAGAGAATTGACGGAACGTAACGTAGAGCAAAACATGTACATTGGATCTTATATGCGGTAAGTGTTAGACGATTTTTATCGTATTATATTTTTTTCCGTTTGCAAAAGGCATTTTATGATGCTTTCGGTATAGTTTTTCACTTCAAAATCTCACAGGGTAAAGCAGTTGCCCCTCTCCCCTGCCTTCCAGAAGGCTATAGCACTGAATACAGCTTAGCAAATTTAGACGTTGCAACTCTTGAAAAGGAAGAAGACATGAAAAAAGACGGGAAGGGCAAGAGAGAGGAAACTTACTACGGTAATGCAAGAAACATTCTGGGATGTGTTATCAGATCTTCAGAAAATTAGGAGAACTGGTAACTGTACCTAACTGTTGCAAAAGTAGGCCTAGAGTCTCATGCAACAGTAAGTCCCGAAATGCAACCATAACGTCTCGCATATCATACAAGACGTAGGCCTGGAGCCCCCAACAGCCAAAAATAGTCCCAGCAGACAGTCTAGTGCTCCACATACCAACAGGTGCTCTCCTAGTAGGCCCTGTGCCCCACACAACAAAAGGTGATCCCTTTACCAGGTTTGGTAAAGGGATCACCTTTACCAACGTGTGTGCTTAGTCATGGAGTATGGCAGACAATCTGTCGAGATTATAAGAAAGTGGGATCACTCTATGGCAGGCAGGTGAGCTACGCACCAGGCCTTTCGTCCCACATACGTACGCAGCGCAGCAGCGTACGGAACTCACCCGAAACGCTCCCAGCGCGAGCGACCGTTGCTCATCACCGTCCTTATGCCGCGCTGGAACAGATCCTCCACCAGCTGCTGCAGCTCTGCGTCGCTGAGCTCGCATTTGCGCAACCGCACCTCACCGAACCTGTGGGCAACCATATGGTGTGAGCGCCCTGGGCACGGAGCCACTGCCCCAGTCACAGCTGCGACCGCGTCAGCACATGCTAAGGGCAGGGTGGGTCATGGGCCATTGCCTCTGTCAGCAAGTGTCAGGAACTACTATGAAAAATCTTGTCATGAATGTCAGGAGACATCAGGAGAGCTCACAGAACCAAAAGGAGTCAGGTCTGTCATCGCACTTATGACATGTGCTAGAAGTGTAACTGTACAAGTTACAATAGGTCTCGAGCGTCACAACACAACTGACAATGTGCCAGGAGTGTCCCCACAAGTTTCAGGATGTGCCAACAGTGTCCCCGCAGACTTTAGCATGTGCCACAAGCTTCATCGCACACCCTAGCGTGTCACCAGAAGTGAGCACTCACCGCTTGGAGTCAGGAGCGAAGTAGGTGATGGTGTCTGTGGTGGCCTGAGCCGTGCCAGCGGGGACCTGCCGCATCTTGAGCCACGGGGGCGGCGCTGGAGGCAGGGGGGCTGAGGTCTCCGCCAGACCAGTGAATGGTTGCAAAAGCCCCACCACTAGGGGCAGTAACGGAGTTAAGAGGATGTACACTGTAGAATTTTTGTGGGAGGGTCAGTACCTTTGCATGAACACGTTTTCATTGTAGAGTACATTGGAACTGGAAGAAACAGTTGAACTGCAGCGCACTCTAAACCTGGAAAAAACCCTAGTAGGCAAGGTAACTTTGTACTGAAGGAAGTCTTGCTATTGCAGTGTACTGGTGCTACAGGTATCCTGGTAGTGGAGGGAAACCTGGTGCTAGAAAGAGCCCTGGCACTACAGATTAATCTAACAATAGCGGGAAGTCTGGTGCTGAAATGAAATGCAAATAGTTTGATGGATTTACTAGTGATAAAAAAGATTTTAATGACTCAATGATAACTCAAAGTTTAGTTTGAAATTTTACCGAAAATTATAAAATCTAATCCGTGCGATTTTAGATATTCAGTAGCAAATTTTAATCTCAAAATCTGGCTATCGACTCTTGTAATTTGGATAAAATGGAGGGGGAAAAGTTTATAACTGAACTTTTACGTAATCGCTGGAACCAGGCGTACGTCAGGCACTGGCCGAGACCGAAGGCTTTGACAAACAGAGCAGATTTAATGCAACGTTGAAATTTTTAGCGTGACAGACACTACGTTAATTTTTTTCTACGTTGGCCCTGAGTTGAGATGTTTCAAGCGACGTTAATTCAACTTGGAGGCGTGTACGGATCCTGCAACATGCACGGTCGTTAACACCAATTAACTCCAGCCAGTAAGCAGGAGCTCGAAAGAGAAGGGAAATACCTTGATACACCAAGAAATGGATCAAAGTGTTTACTTCGGAACATTCGAAATAATACGGCAGCTTAGTTACCCACAATACGAAGGTTTGTTGCATCTCTCCGAAAGAAAACTGGTAATACCGCGGGGGGGCTATTTTTTTTTAGAAAAACGCAGAGCATCGTAAGCCGAAAATTCCGAAGCTTATACTCGCAGAAAACATCTCCTTTCTTGACAACTGGCAACATTTTGGCGAGTAATGCTCTATATTATACTAATTTCACAATGATAATAAATAATTTCAGATATAGTGTTAAGTTGACGTCAGTTACGTTTGGTCTCACCAGACTTGAAGTTGAGCTACAAGTTACGTCGAAACTCCAGTTACGACCGATCGCTAAAGCTTCGAACCTACGGTCTCAACTCTTAACGTTCACTTAGATGTCGTTAAGACTACTGCGTAAAGACCACTACGTAGCGAAGTTTTGAAAGCATGCCCCTGTGTCTAAGTGTCTCTTCCACCAAGCAGGTTCAGTTTTTACCGAGGTTTCTCGTTCTGTTATTATGTCTGCTTTCCTGTCATTTCGCAACATAACTCAAAAGTTACGACAGATCTTCAAAAAATCAACAGGAACTTTTGGGAAAGCACGAGAATAGACGATCAAATTTTAATGATGACTCATCAGTTCCTCTGTCTGTCCGTTTATCTATTTGTTGGAACAATTTAAGAATTTATAGACGGAAATTCATGTAGCTTACATGGTGTGCAGAAACTACGAGTTATCCTCATACTAATGTACCCAGATTTTCAGGGATGACCTTTCCGCAGGATACCGTAAAGCAAGGAGTTACTCCCACTGCAGGATACTCAGATACTCGAGGAGTCATCCCCACTGCAGAGCTCCCAAATATTAACCAACTATAAACACGATAATTTCTACGATACTTTGTGACATTGTCTGTTAGGTAAGTTAGGTGAGGTATGTTGGAGTTAGGTGAGGTATCTTAGGTTAGGGAAGTGTTATACGAGGTACGTTCAACAACTATTACGGGTTAGGTAAGCGTGAAATAAGTGCTGTTCACAAGAATTTGCAAAGGTATCGTATAAAGCAGTGTTGTCCAAACTGGGGTCCATGTACCAATGGGGGTACGCAACATAGCTCATTAAGGTACGGGAACAAACAAGGAACACGCACAACCGAAACATTCCATGTTCTATGAGCCTCACACACAACATTAAGTTGCGTAAGTAATATCCAAGCATTTTGTTGTAAAATCATCATTTTTATTTGAGTAATCAATTTGAATTTCTCGACCGACACTCTTGTAATGCAGCCTTTTCTTAATTAATATACTATTTGCATGATAAATAAAACTTAGTTTGGTCAGCCATAGCGGGCGGAATTATGGAACAGAAGGAAAAGGTAAAAAGGGTACAACAGGCGAAAATGTTTGGACAGCACTGGTATAGAGGATTGTGAAAAGTATCATTTCTGTAAGCCGGGTTCAAACACTAACCCATCCGAGTGAAGTGTCCTCGCAGAGGGGCCAGCGACAGGGGTTGAAGCAGTCCGACGTCCAGCCTCGCATCTTCTGTGGCTACCGCAGCCAGGGCTTCGACTGCCTCCGGTGTCTCCACGGTTCCATAGAACAGCTTCAGCCGACACCTGCTCGTACATTAACTGGGTAAGCAAAAGAGTAGAACCCCGGTCTGCGATGTCCCGGTCTGCGGTATTTTCGGTTTGCGGTGTCCCGGCCTGCGGTATTTTCGGTTTGCGGTGTTCCTCCAGGAACGACTTAATACCGTAAGCCGGAGTTCCACCGTACGCGGAAGAGAACTCAGAAAAACAATTCTTAAACGTTCGTGTTAGAAGAAACCCATTCAGTGATGGAAAAGATCCATCACATTTACCAATTTTATTCATCAGAAACAGTGCACTTAGCCAGTTCCACCTCAGGACAGCTGTACTTTTTTTTTTATTGGTCTTTTTGTGTGTTTGACTAATGTTTGTCAGAATGTTTCCTAGCAGCGTAACTCAGAAAGTTATAAGCAGATGTTCAAGAATATTACAGAAATTGCTATTACTGTCAAAAGGCACAAGTGATTAGATTTTTGGTCTTTATAATTGTTACGTCTACTGCACCGGGAAAAATTGTTTCCTCTACGCTGCGCTGACTTTCTACTAAATGTGTTCATCGTAAACCAATAGAAAATATAATTTCGATGTAGAGAAAGAGTAATGACTATCAGACTCCACGGAAACGGTAAGAGAAGCTGGAAGAGCAAGAACTGCATTCATTGTTACTAATGATTAGTAATATTTTTTGCCCACAATTGATATTGCTTCTAAAAAATACGGAGCTTTAGCTTTGTATCCAAGATACTCGAGGGTGGCATATAACTCTGACTCGGAGAAAACTTGTTCTGTTGAAAGAAGAACCCAAAATGGAGAAAACAATTTGCTGCTAAGAAATCATCGTGGCATTTACGCGCGTGCTAACCGCCGAAGCATATCTTACCATTTGTCTCGATATATGTAGTCAATATAAGACGATCAGCGTAAACTAAGGGCAGCTGAAGCTTGAATGAAGAAAACTTCAGGACAGAGTACGCATCACGATGGAAGAGATTGTTTAGAGAAGCTGTATGCATCTGCATCGAGTGGACTTCAACGCATAGTCAAAGAAAGACCGGACGGGATCGGAATCATCAGATATACTGCTCCAGTATACCAATCAGTTTTCTACCGTATGGAGCATGGCAGGATCACCACTGTCTTCAAGCAGATGAATACACTAATGAAGCCAGGAAGCCCAGAGCTAATTTTTGCCTATCTATTTCGTTAGGAGCGTGACACCGAACATATAAATAAATACATATATATATATAGTTATAAGCACACAACGGTCTTTCTTAGTTTTAGATTAGATTCCACTGGTCCAATGCTACGCGGAGGTCAGCAGTCCCGTACAGCTGAACAAGGTCTTTTTAATAATTTTTATGCCCCTGAGCTATTCCGAATGAACGGTTTGGGACATGAAAAATTTTCATGTGGGAGTGGGCACTATGAGTGCTATAGTCAAGGCAGCGTATGCAGTCCTTTAGGAGCGGAGCTGAATTGAACGCAACAGTGCCAAATCTAATCTATGATGACTAATATTGCTTGAGTATTCGAACATAAATGAAACTTTATCGATTGAGACAAGTTATACCACGCGATTGAGATTTGGCCAAGTTGCTTTGCGTTCTTAGCCACAACCATCGGACTCCTTAAGCTGGTTTGACTATAGCAATATTCAAAAAGGGGGGGGGGAAGGGCAGCGAGACACAAAAGCTAGGCCCTATGCAGTACATTTTTTTCAGGGCCTCATTTCCAGTGAAGGGCGCGTGTAACTTTTTAAGGAAGGAGTGTGCCCCCACGATCCTCCCCTGGCTGCTCCACTGCAAGGAATTATGGGTATTATTATCACCCAAGAGGACGGACTTCATATATCACACATCGACACATCGAGTCCCAGTGTTGAAGAATAAGTGTGGTGTTGCCATGCTAAAATATGAACGATTCACAGGTCTGTCTGAAAGGCCTTGCAAATCCGTGTGAGTTTCACGGGTCCAGCTAGTTATTATTACAGTAAAACCGCTATATTTCCGACACCAGCGGGGAAGCCCTATTCCGAGATATAGGAGTACAAAGTATCGGGGTGTAACTGAATTAACGTTCATGCCCTTGGATGCTGCGTAGGACCACTCACTTGCTGGTGCTGAGAGGAAGCAGCCAGTCATCCCGAGCGTCCCAGGAGTAGTCCAGCAGCTGCAGGTCTCCCTTGAATCCGGCGACCAACTGCTCCCATTTTGGGGGCGCGGGGCTCTTCATTGGCACCTTCAGGAGCTGCGTCTCATTCTCGGGTACCTCCAGGCTGCCCGACTCTGCACACATGGTTTTTGCCGGGACCACACTTGCAATCGTACCTACAACTTAATGCCAGGTTGCACAGCTCACGCGTCGTTCTTGTAACTTTTTCTATGCCATCGACTTTAAACACATCTCGGGACGACATATGAGCTCCACACCTTCGTATCAAGCGAAGCTCCGGCGATGTGTACCGGCACCATTTGGGCTGGTCAGCATCACGGACGGCGACTAGCCACATAGGCTACCGTACTAGCGTCCCCTGCAAGCTACACCACTTGGCCGCAAAAGTCGGATATCGATTTGTTTCAATATCTAATCATTTTCCACTGCACTATTTTGCTTAACTGTTTATATTATGTTAATGGCACCATTTGGCTTATACAAGGCCGGAAAATTTTTAAAGATAATTTTTCTCCTAAGTTTCGCTAGAACGTTAAAATATAACTTGTGGGACGCATTTTCGAATTTCATCTCAGCATACATGCATGTATATTTAGAGAGAATAGTCTGGACATTATACCGATAAAAAGGATGGTAGCTTGTTGAAAACAAAGAGTGAAGCCCATTCATTGTGAAGTAAAAAGCACTTACTAAGAGAGAAGCGTTTATTAAAATAATTTGTGAACAAAAATAGGCGCTTATCAACTCAACCAATAACGAGTGAGTTTTACCCACATTCTAATACAATTTCTAAGATAACTGTACGGGGGGGGGGAGCTTTGCACCGCTGGAAACCATCAAGAAGCCATTAGTGTCTACACTAAACCACAACATAATATCGTAACTGGACTGTAAATGAGTGGAAGAAGATACTGAAGTCCGACTAGCCAAGGTTCACTAGCTTTCCAGGCGACGAAAAAATCCGTGTGTCACTAGAACGCTGTTAAGTCATGGCCCCATCGTGGATTATCCACACTGTTCGAGCCTCTAATGGTGGTTTAATGCTTTGCAGGTGTTTATCGCCCGCGAACGAAGTGAGAGAGTTGAGAAGGTTTTCATTGAAGATTTAGTAGCTATATATACTTGTGTATATATATATATATATATATGATGGCCGATCCAATAACAGGTAGAAGGAGTTGAGCCACATTACTTTTTTTTTGCAAGGAGTCTGGTGGGTTGTCCTCGATGTGACCCATGCCAAAAACTTACGATTAGCTATGTAGTCTTAGTGACCACGTTCACCCATCTATGGGCATTAATTTCTCTGACGGTGGTGGCTTATTTCTGTATATTAATGCTGACATTCATTGGACGAAAACTCAGCTAGATTGGCTTTTAAAATAGGATAACTCATTTAAACAACTTAACACATGAATTGGCCTCCCACAACTTAAGAGATTAGCTATCTAGTTGCACATTCACCACTGTCTTTACCGTAGGAGAACTTGGAAGAAAAGCTACTTCATGTACAACCAATTCATGGACAACCAAACATAGAGCTACGCAACATAAAAAACTTGTAGAGTCAAAGCCAGACGAAGGCAACGCTAACATATGTTTTACTAAATTTATCTTGAAAAAACTTCGATCAATGTATTGATTTAGGTTTCATTTGTCATTCTCCCAGCGCAACTCTTCGCCAATATAATAGAAACACGGATCATCATAGTCCTAAACTACCCACAGATAACATAGGTGCGAAGCCCACAATAACTACGCCACAGACACAACCACTACTATGTAAGGCAAAAGTACACAACTTACCGAAAATATCCCTCAATTTCGTCTCCTGGTCTTTTGCTAACTTGGCTACCGAGACTTTGATACACTCAGCCTCGCTGCAGTAGCGCAGCAAGTCCTCGTAGTGCCACCAGTCCCCGGCCTGCCCCATGGCTTTCTCCAGCTGTCCCCAGCAACGGTTCAGCACAGCGCGGTGTTCTCCGTACAGGGCCAAGATGGTGTGGCGGAGTACCCCATTGTACCTGCGGTGGGGACAGTTGAGACCGAATGAGTGCCCCATTCTACCTGTGGAGGGGGCGGTTAGGACCGAGTAAGTGCCCCATTTTACCTGCAGCAGGGACCGTTGGGACCTAGTGAGTAATCATTGTACCTGCGGTGGGGGCGGATGGGACCGGGTGAGTACCCATGCTTGTTGAGCGTTGTGTTGAGACAGTGTAGTTGTACAAGTATGTACTATATGTTACAGTTTAATCATATGTATCCTCAACAAGAAAGTTAACATTTAATAAGGCGATTCGCTCATGCAGGACGCCTAAGCTAATAAACACTCACTTCTGTAGAGGGTACTGTTCGCTGCCCACGCTGTGGTCGACACTGCCATTTGCGTCTGGCGGCCTGTGAAATAAAATATATTTCCGAGTTGCAGGAAAAGCCACAATGATTAGTAAAACAAGCACCATCTCGACTGGTGCACATCTGTAGGGGTAGCAAGACGACGACCTGTACAGGGTACATAGCGCCGCCTGACCCTTTAGGACTCGCAACAGTGAAGGAAGAGGCCTCCATGATTGTAAGTTCGCTATACGGGGAACAGAAGCACAAAGCTCCAAGATAGCTCTACTTACTTAGTACCACGGAGACAACAGCATGACTTCAACCAGGACTGAGGGGTAAATGGCATGGAAGCCTATCCTAGAATACAAGCGGAAGCTATAGTGGTGAAAGCGTCCGCAAAATAGGCTGAAGGGGACTCAGAACAAGATAACCTAGCAGGAGACGGCGCAGGACATTCTACTTAGTCCTACACTGGAAATAGAAATAGCGTAAGTTTGCGAAAGACAGATCTTCAAGTTTGAAGTGTGCTTCTTGGGACGTCGAGGTAGAGCCGGAAGATAGCTTGCAGTGAACCAACCCACAGGACTGGACCTTAGGAGGCAGGCAGGAGACCTGGGTTAGGGTGGAATTGGCTCCCTGGCTCCATGACGATTACTCCTAACACACAGTTACATTCTCGAACAACTATCCTCCTTTACAATTACTTCTCTAGAACGTTGATAAAAATGCCTTTTTATGGCAAGCTAAAGAAACTGGTTCATGAATTATACCTATTATTTCTATCGTAATATTTATCATCTGTAAATAATTTATAACGTAAACTAGTAGAAATACAAATAATCAAAGAACGTATTATGTAACTTAGCCTAGTATAACCTAATCTTACCCGACCTCATCTCACCTAACCAAACTTAATAAAACCTGACATAACTTTACCCTAATCTACTAAACCCTACCGATATTACCATCCTTACTACCCAGTCGTAACCCAACCTAAGCTAACCTAATCTAATCTTACCAACTAAAAACTTTTCTAATCCACTTTTACTTAATTTAACCTGATCAAACCTTGCCCAGCCTAACCTTTCTAACTTAAAAGAACATTATCTTGCCGAACTGTGCCTCATCTAAGACAAGATAATCTAATGTAATCTAACCTAACAGTGTTTTCAATATTTAACGTATTCTTTTATTTCTGCTGCACCAACAGCTTTGAGAAAGCAAACTATACATAATATGTGCATCATTTTGCGATGGGAGCGGGGCCAACAACCCAGGATGGAAATTATCGAAGGAAGAAATTCTTCTTATGGCTAATTGCACTTCGTAGGTGTCCTCATACTTGTTACCAATTTATTGATTAGATGTCTGCAGAGTCGCGGTACAGTTTTGAGGAGAAATACGTCTTTTTTTAATTTTTGACAAACGATCACACTGTAAAGTTTAAATAATAAATAAGTTGTAACACTTACGGGGCTTGTTCATCAGGCAGACACTGTAGTATTTCATCCAGATGATTTTTGTCTCGAAGTTGCCTGACGACTTCTGAAGCGGCATAGCCTTCCATCACAAATTTATGGCCGAACGAAAAAGTAGACTGCCCTCTGTTGTTGAGCGGCCGATCCTCTTTCATCACGACCGTCAGCACCAAAGACGTCTCGATGGCAGGAGCCTTTTCCTTACAGCTTTTTCTGAAGGCGTGGACATCTTCGTTGTGCAGCACCAGCTTGCCCAAGTGCAAGCACTGGAGAGCAAATCTTTGGATGCAACCCAGAACGTTCCGGATTAAAAGGTCAAGCTCGTTTATCGATTGATCTTGCAGCTTTTCTCTCATCTGCCGCTCATGCAGCCACTGAATATCTCCAGTCAAGTAAGCCTTCGTATTCCACTGCTGAATTCTGCTAGGGTCGCTCCAGTACACATGGCAGAAAAGGACGAGCAGGAGAGGCTCGGTGAGCATGTTGCGGATCTCCGCATCTAGGGAACGAAAGGCCTCCAGCAGATCCCCTTGCGATGCCTGACTTGGCATACAAGCGTCGTATCTTGAGAGGAACCTTTCCTGACCTTCATCTGTGTTGATCTTTTGGATTTCGTAGAGCTGGGACTGAAGATGATTGTCATGGAGAATTTGCTGGAGGCTGTCGAGAGCGTGGGGGCGAGTGGTGATGATGGCGATGCAGCGTGCAGCACATATCCGTTTCAGCAGTTCTTTGAGTACCTCTAGAGACTCGATCGTGCGCTCATCGAAGCCATCAACGAGGAACAACGTTTTTCTGCTTAACAGCGCCGCCAGGACATCTTCAGCGTCAACTTTGCTGCAGATGTCGGGGAAGTTATCCTGAATAACCTGGTTCAGGCTCTGCAAGGTGGTGTCCCGCAGTTGCAGGATCACTATTAGCTCAAATCCGTTCAGGCTGTTCATTTTTTTCGTATCAATGCCAAGAAATTCTCGGGCAATGCGCTTATACAATGTCGTCTTGCCGGATCCCGCCACGCCGGAGACAATAACGACATCACATTGTACGTCCAGAAGAGCCGAGTACTCCACGACCTTATCTTCATTTTCTTGTCCAGGTGCCGGTGAGGAAGCTGCACTATTTACCTGCCGATATCTTTTCTTGATGATGGCAACGGTGGTTTCGAAGAAAACCTCCGATGCCTTGACCGTAGCACACGAGAACAGGAGGATTTCCTCTCCGCTCATTCTTTCTTTTAGTGATTTCTTACCATCAGACACAAGGAGCATGTCGCAATATGCCTGTCTCTTTTCTTTTATGGTTCTTTTGTCCAAGTTTTTGAGCTTAACTTTCGCGTTGACAACATCCTGGCTGGACATGTTGTACACCACGGCTGCCTGGTCTATCAGTTCATCTGCCAACTTCTCAATGTCCAGGCGAGTCTTTTCTTCCTTTGCTGCGGTGGCGATATCGTGGCACGCCTTGTTTCGTAAGTCTCGAGCATACTCGAGCAGATCATTCAGCTTCTTTTCGTTCTTTGCCTTGGTCGTTGCCGGCTGTTGGCTTCCATGCGGTGGGTCGAGTAGGCTGATGATGAGCGGAACCAGCAGTGTAGTGTCAAAAGTCGTATCATCAGCGGCGCATAGCTTGTTTGAATCGTAGTCTTTATCTTTGATTTTTTTCAATTTCTTTTTGCTCATATTTCTCTGGTGCAAGTACGCCTCGTAAGACTGCGACGGCTGTTTATTTTTACATTCCCAAGACAAAACTATGCGGAGGGCCGTTGGGAGGATAACCTGAGCAGCGAAGGCCACCTCGTACCGCCACTCCTCCTCGTGGGATAAGCAGCCTCCTGCCATGGCTGCAGACGACTGCTAAAGGCCTGTGAAAGCACACGGAATTACAACGCAGATTACGGCTCTTTGCAGATTGTACTAGTATAAAACAATAGTTTTTCCTGCTTCTGAGACCTCAAGGTTATGTTTTCGTCGCGTCTGTCTGTTTTTCTATTTGCTTGTCTGTTTCTGTCACCAAGGTTATTCAAAAAGGTAAGAACGAATCTTTACGAAATTTCGAAATTTACAGGGAATGTTAGGCATATTAACAGTAACAAATATAAACGTTTGGTGAAAATCCGGTCGTTTGTTTGTTTGTTTGTCTGCCTATTTATTCTTAGTGCCATAACTCAAAAAGTTATCGACGGATTTTTATAAAATATACAAGAGTTATTAGGTAGGAATAAATGACCAAATTTTTGTGATGATTGGCTAGTTTACTCGTGTGTTTGTTCTTGTGTTTGATTTTATCGGTTGTTGACCTTGTTGCAAATGCAGGCCTTTTGTTGCGTTACTTTGATCGGAAGCAGAGCCGGGACCGGGAGGCACTTTCGTCATTCACGACGAATTTGCGTTCAAGTAAGCTTTCCTGCGCGCGCCACTAATAAAATAAATACTACCTAGGCTAACCTAACCTTGCCTAACCCAACCTACCTTAACCCAACCTAACATTTCTAACCTTACCTAACGTTACCTAGCCTAACCTAACGTTACCCAACGTTATCTAACGTTACCTAACTTTCCATAACGGTACCTAACCTAACTTATCAGCGATACAGCGAGCAGCGCGGCGAACCAACTTGAACGCCGCTCACACGCACACGATCTGCGTACACAAACACGCACCCAACTCCGTCGTGAACGACGATAGCGCGACCGGAAGCATATTCTTTTAGCGTCTGACCCAGAGCTAAGGTTCTCCGGTTTTGCTTCCAGATCCTCTGGAGTGCACCGCCTTATTCTTGATCTGGACACCTATGGGGGCACTGATCCATTGGGTATGTTTCCTCTCTTCCTTCGGAGGGTTAATGGTGAGTTCGCAGCCCCGCTCACTTCTGTGTTATGTCGGATGTTAAGGCTCGGGTCTTTTTTGGAATGCTGGGGTGTCGCTCATGTGACCGCCTGTTCCGAAAGGCTCTGTCTCATCTCGAACCTCTGACTATAGAGCCATCTGGATCACACCTGTTTTGTCGAAAGTTTGTGAGAGGTTGGTTGCGTCAAGTTTGGGTCGCTTTCTTGAAAAGGAGGGTGTTTTTCCCGCAACACAGTATGGTTTTTGTAAAGACTTGGGCACTTGTGATACCCTACTTTACATTTCTCATGTGTTGCAGCTGGTATTTGATAGGGGTCACGAGGCAAGGTTGGTGCGGCTTGACTTCAGTCCTGCTTTTGATCGCGTGAATCACCACTTGTTGCTCCATAAGCTAAGATTGATGGGTGTTTGTGGTTCAATTTTTGAGGTTAGTAAACAGTTTTTGTCTGGTAGACACCAATTTGTATTTGTTGATGGGAAAAATAGTGAGTTTCTTGATGTTGTTTCTGGTGTCTCACAAGGTAGTGTTCTAGGCCCTTTGCTATTCATCATATATACAGCATACCTGTTTGATCTTGTTCATAATTTACCTGTTGGTTACGCTAATGACGTTACTTTGCTGGCTGTTGGCGATAATCCTAATAATAGGTTGGATGTTTCAGAATCCATTCAGCGTGATTTGGAAGTAGTTGATTCTTGGTGTTCTAAGTGGGGGATGAGGCTAAATGCAGGCAAGATTAAGACCATGCTCGAGTCTACGTCACGCACAGTGAGAACCGCTTTTCGCGCACTCATACTGGATGGTGTGTCACTTCCTGTGGTTGATAACTTGGTAATTTTGGGTGTCAATTTGGATCCACAGTTGACGTTTGAGCCCCATATATGTTCGGTTGCCTCATGAGCATCGCAAAAAATCGGTCTTACGCGACGGGCTCGGAGGGTGTTTGGTTCGGTAGAGTTGACACGTCGCTGCTTTAATTGGTATGTCCTCCCCATTATGGAATACTGCTCGTTAGTCGGAGGTTCTGCTGTTAATTGTCATCTGCGTTTGCTTGAGAGAGTGGTTCGTCGATGTGCGTTCATGCTGGGTGGTGTTGTGCCTTGTGATCTAACGCATCGTCGCAGAGTTGGTGGGGTCTGCTTCCTCTATAAAATATATAATTGCCCTGGCTATCCACTGGCGTTTTTCTTCCGGAGCCATTTGCTCGGGTGAGGTATACTCAGCTTACTGGTGCTCTTCATGAGCTTGCTTTGGAACCGGTAAGATGCCGTACAAGAGACTATTCTCGTTCGTTTTTCCATCATATGTAGAAGTTTGGAATGGTGTTAGTAGTGGGTAATGCGACCACATAGCCTTTGTTGGGACGCTTTCTGTCTTTCTGATCATATTATAATATTAGTATTTGTCATATATATATATGTTATGACGTCATTAATTGAAATTGACATGTGTTATAAACAATTAATCAGGAATGGCATTAGTTTGAATAAAATGTGAATAATGTGACATGGGGATGATCAACAAACTAACGACATGAAATTGACAAACACACAGCGTCCAGAAATTGAGCCACGCCTCCGACCTATCTAACCACTATATATGTTGGAATGCAGTGAACAAGAGGGTGAAGAAAACACGATATAAACAAACACATCTGTATTGGAAATCAGGACAAATAAAATTCGGGTGCACCGTTAGCAAACAGCTGATTATCCGACATCACAATTATTAGGAGACGCACCTGTTCGAAAACAAAACAATTACCGCGTGGTGGGAAACGAATGTTGCGCATTCGATCTGGACATAGTGACACGTATGGAATACATGCATTAGGCCCGTGTCCAACGGTTTGGCAACTTCGGAAAAAACCTACAGATTCAAAGCATATTTAGATGGTACAAACATTTGAAATTACTGTGACCTGTCCAATTCTCGATCATGTTGCATGACTATGATCGAGAACCTAGGCCAGTCAACATTTGATGATTATGTAATCGAATCTCTCTCTACATTAGTGGCTGCACACAATGGCAACATGTCTATAATAATGAACACGAATTTCAATCATTGGTTATACAGAAAATCTTCATATTTACGAATGGATCCTTGGCAACAAGTCCAGACAAAATGGACATGATTAAAATCAGTTATCTAGAAGAAATTTTATCATCTACCAGGTATCCTAAGAACACTCATTTACAATTTTTTTCTTTTCTCCCTTGTTTTTCGCGCGCCGCTGGCGCGCGAACACAGAATTATTACCATATCGAGTTACTTTTAAGGAGACTAAGCACAACAGGGATATCACCGGTCGCTTTCACGAGTGTTCCTTAATGGCATTGGGCGAACGAACGCGTCACACACACGGGACATGGCAAATTTGAGGGAAATACTTCTGGGTGAAGACATTTCTCGACGACTCACAAATATTGGGGACACGACGTGGGATCTTCTCAACATACTCCGGGAAAAAAAAACGTTGGGGAATGTATACGACACGAAGTGGCATCTTCTCAATCAAACTCCAGGGAAACAAACACAGCATTACTTGCGATCTTCATGGCAAATTCCGGGATGCAAACTTTGGGAACGCGCACAGCACAATGTGGGAATCTTCACAGCTAACTCCAGGGAAAACAAACGCTGGGGAATGTATACGACACAGATTTGGATCTGCTTAATCAAACTCCAGGAAAAAACCACATCATTACTTGGAATCTTCATGGCAAACTCCGGAAAATAAACTTTGGGAACGGGCACAGCACGATGTGGGAATCTTTACTGCTAACTCCAGGGAACAAACATTGGGGAATTTGAGCGAAGAAATCGGTGCGTCAGGGGCGATATAGCCATCTTGCAAGTTCTATATTTACACATCACTGACGCTTGTCACAATCGGCAGCAGCGCAGGCGGGAGTAAACGTTCGTGCTGGAATGAATATATTGACTCAGGTTTCTCGTGCTGCTCTACCTATACACAGCACATTATGCTTTTAAGACCTCACAATGAAGATAGTTTGCTGTCGACCTAGGGAGCTAAGTGGCACAGAAACAAGGTAAGCGTTTGCAGAACACCCTTAGGCATGGGTGCCTGAACGAAAACGCTCTCGAATATTTTTGTACGGTCTACTTATGTGAGGTCTCATGGAAAGTTCTCGAACTTTTGGGAATCCTCCTCCGTCCTCCTGGGGCTATCCCCAATTTGGGGCTGAGCCAATTGCAGTAGGTGTCATATTGTTAAGAGCAACGTTTCGAACCGTACGTGTTCATAGTCATGCAAGTACTGGAACCTAAGGCCTATCTGACGTGTCAAGTGCGTTTAGGGTTGCCAACTAGTGATTATAGAAG
>LQNS02277964.1:5054585-5069405 GCA_001587735.2 Parhyale hawaiensis | reverse complement strand
TTCAAAAATCTAATAAAACATTCTAAGGATATATACCTAACAACAAAAAATTTTTTATTTAAGAAGACCTAAAACGTGATAGTGTTAGCAGTGTGGGACCTAGAGGGCGATTAGTTCATGTCGACTTCATCTTAATTTTATAATTTATCAAGCGTATTAATATATAGATTTTGCTTCTCGTGCGAGGGTGATTGTTAGGTAGCTCTATTGCGGAGCCAGTCCAGTTAACTCGTTTGGTATGTGATGGCACTGAGCCATGTAGATTAGGTTGTGAATATATACGTGTAATATTTCTAACAAATTAATGTACAAACAATTTTTAATGTAAGCTGTAATATAATAATAATCCAAGAACACCTCCCGCCTGTGGAGAAATAAATGTTTAATAAATAAATAAATAAATATTTTTATGAAATAGAAATACAGCCAAGCCCTACCCAGTATATAGTAGTTACAGGGCTATGTATATCAACAAAGAATTGGAATAAATTGAAGCCTTATTTTCCTGAAGTCTCCGAGCTCCTCTCAGTTATTTCTCTACGCAATATTGTACACGACAGGGTACGTGAAACTGACAAGAAGATTTGTATTATTTCCGAACGACTGACTCCATTTAATGCCGGTACCACACGACAGAGTCGCGCGAATTGACTACACGTGACCCGAATTTCTTCCTATCTTATAGCGAAGATTATATGCACGGTGGCATACAATAAAATAAGAAAGTTAGGAAGCAAGAAAGCAAGATTATCAGAGTTTTCTAATCATACAGATTTAAGATAACTGCCAATTATAATACAGCGGATTCAACTTGACTGACAAAACGGTGAATTTAACGAGGATTTTCTCGGGGATGATGACCAAGATGAGCACGTTCGATTGGGATCCAAATATAAGCGCTCGAGGCTTGACTTATCCGACACTTCAGACGTGTGCTACAGCTGCCACCTTCAGCCGCTACTTATAAGACTTCCAGAAACTCATTCGTGTTCCGTAAACTGGAGGCTTTAGCGAGTTCGACGCAACCAGTTGCTTCTAAAACTTGTCAGAAAATTCAAAGTGGCAGAAGCAAAGCTTCTGTCTGGGGGTTCGAATAAGCTAACCCTCGAAGTCTTAATTTCGACACCCAATTGAACATGCTCCAAAGCCTATTCTACGCTTCCTTCACCAATCCCAGATTTCAGGCGTACCACGTTTCACTTCAACGTAGCTTAACGTTCCTCGCCTAATTCGAAAATACTTTGGACAGCCCTAATGTACCGAACATTCGCCGCCATTGTAAAAACCTTCGCCGTCATAATCACGTCTGGCAGACCATCGCCTGCTGTCAGCACACCGGTCCGTAGTGCCGGTCGCCGGCCACGGCTGGAATGTCCTGTTGCCAGGCGCAGGGTACGGAGCCTCGTGAAGAACTCGCCTTTGGTGGACGTCATTAGCCTTCCTACTGTATGGATGGGCTGGTTTTCAGTATCATTATAAGTTGAGCTTTCACAACATTGAGTAATAGGGGCCCCAGCGGCGCTAGATGGAGACTAAACTTGCTCTTCTATGCAGCGGGCGGAAACTGGAACATTTAAGCGCTTCCAGCTGGAACAGGAGCGCCGTAGCGCAGTCACAGCCCAGTTAGGCTGGTTGGTGCAGCTAATACAATGCTCACTGTAGCCTGGGATGCGGTGCTTGGAAGCGGTTCGTGTTGGTCGGTTCGTCTGCAGAGATCGCCGGAATGACTTCACTAGGGACAGGGCCGATATTTCTATCAGCATTTCGTAAGGAATGTCCGGAACTGGAACTTTGACGGGATCGGGGCTAAAGTGCTAAAAACCAGCCGGGGTTTCCCTGGGCCGGGCACCACTCGGTGTATGCGCCATGGATGAGGCTACTGCGCAGTACGGTACTGCTGCTTGTGTGCGGGCCCACAGCCCGGGCAGCTCCACAGAGTCCCAAGCACATCAACAAGAGCAGGCCACCGGGTGACCTCGGCAGGATAACTCAACTGAAGCTCTTCGGCGTCGGCAGGCGAGCCGCCCTTGAGTTGCGTAGAATTTGTATTTGACTTAATTATACTGCAACTGTGCCGGACTGCGCAGCATCTGCCAGGACTGTAGCTAGGAACATTCGGCAGTGCTACTGCACCAGGGAAATATAGCTAAGTCAAAGCTGTCTCCTTACCAACACCATACGCACTAAATAAGAAATCCACGGGCAATGGCTTGTGCTACAAATAATTATGCCTTACTGCTCAGAGAAGTGAAATAGTCACCGAAGTCTGTCAGAGCTAAGACAGCCAAGACGGAAGACTAAAAGCTGCAATCCCTTAACGATCGCCATAGTTCGTTAAGTCAGTGACCTCACAGCGGACATTGAATGTTAAAAACGCTTATGCAGCAGCATTCCTGAGCCCCGCAATATAGTTCCTGGGCTAGGAAGCGAACCCTCGACTCCGATACAACAAGCACAGCACACGCAACTACTCAGCCACTGTAACTGTACAGCATTAGTTAAGTTTCCCGACAGCACAACATCAGAGAACGGAAATCATCATATGTCTATTAAAATTCTGCCAGTAGTTCCAGTTATCTGTTTGTCTATCCGCAGATAACACTTTCAGTGCTACATAGGCGCGCAGAGTTCAATATTGTGAAATACGTACCGCGTGCAATACGTATTCTTCGTAGACCGAAGAAGTTTTCTTAAATTCGATATACTTTAATTCCCAGCTGGCAAAGCGATTATTTTTTTATTTTAATTTTTGACTCCTCGATTATTATGTTTACTTGAAAAAAGATTCTTTGTTACGCTACCGAAAGCCCAAACTTGAACGCCTCATGGCGTAAGACCATGGGGTAGGAGGAGGAGGAGGAGGAGGAACTGAAACTGCGAGTCAGGAGTTACAAATTCAACGCCGTAATTTCTGATGACTAGCTAACTCTAAATTTCTGGCATTATCCACATCTCAGTCAACCCACCTGACTGCCTGAAAATGATCGTGACGATGGCTCAACTCGTTCTGCCTCTCTTTAGGTGGACAGACAGACAGAGAGACAAACAAACATTGAAGCAACCGTAAACAAAAACACTATCGCCGCTAGTCGCTCCGCTCGAAGGTGGTAAACATCGCGCGTCCAGAACTGCATACAAAACTTTCAACTTCCTGACGGTAGAAATTATTATACGACCTTAGTTGCAGTATTCTCGCATCTTCAAGTACATATATATATAGTTAAGTTCGAAACAACAATGGGATAATTCGACACCCAGCGGGATTTGTAACGAACGCTTCAAAGAAATTATTAATACGGCAAATGGTAATTTCATTAAGTCGCAATAGGTCTAAGTTAGTCGGGCGAATATCCACGCTGCGGACGTTCGCTACATATAATATTCGCTTGGCAGGTTTCTGCCTCGGCAAGCTCGTACAGCCTAGCCCCGTGTTGTGCCGATGCTACATATTCAGTCGCACTCCTAACTTGTTGCGGAGGTGCACAGCTCGTACCAAGAAGTATAGGTGCGAATCATAGTAAACAGAATAAGACCTTTTCTGTATACTGTGGTGCGAATACACAGTGAGACCTCGGCACAGCATCCCATGATACACCACAACTAGAGCTGCTCTCCAAGAGCTCACACCTCCGCCAGGTTACGTAATAATAAAAACACAACAGAAGAGAGACAGACAAACGGACGGCCGGATCATCAACAAAATTTGACCATCTGCTCGTCTTGACATTCCTAACAGTCTGAGCATATTGGTAAAGATCTGTCCATAACTTAACGATTTATGCTACTAACAGACAGAATAACACACCCCTACAATGCTAAAACGTCTTTGGGTGTGGTAATAATTCCCAATTTTTTAGCAGGTTGCTCACTTCTAGGTTGGTCGGTCTCTCCATCCCGATCTGAGGTATTATTTATTTAGCATTAATTTCTCCACAGGCGGGAGGTGTTCTTGGATTATTATATTACAGCTTACATTAAGAATTTCGTGTACATTACAGGCGAAACTCGCCTTAAGTCCTCTAACAAGAATATCAGAACACGACGCTCGCTTTTCTGACAGTTTGTTCGAAAACTTCCTTCAAGTAAAATGTTACTACGTTAATGTCTGTTGATTACATGGCAATATTAATTAATTAAAGAGATAAAGCCACCTTTTTGGAAGCACCATAGTGCATGCATTCATTTAAAAAAACGTGGAATAATATACTGTTCAGAAGATTAGGTGTTCTCGTGGTCCATCTGAGCTGGGTTACGTTCATCTTTTCGCTTTTCCTCTGTGAGATCTGCTTTGTTGCAGAAAAAGGAGACATAACCACTCAATTCCGTCTGAAGAGTCAGGGGAAGTTTTCGAACAAATGCTAGAAAACATCGGAACAATACAATTAGTTGCTCAATTTTTGCACATACGGATTATTAAATGAACGCACTCACCACGGATATCAGTCGTGATAACTTCTACCGTTATTGTAGTTGACTTATTGACATGCATTCTTCACTAGCCTTAATATGCTGTTGCACATTGCCAAAGAAGATATATGCACCCTGTATTATTCACAGAATAAGAATTTGTGGCTGACAAAGGTTTCGGTAAAATTTGGACCCTAAGGGTCAATAACTCAGTGCGAATTGTTAAGGACTAGAAAGTAATGCTATAATTAGGGAGGTATGAACTCCAACCTCTTACATATGAAGAAGTTACATGGAAAATTAAATATTTTAAAACTCATTTGATATGAGAAAAACGTACAGAGTCAGAAATGGCCAAGAACGCCACAAATTATTATTATTATTTATTCATTTATTTATAAATTTCATGTCCGCTTTGAAGGAAATGGGCAAAAAATAAGCCAGATTGCAGACTTTTGTAAATCGATGACCAGGTCGCAGAAGATGGCGAAGGCTGATCCTTATCCCTTTATCTGAAGACACTTCTTGCTCGAAACACTTCTTAAAATTGGGACAATGTGTATGCAGCTTCTGAAGTCCAATTTTATAACTTTCTTCTTTTAGATCGCGACGTATTTATTTGGCAGATGATTAACCGAGCACTCACGAGATGATGATTCTTCACGGGTGGTAGACAACTATTTCTTTCAACTTACTGTCTTTCTCTTCTTGTTCTACAGCAGTATTATTCCAGGTAAGGGGGGGGGGGGGTCGCTGCAGCAGATCTTGCTATTCCATATATTTCTGTCCATTACCAGGTGCTCCTCCAGCTCCATACCACGCATATCATTCCTCACACTGTCGTTCTCTGAAGGTGCAAATTTTGTTTTATAGCCCAAAATTTCACCATTTCAGTGAAGCAGATATTTAAGTTTGCAAGACCGTATATTGGCTACGGAGCGCTGACAGGCATACAAGCTGGCTGGAGTTACATTCAAGTTTATTGCAGTGTTTTACTCAAGATTTATATCTACCTCTCACTATTGAAGACACACGCCTAGTCAAGAAGGAAGAACGGGAACGTATAAGTACTACGAGACTACTACAGTCACAAGATCGAAGATCTGCTGCGAATGCATGGGGAGAGAATCGTCTATGCGATACAGCCAAGAAAGACTTGAAGCAAAAAGGTTATAGAAGTGAATGAGAGCTGCTGATGAGCGTGAGTGGGAAAATGAGGAAACGACAAGTCAGGGAAAATAAGCGCTAAGGTTGAAAGCACGACAAAGGATCACTGAAGAAAATGAAGCAAGTCAGGGAAAAAAAGATTTCGCAATAGACTTTATTTATAAAAATATCGATTATTGCGTGAATTTGTTCACGTGTGGGTCCACTAGTACTATAATAAGAGAGCTGTCCGTCCATCAGTCCGTCTTTTCAGTCCGTGTGTCCGATGCCTTCAAAAGATTGCACGGTATCCAGGATACGGACCTGGCAACGGCCTATTGATTACTATAGGCCTGGGCTCGAGACCTGGTGGCCCTGGTGAGCTTTGTGGACTTTGTGAATTTTGTGGACTTTGTGTGGAGTTTGTGGAATTGCAGACTTTTTCAATGGGATTGTAAGATGCAATGAAATTAATATATATTCACGTCTAATTCAACAAAAGGGTTATGCAGTGATGGTTTAGTTGAAATAAAAAAGAATCTAGTCTAATTAAGAATCTAATACTCGGAGTGCTGTGTCCTAACCTTGTTGAACAAAGCAGCCATATGAGAAACTAGGATTAGCTGGCCATCAAAAATGGTTGCGTTGAATTTGGTCCCGACCGCGGGTGATGGTCTTTCGCCACGAGGCGTTCGAGTTAATTAACGCATCATTTACTGCATATGGCAGCTGTATAACAACAATCAGTCTCCCATATTGACGTTTCTGCGTACGTCAACAATAAATTTGGTTTATATACACGACTGTTTAGTCCAACCATAAAACATCGCTTTTACCCAGGTAGGTATAACAATCGGATACAAGACATCTGGTCTATATTCGCTTGTGAGTGGCCCTTGTAATTCTAAAAGTAAAGTATCCTGTCAGCTCTTCCTCCACTTTTATCTAACTATTCTAGCTACACCACTGCAGGCAGGTATGTTAGGGTTAGACAAGGTATGTTAGGGTAGAGTAGTGTTCGACTAGGTGCGTTTAAAAACTATTTCGGGTTAGGGAAAAGCAAAAATAAAGTCCGCTCACGGCAATTTGAAAGTATCGTCAAAGCGATAGCGAAAAGTATAGTTTCTGTAAAATAGGTAAGCTGTTGCACGTTCTTATATACTGGCATAGCGTCACAGTTAGCTTATCATTCATATAAATAACAGCACAACTTACCTACTAGCAGTTTAAGGCCCAAAGGGGGGGGGGAGGAGGTGGGACGGCGCAGTAGAACCGCTCAGCTCTGCATCGTTGATTCCTTCTCCATCACAGAGCCACATGACTCGCGAGTATTGATAAAATATTGATTGGAGAGACTTGAAGTTTATTTCGAGAGTGACTCGGAGCCTCAATGTATATTAGAGTGCCAGATAGATGATAAGTGACTTAAGTCACTTGAAATTTAAACAGAAACTTCCTATCGATTTCTGCGTCTGGAGCTGCCAGCGACAGCGACGACTAACATTATGACAACCACTGGACGAGCTAGAGAACAAACATGTCACAGGCAGCCTAGAGCACAGCCCCAGAACAACACTCCACAGTTTTAATACACAAAATAAAGACTGCCATGTTATTGATTAAGCAGAAAACACGCTCTAGGAGATAAAGTGAATATTAAGATAAATAAAAATAAAACGAATCAGGTCCTTCACAAACCTTGTTAAACTTCATTTCTATATTCTTGTGGTCAATACTGAAAACAATAAAACAATTTTCTACATCATAACTGCGAATAATTTTTCAAAAAATAATTATGAACAGAAATTTGTAAAGATATGCATGACAGAAAGCCACAAAAATCGTATGGCCTATCAAGGCCCAAACTACCAGCAACGTGATCATTCTGCTTGCTCGCGACCGTATCCACATGGAATGAGATTCCCATCGCCATTCAAATTTTCAAAAAGCGGACAAGAGCGTCCTTTACGTTGCTCTTGTACGCTAACATTTTGCAGGCTCTTTCCTCATTCACTCTTAATAGTACTGGACACCATGGTCACAGAAATGTTAAATCTTTTCGCAAGCTAAACGATTTATAACCTGGGAAAGTTTTCAAAATCTTCCCTAACACTAACAGTCAATTAGTTTAATTAATGTAGAGCCAACAGTTGGGTATTATACACTTTTTATTATGTGCATCATTCATTCTGATTCAAATCTTAAATCTTACAAAGCATTTGAGACAAACAAATTTTCTCACACTGCTTGGTAAGATCAACAAATCAAAAATTGTTACCGTAGAATACTTTATCTCAACCTTTAAAGAAGAAGAGCAACTTTACTTTTTTGAGAAACCTCAACTTCACTGTCATCTTTAGGAAGAGATTGCGCCCGCGTGTTGATCCTGACACGAGGCGTTCTTGAGGCAATAGCAGCAGTTAATAAATTGTGAACGATGCGCTCAACTGTTTAGCACGGAACACAAATTAAAACATTTGTATACTAATAAGAAGCAAATGGTGCAAGTATGTAGCAGCCGTATTGGTACTACGGCAGTGGCAGCTCGTGGGTACTTAGGTGGGTGCACTGCACCGTCGATACGAGGAACTAAATATTCTTTTACTGTATCTGTGTTAGCTTTGATTTTATACCAATACATTTTTTTTACTTATTTTTCGAGATAAGTGCAAAAATCTAAAATATTAATAGTTAGTTAGTGCACAGTTATGTTGTAACTACAAAAAACAATTATAGAAAAATAAAACGGAACCATTTCCCACGTTTTGACAACAATTACTTATCGCACGGGATTTTGCTCTTACGCCAGATTATGCAACATCACTCTCTAGTTAACATGGGCAAGAAATGCTGGCTAACTAGTGAAGAAAAGATCAAAGTGACCTTGTTATTGGCTTCTGGTAAGACAACACTCGAAATTTCCAAGGAATTACAGCGTGATCATTGAACAATTATTATTATATATTTTGTTTAACCTCCGTAGCCGCAACTCAGGCGTTTCAACAGAGAAACTATTTGTGCAGTATTCAAATACCGCATATTGGGTAGGCGTAGTGGCCACGTGCGCTACTACGGGCATGGAAACAGGGCGCAAAGTATAGTAGGAGACACTCAAGTGGTCGGCCCCTTTTGTGTCTTTTCACACGAGAGAGACTAGAGATGCCCCACGTACCACGTCGGCTACTTCGATCGACAGCCCGCTTAACGCGACAGAAAGAGGAAAGTAGAGAACCTATCTAACTTTACAATACTAACCTCGTCAGCAGGAGCTGCGGCCAGATGCTACATCCCCTGCGGAGAAGGCACTCGGGACCCTTGGGTGCGTGATGCCCAAACATATTGTGGCAGGGATATTGCCCGCCCCAATATGCCCCTGAGGGCGATCATTGAACAATTAAGGCTTATGGAATTGAAGGTAAGGTCAACCGGAAAACTCCGGATAGAGCCTCTACGAGGAAACTGACTGCTCGGGATATGCGAAATTTGAAGGTTTCTATGGCTAGAAAACAATTTTATACGACTAAGACGATATTTGAAGACGCTGGAGCAGAAAGACAAGATGTGAGGTTCTGCAGAGCTAGGGAAAGTGAAAAAGGCAATTAAACGACCACTTCTAACAAAAACTCATCAAGAAAATAGGGACAAATGGGCTGAAGAGAACATGAAAACTGTTTCTCCAATGTCATATTTACTGACAAATTCATAGCTAGCTCAGCTCTAACACCTTGTATCGCTCGTTTGATGCCCAGTCAGGCACGTGAACTCTTAGCAGATCTTGGTGTGCTGACTCGGTAGTTGTGTGTACATGCATGGCTCCATGGCGGAACTGCCTTCTTCAGATATGAGGGGGTGGGGGTCTCGGGTCATTTGTTCCTTCCGTCAAATTAACGCCATAGTACTTGGTGACGCGAGGTCGACTACAACTACACTTACTTATCTGGGGCCAGTGGGCCAATACCCGCAGCACAAACCAGTGTATGTGGGTTTCCCAGGTGGGGGAGTGGTCTAAGTTGACTTTATCTTTACTTTACTCTCCTGGTACTTAAGAAGCTGCGAGATGCCATTGAGCTTCTGACAAGGTTTTGGACACTTTATAGCGCCTAAATACGAGCGAAGTATATCAGTTGAGTGGAAGGAAAATGATTTAGTGAAAGAACGATTACCAACACCAGTCAAGTATTTTCTATAAACTTTGAAATGATAAAAAATGTGCCTAAAAGCCTAAATGATCATGCTTCTTCTTCTAAACTTTTTTTTAAACTGATAGATCGGAAAGGTAATATTCTTTGGTATGTAGGATACTTTTGAGATAGTCTTTGTTACGAGAAATTTCAAAATATCCTAATCGTTTCCTGAAGATGATTCAAGATGAATTGAAAGCTTGATATCACAAGAATTAACTTCCAGTAATCTTATGAATATTTTTTTAAATGCTGCTCTTGTCATAATGGTCATTATAAAGGTCAGATGAATAATGCGCGAAGCAGACATGATTAAGCCATATCTTTTGGAGTGAAAACTATTGAATTTGGCCCCTTGGTTTCGGAGAAGATGTTGGGGACAGCAGAGCCGTAGCGAGCAATAGTGTGGCGTAACAGAGACGGTGGTAAAATGACAGCGACTGTCAGCCCTGACTGGCTCATGCAACAGAACTAAATATTAAGAACGGATCTACAAAGACTGTTAGGAATTTCAGGAGCAGGAAGCAAAAACTGTTACGCCAGGAGGAACGAGTGGTAAACTTTTTGAGATGATCCGAAAGAATTCGAGATCAACTTTTCTTAGCGGTGGTCTGGGCCCTCGAAGAGCTTCTCTAGTCATTGATGCTAGTTTTTATGGGTTGTTGCAATGATACACCGGTAAATGAAGGATGAATGTCTTGCGAAAGGGAAGGGACACATAGAATGCCGAGAGTAAGGTGGAACAAACACACAAAGAGGATCAATGCACATGGGGAAGGAGGAGGAAGTACCATGAAAATAGAAGAAAGTAATGTGGGCACAAGAGAAAAGCATCCCGAAGGCATAGCTAAGGCTAATGTAACCTAAGAGACCCCCTGGGAACGCTGCTCAACAAGTAACATAGGATAGGGGTGAATTTAATTAACCCACCTAACGCTATGGCCCATCCTATGCCATCTGAAGGGAACCAGTACAATAAGTCTAATTCTTTCCTATATACTTATAGTATATGACTCTTAAGTACCTATCAGTAACCATCTCCTTCCTATTAAAAAAATCAAAACTCCAGCTAAGAGACTGCCCACAACAGCAGCAGGCCATGCGTGCCTGACTCATGTACTCGAGGTGCCGAGTTCAAGCGACAAGCCTGTCACGGGACCTTTGTCGCGTCCGGCGTACTAAGTCGGCAATTGTTTGGTATGCGGAAGCTGGGAGGGGGCACCTGCCTGACCAGGAATGGGAGGGTGGGAGGCTCCAGTCGTGGAACCTTCCGTTTCGGCGCCATAGTTCTTAACGACCAGTGGTCGGCTGCGGCTCTACTTACTCCTCTGGGTCCAGTTGGACTATATCTGCAGCACGAACCAGTGCATGTGGGCATTCCAGGATGGGTACAATCACAGTTGATTTTATCTTTACTTTGCCCGGTATCGCCACAACTTCAATCAGGAGCCCCACCTCATCGAGAACACCGAAACATTGCTGGCAATTGGTGTCGGTGGATAATCAGGAAACTGTCGGCATAAATTGGGTGGCATCCCGAAGCCAATAGTCGGGGGAAAATACGACATAAGAAGTCGGAATTCCGTCGCAATATCACGTCCTACGTTGAAGTCTAAACAAGACGTAGTCTCTTGGTTCGCTGTTACGCTGTTGGCATGTGGACCGTTTTGCTGAAATTTTTGAAATCAAAGGACTGAAGAAGACTGACGTACCTCTAAGTGGTAGCATAGACACTACATTTACTAGATTATACTTCCTTCCCTCTGTGACTTGTTCCCAGCTGATCGTTGTGAAGGTGAGGAAATGAACCATACACTATTGACCACGTGAAGGCAGATACACGTGACATTACACATCCCTTTTGTTTCCATGCATACTATATATATATACCCAGAGCGCGAATGATTAGTGCTGTTCTTGCCAGCGCAATTGTACGTCTACCAAAAGATTTACTCACATATTTAGGTGAATTGTTACGTCGCTGGCTTTGTAAGTGCCACTACTAAAGTTTCGGAAACCTCTTCATCAAAATACACTGCATTCGATTTCGGAAAGCAGTGCCTTTTTGTGCTGTTAAAACTATTGATTCCTAGGCGACACGAAATCATCGCGTCCGTACTTCTGTCAGTCAATAACGTTCTACGGTCACTTTTCATATTGTGCTGCAGCCTACGTTAACCTTTCCTCTCACGAATTAATTAGCTTCTCATAGAAGGAATAGCATTACGTGAAATGTACATACAGTAGATCACGCTATGTGAAAGAGGGTCGGGATACTCTCCAGTATCGGATACACATGGAACAGACAGAGAAAGGGTGGTTGACAGAGGATAAGAATGGCGAGGTAGGATATAAACTCCTGCTCAAAAGCTTAAAACCACTTGAAAATGTAAAAGTAACGTTTTAGTGATAAATAAATAAACTCTTTCGAAACGGGATCTGAAATTTCTAGAGATAAGAGGTGAGAAAGACGAAAAATACCTACTATAAAAAATATGAAGAAATGTACATTTCTGGCAGATGATGAGTATTTCAGTTAATCAAAACTATAAGACTACAAACAGAAATCGTAGGTAACCATTCGACAAGGACGTTGAGTTGAGCATAGTTTGAACTTATAGTAATGAGCACAGTCTCCATTCTTGTTGATAACCTCATTTTTTTTGTGGAATACTAGAAATGAGGGTTTCCATCAGGATTGGAAGAATCTTGTCCCAGGTCCTAAAAATGGCATCACGAAATTCGTTTGCCGTCACAAAATATTTACCAATTCCGTAAGCATCTCTCGCCATTCATCCCCAAAGATTTTCTATTGGGCTTAAGTCTGGTGAACAAGCTGGATGACGTAATACAGGAGCCCATTTTCTTGAAAGAAGGTCATAGTTTGGCGGGCAATGTGGACAGCTAGGTTATCCTGCTGAAAAAAACAACATTCACCTTCCCACAAACGAGTCGAAGGAGTGTATTTATCACTAAAACGTTACGTTTTTCTACATTTTCAAGGGGTCTTAAAGTTTTGAAATTTTAAACTTTTTGAAGACAGTAGAAAACAACACCAACTTGTCGCTTTAGATGGCCTGAATATTGACACAAATAGCGCGAAATGGACACAGTAACGCATCAGACCAGAAGACGAATGCGGTAACCCGCCATAACAGCCTGTGCACACGCTATAGTCAGAAGAACGAAATTCGTCATCTAACAGTCCGAATGCATTAATCAACGTGCCCAATGAAATAGCACATATTTGTATGAGTTATTGAGTTATAATTCGCTCCAAGTTTGAAGAGACGTCCGAAATTTAACCTGTGTATATGCCCTTGCTGAGCAAACTGTATTAACGGTTAGCATTTCCAAACCTTTTTTGGTAAATTCAAAGCTGCGTTTAAGAGGCTCAAAAACACATTCAGATGACTAGCTGAGGAAATTCGATCCATCGACTAGCGTGTGTAGCCGCCATAAAGAGATCGCGGAACTGGACATTGGAAAGCCACTGGTGGGGACCGGCACCGCTACTTACTTGATTACCTCTCCCTCATAACACGCGCTTAGTACTGCCGGCCAGCCACTGTGCGGCATGGCAGCCTAGACCTCTGGCTCCAAAACTCCCCCGAAATGGCACCTAGCTGTTACTAAATTATTAACATGGCGCCTACATGCCTGGGCGTTCAAGGACGGGCATTAAAATTCAAGCAGCGTAGTATAAACATTCCGGGAAGTCCAAAGCGCTGCTAAGAAGAATCGCTAGAGACGCATTCATGGCCAACTTGTATGCCTGCATGCAAACGCACTCGGAAAAGAATCTCAACATTGAATTCCACGCCAACACAGATCGTTGTTTAAAACACCGACCGAACTGCCAACTGTGCCCCATTACCGCCTCTTTTGGAAAATGATGGATTTCAGAAGAAGTTTGAGTGTTTCTCCCAAAGATCTTGCGGACAGGGTGCAAGGAGAGCAACCAATTACCCACATGGTAAACTTCCTACTAAAATATACAGGGACAAGCAGCACTCCGCCTATAGAATTTCACAGAATTATACAGGGCACAAAACCGACAAGCCGTGCGGTCAAGTCGGTCAAGTAGACGAAGATGAGTGATAACAGCTGAAGCCCAAACTGAGACTGGGAGAACAATACTCCAAGAAATACAACAGGAATGCAAAGATGTATCTGGGGACCACAGGAGAACAGCCCTACTAGAAGCACATGAGACAAGGCTCCTGATATGCGCCTCAAATATGAATATCTCATGGAAAAATACACCGAGTATCTCCAGTAAGCTGGAGAAAGTTTCCAGTTTTAGAGGTGGATGCTGAATAGAGGCGTCCGCGATCCGACCGACAATCATTCATACAGCCTTGCCTGTATTCTACTCCAGGCAGAGCGCCATACATTAATCTCTTACAGGACCCTATTCTGAGCCTAAGCGACTGCGTCACGAATACTTGGCACTCGAATTACAAAGTGCATTCATCGGCATAATTGTTATTGTACTGTCACTAGAGGACAGCGTGAGCAGTAATGGTCCAACATTACACCGTGAGAAACTTCTAAGAGCAACATACACAATTGTCCACAGACGCACTTTTCGTACACTCAGGCACTAAATCAGAAATGACTGACAAAACCCTGTCACCCCAGCAAAAGATTCCAACGTGTCAAATAGACACATGGGGTTGACGTTGCATTAACGTTAAACCGAACAAGACCTGCATCAAAACGACGACATAGCAAGAAATGCAGGTGATGCGACACAGACAACAGAGCGCCGTAACAATCCAAGCTTTTTCCGAACGTAAACTGACCCTATGGTCGCAGCCCAGCACCTTCAGCGCAGTGACTGAATGAATGCACCACCAAGTTTTCAAACGCATTTGACAAAATAGACGTTAAAGTGAAAGCATGGTACAATGCGAATGGGCTAAAACTGAATGCGAAAAAAACCCAATGCATCGTATTTGGCACTCATCAACTCTACAAGCATCTGCAACCTATCTCTATTTCTTTTAGCAACTCAATCATTACCCCTCGTGATGTTGTCAAATCGCTTGGGGTGTGGTTGGATAGACATCTAACGTTTGAC
>LQNS02277964.1:5024595-5040319 GCA_001587735.2 Parhyale hawaiensis | reverse complement strand
AGAAAGCAACCCAATCTCGACGCAACCAACCTCTCATAAACTTTCGACAAAACAGGAGTGATCGAGATGGGTCTATAATCAGAGGTACGGGATGAAACCGAGCCCTTCGGAACAGGCGTCACATGAGCAACACGCCAGCACTCCGGAAAAAAGCCCAGCCGCAACATTCGATGGAATACGGAAGCAAGCGGGGCTGCGAGCACACCAGCCACCCTCCGAAGTACGAAAGTAAACATACCCGCTGGATCAGTGCCCCCATAGGGGTCTAGGTCAAGAAGAAGGCGGTGCACTTCAGAGGATCGTCCTCTCAAGCTCCATTGAAAGTGATAGGCAGAAAATAGGTCGGGTTGCAGAAGATGGCAAACGTATCTTAATTAGGGACAGTTGAAATTCCAACAATGAATACATCGCAGGCTTAGTCTGATTTGTACGGGTATTAGCTTCTACATACATCGGATCTACGGCAAAGTATAGGGCGACCTTATGTCTGAATGCACTTCTTGCATTGCCGAAGTTGAAATCGTAGCACTGAAGATATCTGAAGCTTCCATTGGCACTCTCATGCTTCTTGATACTTTGTTTCTTCCCTCAGATGATTTTGTTGCATGGGCTATTCTTCTCACTTTGATGTAATTGTCAACGAAACCGATGAAATATGAATTTTCACTGGCAATGGACAATTATTTCTTCTAGCTTACTGTTTTTCTTTGACGAAGCAGTTTTCTCTTCTTAGGGTAAAATTTGAGCACTTCAAATGAAACAGATATTTGAGGTGGAAAGACGGTATCAACGGTTTCATTGCTACGGAGCGAACACATTGTATATAAGCTGCCATTTTGTTTAAGTTTGTTGGAGTGTTTTACTCAAGATATTACTTCTGCCTGTCTATATAGAAGACCTAAGGATGACAGCACGACAAAGGATCAATTAAGAAAATTAAGAAGCAGATAATAGAAGAGGAGATTCTGCACCGGCCTAGAGGCATTAGGCAATCGTATCGAGTATTGGGTGCATTTTTTCACGCACGGGTCCACTAGTTACCAAAATAAGAAAATAAGAGCATCAAGTGAAGCTTGATTGAGGGAAATCTCAGTTGAGAGTACACAACACGTTGGAAGAGATTGTTTAGAGCAGATGCATGCATCGATATCGAGTGGACTACAACATTGTCAAAGAAAGACCAGAATCAGATATCCTGTTCGAGTGCCATCATCAGCAACCTGGGATATTTTCTGCCAATCAGCAGATGAATTCACTGATGAAACCAGGAAGGCCAGAGCTAATTTTGGCCTATCTATTTCGTTAAGAGCGCGACACAAAACCTATAAATAAATATATATAACTAGAGCACTCTGAGAGCTCATACCTCCGCCAAGTGAGCCAACGGTAGCAAAAATTCAAATTGGCTCTGAAACCATAATTTTATTTGCATAATTTCCAAAATCTAATCATTCGTGCCTTTTTATATTAATAACAGCTTGTTCAATTTTTTTGAAGATCCGTTCATAACTTTTAGAGTTATACTGTTAACAAACGTTATGGCAAATATGAGTCAAACATACAAACGAACTAACCGATCTGCACCAAAAATTTGATCATTTATGTCTTTTACCATTACTAACAACTCCTATAAATTTCATAAAGATCCATTCATTATTTTTTGAGTTATTGTGCTAACAAGCATAAAATTAAAAACAGTGACAANAAACGGACCATTACCAAAATTTGGTCATCTACTCTTTGTTATATACCTAACAACTCATGTTAATTTCATCAAAATCCATTCATAACTTTTTGAGTTATGGCATCGAGAAAAATGACGCAGGCAAACAAACAAACAAACGAATGAACATATCTTCACCAAAAGTTAATTATTTGTTCCTCCTAACATACCTAACAACCCCTGTGAATTTCATTCAAATCAGTTTATAACTTTTTGAGTTATCTTGGTGACAGACAGACAGACAACCACGACGAAAACATAACCTCCTTGGTGGAGGTAAATATATGTAAGCACACGACGGTCATTCTTAGTATTAGATTATATATATTTTATTACTTGTTGCGGACGGTACATAACTTTAATGCAAGACACACTTTCAGTCTCATTTTTATCTTACAACTTATTGTGAATATAATATAAACAAAAGTATAACTTTTCTTTTTATGATACTTCTAGTACGATGCACCAACCAACAATCACTTTGTTACCACACGAAAACGAAAAGAGATGAGCACCAGGACAAGTGGGGACCCCATGTACGCGGGTGTTCTCACAGAGGAAAAATGCGCATGGTACAGCAAGCAGAGGAATGAACAGGAGACAAAATGGGAAGTAAGATCATGAACGTAGGAGGAAGTACACTCGACACGATGGAAAGACGTCGAGAGGGCTTTCTGAGATTCACGTCTGGCCTTCGGCAGCCCGAGGGTGAAACGTTAGTTAATGTTTTAGAATTTGGAGCTCAGATGCCAGGTGAACTTCAAGGACTAGGGCTCGTTCAGGCTTCCGAAAGAAAGTATCTAGATCTTTTTTTCTAGAAATAAAGGAGGCTAGCTATTTAGATCTCCACATCATCTAATTTTGCTTTGTCCTCGCTGAATGACACCGGCCGAGGCATCGAGCTCCGGGGGTTATAGAAGCATTAACTGTCATGGTAATTATCATTAAACTATGACAGTTTCTGTCATACCGCACAGGCTCGTCAGCGTCTCAGCCCTTCATTGCAGTGGTATCTCGCGTTCAGTCTTAACGGAAACGTCAAGTATAAGAGATTTGGAGGCTCTCTACCTCGCACCAGGCGCCACTAACCATTACTTCCAGAGAAAAGTATGGAGATCCCGCAGAGCTGGATCACGTAAATTTTTTCCTAATTTGAGATGCCTTAATCTACGTTTTGTAAAGCAAACTGGTAAAATATAGCTCTCGGTTTCATTAACTACTGTTCTTGCTTAAATTTTCCTATAGTGCTTATGAAAGTGTGAGTAGTAAGCAGTTTGGAATATTGATGAATTTTGGAATTGCAGCCATCAATTAATAAGCAAACAAGGTAAGCACTCTGAGAACGGATGCCTCCGCCAAACAACGCAATTTTAATGAAAATTCCAAATTGGTCCTGAAACTAGGATTTCCTTTCGATTAGCACCAAAATTGAATATTTTTGCCTCTTAGAATTTTTCTCTATCAATTCTACCGCCATGACTGCGGCAACTACTGCAGGGTGAACTTCTTCTGTAGGCAGAAGCCGGCAAGAATAACACAGCAGGCATGCAGCACTAAGGACAGCAGCGTAGAAGGAAAGACGTAACCTCAGCATAGGGACGTTTGTGGCGTACTGAACAATAAACATTGCGCTCTGCCTCCAGAGGGCGCTCAGAGGCCTACAAAATGCTTGATACATTTCCACACAGTTTGACGCATGCCTTAATACCTTACGGTTCTTCGCATGAGATCCGGGTGACGTTATATACCTCACCCATCATCTGCAGAGCTGATGTTGCTGTTTGTGACCAGCGGGAGGGGAGGGAGGGCTCGCAGCGAGTTATCCCCACATTGAATGTCGCCACTTACAGTAGGTTCATCTGGCACTTCCAGTAAGTATGCAGCCAGTAAGTTTTTAAATTTCGTAGTCTCTGTACCGAAGGTGTTTCTAATGTGAATAACCTCGCACCCCGGACAGCTAAACTATTAGAATACTTCGTGGCTATTGCATCACCACCAACTTTGATCGGAACTCGCACTTGACAAGTGCGATCAATACGTTCTGAGTATCTGGCAAGAATCCGCGCACTGACAATGACAGCACTTCCTTCTAGAATTTTATAAACATGTACAATCGTAAAGCGTTGAATTGTGTTCATTTGAAGGTGGGCAAGTCTTTCTCGACAGCTTAATTCTTGGATGACCTTAATTTTAGCAGTGAAGGTCGCTGGATAGCCTCGAGGCGCTCTAGGCTTATTGTTTGCTCGGCATCCAAAAAGGTGAACAGTATTCTGTCTTCGGCAGTATCAGTTGTTTCCATAAGGTGAGCATTGTGTCTGCCTCTCATAAAGAGAAAGTTCCAAGCCTCCATCCGCTCCATTTCTTGCCTATGATAACAACTCGAGCCATGTGATCTTCAAAAGTGGGATCATCCTACATTCTCACCCCAAGGTACCTTGAAGTGTGCTTTCTTTTGACTTCATTCCGATTTCTCGTAGTGTAGGAAGTCGATGCAGTAGGGGGATAGTTTTCCCGCATCGTAACTGTTCAAATCTTCCTTCGTTGAAGGTCTTCTGTACGCGGCTAGTTAGGGAGACAGGTCTACAGTTAGCTGGATCCATGCTATTTCCAGCTTTAGGAATAGGTGAAATAATTGCGTGCTTGTATGAGAGTGGGATTACTCCATCATCCATTGATTTTCGCCACAAAAGGTATAGGAGGTAAGAGATGCTTAGCTTGCACATCTTAAGGATTTTTGCACGCACATTATCTGGTCCCGCTGCACTGTTGCCGCTAAGTTCGTCAATGACTAGTTCAATGCTTAGTTTTGTGAAATCAAAGATAGTTCAGCAGTCTGAAGTTGAATCAATTCATGAAATTTCAGGATTTTGCATTACTAACGACTGTTTTATACTGATAGCTTAGTATTTTACTCATTTCTTGGTCATGATCAACACTAGACCCGATATCACTCGCAAGTGAAACAATTTTCGATCTTAACAAAGAGTGCTGTGAGGCATAGGCAAAAAAAATATTTGCTATTATTTTTTTCACTAGAGTGCCCGCGCTGTCAATAATGACAGCGAAGAATTAGTGAAAACCCGTCTTGTGTTACCTGTAGGATCATCGCAAAGCTATTAAGGCAGAGCCTACATGTATAGAAGGGAGCTCCCTGTCTGGGCAGCGCCGCGTGTTGACGGAACATGTTCTTCATGATTGGTCAGGCTATCAACTAGTTAGGGTAGACGGTTGAGCTCCCTTCTATACATGAAAGGCTCTTATTAACTTCCTTGCGTTGAATTAGGGAACCGTACAGAAAAGCGTGCAAGGCTGAACAACACCAAGGTTTCTTTTGGTGATAGCAAATAAGCAATATTTTTTGCACGAAGTCAATATTGCTTCTAATAAATACGGTGCTCTGTATCAAAGATACTGGACCGCCACGGCTGTTCCCGTGTGCCCTGTGGAGGTCATCGCTGCAGAACAACAGCCACAGTCATTCACGACTGTCATCGCCGCAGTGATTGGTGATCGGTAGTGTTGGACGGTAAATAAGTACATAAATAAGGGGAAAAAACTGCAAGTGTGCCGATCTGAACACCGATCGTTGATGATAAACAAAACGCAGTGGAAGTGCACTAATCCAACCATTAACTCATAACTTTACGTGTCATTTTTATAGTTAACACTTCATTTCCATCTTGTGTATCAAATAAGTTACGACTTGGTACCAGCAGTGGTTGTAAATTCAGAATGGGTCAGAAGAACTCCGTCATTACAGTGCAAAATTTAGTGGCAGCGCTGAAGGAAACGCACGTTTTCGCACTGGAGAAAATGGCGGATTATCTATCCCAACACACGCCACAAGAGATAGATCTAGTTGGTGATCGTTGCGCGGACGTGTTGATCATCATTCAGTCCACTCTGGTATTAGCCTTAACCATAATTGTCTGGTACCAAGGGCGTGAACTGCGTTGTTTTAGAAAAAAGTTCCGCGCCGAAGAATCACTTCTCCGGCGACATTTCATGTCAACTACGTTCAGTAATCTGAGCGGAAACCCAAACAACCATACTGGACCGGTTACTAACGCAGTTACCAGCACAGTATAAACCTAGGCAGCAACACTATGAATTTTAATATGCTTGATTTGCACCACCTAACGTACCAAGTATTAAATACGGCAGTCGAAAAGGTACGCGGAATCGAGATCAAGCAGATTGTAATGGTACTATCAGGATTTCTTGCTCTTCTTGTTATTTTTGTGTTTCTGTGCATCTAGTGTTGTATCCTAGCATGAAAGTCTTTCCAACAGGCTCGACGAAGAAGAAACGCCATAGATTCCACTGGTTGAACTTAACAACCGCAGAGAGTTAGTTGAATCTGGAACCTCACTCCCGTAGAGTGAATCATAGGCAGCCTGAGCCGCATCCTATATGTTAAGTGTGTATTTTTTGTTGTATACCTTGTTTTTGTGTTCTGTGTAACTACAGTTGTAACAACCACCATGTCCACACCTATTTGGCGACCGTGGGACGCCCCCACAGAAACAAATTCGTGTGAAGCCGCTAAAGCAAACAATAACGCGCAACTTCAGCCAGGTGTTGTGATCCTGTGCCTGTTGCGATTCAGGCTAGACCAACAGTACAACCAATCCAAGCAGCGCCAACTGTTCACATTGTACGACCGGTTCCGCCTGTCATCGCGGTACCGACAATTAGCCTCCGCCCCATTTTGGTCTCTTGTGACAGCGTATCCAGGTTGAGAAAAATAGCGGAATTAACCGAAGAAAATAAACAACTCAAATTGACCATCCATCAATGTGAGAAAAGACTCCTTAGGATGCGTCAGGTCTGTCATGTTCTGAAAACACCCCGTTATCGCAGGTATTTCTTTCAATGTTTGGACCGGAAAGGAGAGGCCAACCAACGCCTGCAGTACGCGAGCATGATTCGTACCTGTAGTAGACGAGCATGATTCGTACCTGTAGTAGACGAGCATGACTCGTACCTGCACGAGCATGACTCGCACCTGCAGTACACGAGCATGACTAGTACGTATCTGCATTACATGAGCGTGAATTGTACATGCAGTACATGAGCATGACTCGTACCTGTATTACATGAACATGACTCATACCTCCAGTACACGAGCACGATTCGTACCTGCAGAGCATCGCTCCATTAACATTCTACTGCCCCTCCAAGCAACAGTACCACACCAGCTGCACAACTGCGCACAAGCACGAGGGGTGACCTTGTTGCTCTGCTGCTTCCAAACACTTCATGTTTTATTAAACCTGTCGAGCTGAGTCCTTCCTTCCAACGGTTGCGTCATGCCTGCAATTACGGCCCCTGCTACTCTCAGCCGCGTCACTGGCATAATTTGCCTTTCTGTTTAATTAGTTAAGCACCTCTATTGTCTCCGTTAGCGAACAACTTCCTGGCATCTTTTACTCTGAAGTAGATTTTACGATGCCAACACACACGCGATGCGCGTCATTTTTCTAGAGCAGCCTTCAGCCTGCCATATACAGCTCCCTAAAATCCGCACAGGCGCTTCAAGGATGACGCCAAAGTCGGTGACTTGTTTGTTCACTCCATATGTTCGCAGCCCTACCAATGTTGTGTAGTTCTTCCTAACTGTACCAAATTTCGCTTGAATATGATGTGGTTCAGGTTATTGCTCTTGTTTACGTATCAACTCGGAGGAATTGTAGGGGGAAGCGGTTAATGCCCTTAGCAGTGGGACGGAAAAGTTCGAGGTGGCTGCTGACGAAGGCTTTCCGGGGTAGTTTCCTGATGTGCTTAGTTCTCATAGTAATAGACATAACTCACATGCCTGCACCAGATCAGCCGATTATTTAAGCAGGAGCTGGTTCGCTGCACTTGCTGGCAACAGCAACAAAACTAACGTTCAGGACTGTATGGCAATTTCGAGTGCGTGGTGTCCTGGATACCGAGTGTCATTTACCTTCACTATGACCAAAGCTTATACCTAGATTAAACCGATCACTACCGTCAATTTCTGTCGCAAATTGCCAGCAGTCTGCATCTAATGCCGGGGACACACTAGGCATTTACACAGACAACTTGATGCATGGATGGGAGACTCGAACATCATTTAAGCCACGGTATCTCTGCTACCGACTTGAAATATGTATCGAAACGACCCGTAAGCTGCTTATAATAGCACTCAGTTGGGCGTAGAAATGCATATGTGGCTCCGCTATATGACATAGTTCTCAACTTGCCGGTCATTTGACAGTTGGATCGCTTGGTTCGTGCTGCTATAGACCGCCAACGCATATGTAAGAATTCACTGATCTTGTCTGCAGGACGACGTTGCTTCTCCAAATAATAGTTGATTGCGCTGTCCACTTTTGAATGTTAGAGAAAAGAGCGACCTGATAGCTACGACGCATCTTCTGCAGTAAATGCAGTGGCTTAAGCCAGAACAAGGGCGGTTCATGAACTCTCTGCAATTACTTTTAAAAGCTACGCACACTTGTAATTGTGTGAGTGCGAAGTGAAGGCAAAATAATGAAAG
This sequence comes from Parhyale hawaiensis, assembly GCA_001587735.2. NCBI lineage: Eukaryota > Metazoa > Arthropoda > Malacostraca > Amphipoda > Hyalidae > Parhyale > Parhyale hawaiensis. The sequence continues at coordinate 5,032,070 of LQNS02277964.1, read as the reverse complement.
TATTTTTTTTTTTACCTCCGCCAAGGAAGTTATGTTTTCGTCGTGTTTATCTGTCTCTCTTTCTGTCTCCAAGATATCTCAAAAATTTATTAACCAATCTGGACGAAATTTATAGGGATAGTTAGGTATTTAAGAGGAACAGATGATTAACTTTTGGTGAAGATATGTCCATCCGTTTGTTTGTCTGCCTCATTTTTCTCAATTCCATAACTCAAAAAGTTATGGATGAATTTTTATGAAACTAACATGATTTGTTAGGTATATAACAAAAAGTAAATGACCAAATTTTGGTAATGATCTGTTTGTTTGTTCGTTTGTCACTGTTTTTAATTTTACGATTGTTAGCACAATAACTCAAAAAATAATGAATGGATCTTTACGAAATTTATAGGGGTTGTTAGTAATGTTAAAAGACATAAATGATTAAATTTTGGTGCAGATCGGTTGGTTCGTTTGAATGTTTGACTCATGTTTGTCATAACATTTGTTGGCAGTATAACTCAAAAAATTAGGAACGGATCTTCAAGAAAATTGCCCAAGCTGTTATTACTATCAAAAGGCACTTATGATTAGATTTTGGAGTTGATTAAAAGAACATTATGGTTTCAGAACCAATTTGAATTTTTTTGCTACCGTTGCCTCGCTTGGCGAAGGTATGCGCTCTGAAAGTGCTCGCTTAACTTTTTATTCAGTGGAAATTACGGATCACAATTGTCTAATTTCAATGTACTTGGCTTACGAAGCCCTCCCAACCCAAACAATTTCAAAATAATAAAATTTTGAATACTTGAGAATGATCCAATCCAAACCTTAGTTTAAAAAAATACTAGACTGTCCGTGGCCCATTGGGTCACTGGACACATGTCAAGGATTCCATTTTCTTCAGAGAGTTAAGTATTTTTCTGAAACAAAAATACACCCGAACCCTATCCTAGCACAGTGATCACAGAGATCTTTCAACAAAGAATTGGAATAAATTGAAGTATTATTTTCCTGAAGTCTCCGAGCTACTCTCAGTTATTTCTCTACGCAATATTGCACACGACAGGGTACGTGAAACTGACACGAAGATTTGTATGATTTCCGAACGACTGACTCCATTTAATGCCGGTACCGCACGACAGAGTCGCGCGAATTGACCACACGTGACCTGAATTTCTTCCTATCTCATAGCGAAGATTATGTGCACGGTGGCATAAAATCAAGCAAGAAAGTAAGAAAATAAGAAAGCAAGATTATCAGAGCTTTATAATCATATAGATCTATAAATAACTAGCAATTATGATGCTGCACATTCAACTTGACTGACAAAACGGGGGGATTTCACGATGATTTCCTCGGAGATGGTGACCACTCTGCGCACGTTTGATTGGGATCCAAAAATAAGCACGCGAAGCTTGATTTATTGGAAACTTCAGACATGTGCAACAGCTGCCACCCGTTTATCCTTATACCTTTGAGACTTCCCGAAACTCAATGTTGCTCCGCAATCTGGAGTTTTCAGCCTGTTCAACGCCATCACGTTGCTTCTAAAACATGTAAGGCCATCCAAATTGTCAGAAGCAAAGATTTTGTCTGGGGCTTCGAATAAGCTAACCTTCGAAAACTTAATTTCGGCGCCCAAATGAACATACCCGACAACCTATTCTACACTTCCTTAACCAATCCCACTTCTTAAGCTTGCTTTGTCTACCGCTAACATAACCTAACGTTCTTAGCTAAGCCCTAATATGCCTCGTTTAACTCTAATCTACGGTTATTTACTTGATATTCACCGTCGCGGCCAAAACCTTCGCCGTTATAATCACGTCTGGCAGGCCTCCGTCCTCTGTCAGTACACCGGTGCGTAGCCTCAGTCGCCGGCCACGGCAGGAATGTCCTGTTGCCAGGCGCAGGGTACGGAGGCTTTGTGAAGAACTCGCCTTTGGTGGATATCATTAGCCTTCCTACTCTATGGATGGACTTGGTTGACAGTGTGGTTGAATTTTGAGCATCCGCAGCTGTCAGCAATAGGTGCCCCAGCTGCGCTGGAGAGACACCAGACTTGCACTGCGGCGCAGCGTGCGGGAACTGGAACATGTAAGCGCTTCCAGCTGGAACAGGAGCGGCGTAGAGCAGTCACAGTCCAGCTAGACTGGTGCAGCTGGAAATGCTCACCGTAGCGGTTCGCGTTAGTCGTTGGTCCCTGTCAATTTCACTGGGGACGAGATGGATATTCTAACAGTATTTCGTAGCGAATGTCCGGAACTGAAAGTTTGCCGGGGTCAGGGTTATAGCCAGTAGAAATTGATCGGGGGTATCAAAAATCGACCTGGGTTTCCCGAGGCGGCCAGACACCAGTCGGTGTATGTATACTCTATGAATGCGGCAATTGCGCAGTGGTCGCATGAATGAAGCAACTGCGCAGCAGTCGCAACTGCTGCTTGGGTGCGGGAGCACAGTAGAGTCCCAAGCACATCAACAAGCGCGGGCCACCGGGCGACCTCGACAGGACAACACAACCGGGGCTCTGCGGCGTCGGCAGGCGAGCCGCCCTTGTGTTGCGTAGAATTTGTATTTGACTTGATACTACAGCCGAGCCGAACTGGGCAGCATCTGCCAGGACTGGGGCTTAGGTCATTCGGCAGCACTACTGCACCAGGGAAATAAACATAAGTCAAGGCTGTCTTCATGTTACGCCCCAACTAAGAAATCCGTACGCGCTGCAAATACAGTAACTAATCCTTACGGCCTGAGGCGTGTACGACTGCAATCGACCAAAGTCTGTCAGAGCTAAGACATTCCAAACGGAAGACTGAAAGCTGCAATCCCTGTGCTGGTTAGGCCAATGCCCTCACAGTGGACTTTGAATATCAAAAACGCTGATGCAGCAATCCCGAGGACTGCACGATAAATCTTTAACTAGGGAAGTCATCCCTCGATGCCAAAAAAGCCAGCACAACTACTCCGCCACTGTTATTCTACAGCATTTGCTAGTGTCCCCTGACATCATAACCTTTCCCTCAAAGAACTGAAAGCAGTAGAGATCTACAGTATTATAATTCTGGAAGTTACCCCATTTATCTATTTATATAACTGCACCTAACGCTTCTAGTGCTACAGAGCGATAGAGTTTAGCATGGTGAGCGACCGTGGGTGATACACTTCTACGATCGGTGATTTTTTCTTAAATTCGAATTCATTCCTGGCAGGTAAAAACGCTTTTTTAAATGTTTTTTAATGTTCGAAACCTCTTCCTTTCGCTACCGAAATGTCAAAACAATCGATCGCGGAATCGCACCCCCAGCAGCACACAGAAAAGCATCTAACTAACTTGAAAGAGAGACTACCCACACCAGAAATTCAGAAATTATTATAGCGTGGGCACACTATAGCAAAAATTACTCAGTCACTCAATTTTTCGCTTTGCTGTCATTTCTGACAGCGCGGGCACTCTAGTCTACAATATAATAAAGACCGATATGTATTTATCTGCTTGTTTATTACCTCCGCCAAGGAGATTATGTTCTCGTCGTTTTGTCTGTGTGTTTGTCTGTCTGTCACCAAGATAAATCAAAAAGTTCTGAACCGATCAAGACGAAATTTACAGGGATTGTTAGGTATGATAGGAGGAACAGATGATTAACTTTTGGTCAAGATATGTCCATCAGTTTGTTTGTTTGTTCATCTACCTCATTTTTCTCAATGCCATAACTCAAAAACTTATGGGTGGATTTTTATGAAATTAACCTGAGTTGCTAGGTATATACAAAGAAAAATAAATGACCAAATTTTGGTAATGATCGGTTAGTTTGTTCGATTGTCACTGTTTTTAATTGTATGCTTGTTAGCACAATAACTAAAAAATAATGAATGAATCTTCTTTAAATTCATAGGGGATATTAGTAATCTTGAAAGACATATATGATTAAATTTTGGTGCAGATCGGTTTGTTCGTTTGTATGTTCGACTCATGTTTGTCATAACGTTTGTTAGCAGTATAACTAAAAAAGGTTTGAAAGGATCTTCAAGAAAATTGCACAAGCTGTCATAACTATCAAATGACACAAATGATTAGATTTTGGAGTTTATACAAAGAAAATTATGGTATCATAGCCAATTTTGAATTTTTTGCTACCGTTGCGTCGCTTGGCGGAGGTATGCGCTCTCAGAGTGGTCTAGTTTCTTTATTTATTTATCAATTATCTGTCACGCTTTTACAATACAAATAGGCGGAAATAATCTCGGGTTGGAGGCTGTTCATGGTCATCCAGTCTAGCTTCATTGAAAACATTTTGGTAGAAAATAGGCCACGTTACAGATGATGGCAAACTAATCTTAATCAGCGACAGTTGAAACTTCAACAATAAAGATATCAAGCGCTTAGTCTGATTTGTACAAGCATTACCTTCTCCACATCTCGAACCTTTGGCAAAGTATAGGGCCACCTTACGTCTGAATGCACTTCTTGCGTTGCCGAAGTTGAAATTTCAGCACTGATGATATCTGAAGTGTTCATTATAGTCCAGGCTATTAAGGGGTGTCTGTGTACATTGATCTTTTACGGCTTTACCATTTATTTTCCAATTCCATATGACGAGCACATTAAAAAAGTTGGATAGAACTTTCGCAACTGGTACCTACATTTTTCAGGGGAGGGGGCGGGCATGGGGTACCAAAATGAACAATTGTGGACTGATTGTTTTGAAACTTGCACAGCACATGTATTATTGAAAAAGAAACATTTGGTTCCCACGACTTTTTTGAATTAGACCTGAGCTTTTGAGAAAATTGAGTTTATATACATATATATATTTATGTATATTTTGGAAATTTTAGACGAATAGAACTCAATGAAATTTCATGCTAGAATAAAAACAATGACAGTTTTGGAATCCTTAAAACATTCCTAACAAAACTATAGAGCTGGATTGTCCATTTTTTCCCTCATTGTATTTTTTTTTCTTGTCGCAGCTCAAAACCGAAACCCTTGATTGTTTTTACCCTATCTTTTAGTTAACGATTGCAACGAAACAGAAAATGGAGAACCTAACAGAGATAAAAAATATTATGAGGCCAAAAATGGAGAATCCACTCTATAGTTTTGTTAGGAATGCTTCAAGGATCCCAAAGGGGTCACTGTTTTTATTCTAGCAAAAAACTAATTAAGTTCTATTCGTTTGAAATTTTCATAATATACTTGAATAGGCATTTAAACTATTTCTTTCCTTCTTTAAGGTATTAAAATCAATTATTGACCGATAAATTCGATAAGGCAGACTTATCTTCATCAGCAGCGAGTGAAATTCAAAAAGACATAAGATATACACTTGGAACGTATCTATGCTACCATTTTCAGTATTTTCATGTTTATTCCAAAAGGTCTGAAAGTATTAAGTTTTCTTATCCAAAATTGCTCTTTTGCTTTCCTGTAAGATTCTTCGCTGGGTATTTTTTTTTATGCCAAAAATTTCGAAATCTTCAATTTTGTGGTTTTCTTGTTGAAAGTGCTCAGCCAGTGGATCCACGTATCTGCCTGTTCTAATTCTAGATAACGTTAGTGCGTGGCGGGTATAAAGGTCATTGCCTGTTTTACTTACGTATATAATTTTCTGAGTTTTTACATGTTACTCCGTAGATAAGGATTTTTGTTTTACAGTAAATGTGGCCCTTAATAGAATAAATTTTTCTTTGATATTTAAAAGTATTTCCCTCTTTCATGTATGAGCACAGTATACATTTATTGCTACATTTAAAAGCACCATTTGTTAAGTTGAAGAATTCTTTGTTATGTTTCCTGTGAACGAGGCAGTCTTCTAAGTTTTTGCTTCTATACGCTCTAACTGTATTTCTTATTTTTAGATGGTTGTCTTCTGTTAAAATCTTTTCATTTTATCTCAAGATTTGCCTCACATATGGAAGAGCTTTAGAATAGGTTATTATCTGTGGTATATTATCCGACTTTTTCATTTTTTATTTTCTTTAATTAGTTGTTTCCTTATTTTTGTTTCTGCCCTATGTTGTTATTCTTCTATTTCTCTTCTGTTATATATGCTCTTGTACTCAAATGTGTTTCTATGTACTTCTTTTCTTCGTTTGACATAATCTTCTTTTTTGGCACATATTTTTCGTACTCCTGTTGTAATATTATATCGGATGTTGCGTTTCGTATGTTGTGGATGAGATGAAGTCCGATGCAGATATGCATATGAATTGGTTGGTTTTTCAAAGAGATCTGTAACGAGGTTTTTAACTTCCAGTTTTACTAAGATCTCGAGAAATTCTATTTCTTTTGAAGAAAATCTTAAATCTACTTTGATATTTTTGTGAATTTTACTCGAGATTTCGTGAAATTCTCTAAACTCGTCTTCACTGTGCTTCCACATTCCCCAAATTTCATCTATATATCCTATATATCTCAGAAATACCAGGGGTTTCTTTTTTTGTCATTTCCAAAAGAGTATTTTCCCATTGTCTCATGTAGGTGCAGGCGAAATTTCTACCTAATTTCGAGCCGATTGCGGTGCCTTCTCTTTGTCATTGTTTCCATTGAACTCAAAATTAATATTCTCTAATACACAATTCATAATTTTTATTGTTGTGTTAGTATTGGTTATAGGACTTTTTCTAAGATTTAATGCGTTTTCTATGGCGGATTGAGCATCTCGTGGAACACTTGGGAATAACGATTTAACGCCCGTGCAAAATAAAATTACGTTTTCGTCTATAGTTATTAAATTCTCAAGTTTTCTTAGGAAATCTGTTGCCTTTTATTAAAGTCTTTTGCTGTGTTACATGTTCTTCTGGATCTTTTTCAACTAATTCCGTCATTATCTCTGTTGGGTGGCCTGTTTGGTTTATTATTATTATTCGTACCTCGTTCTCAATGCTATGCGCTTAAGGATTTCTTTGCGCTTTGCCATGCCTGAACTCTTTGTTAGTCAAGTTTCGTTCTGTTTCCGTCGAAAATTTTCTTTCAATTACAAAGGTTTTCAACATTTTTTGAAAGGGGGTGTTAGAAATGGTGTCTCTGTCTAATTTTACGTATGCTTTGTCGTTATTGAGACTTTTTCTATCAAGGTTATATAGTCGTCTTTGTCAAGAATCTCTATTCAGATCCTTTATCTACAGGTCCTATCTCGATAGTATCATCAATGATTAGGTTCTTAATTTCTATTTCCTACGTTTAGGGTCCATGTCTTGGATGGTTGATTTTTCATCCATTTTGAGCATTTTTCACCTTTTCTTTCATCTTTCTTAGTGTCAATAGAGGGCCCACGCTGTCATAAAATGACAGCGAAGAATTTGTGAAGACCCGTCTTGTGTCGCCTCTAGCATCATCGCAATGATATTATTATTATTATTATTTTTTTTTTATTAAATCACACCAGACCGGCGACGCAGGAACGGAGAAACTCCATGAGGTTAACAAACCCCCACGCAACCAGCCCAGCGGGTGGAGAAAAAAAAGAATAGAAAAAAAAAGAAGATCCGAA
>LQNS02277964.1:5001146-5012042 GCA_001587735.2 Parhyale hawaiensis | reverse complement strand
GTAGCCATGACAACATACAGATACTACAGCATTTTCAACGAAAAAAAGCCTAAACATGCATACCAATGGAAGCTAGCCTAATGCTAAAATTCATTAACTTATCGAGAAGACACTTATGACAGCAATATATAATTATATAACTTATAGCATTGTATGTTTTTTATCTATATAAACTATTGTGAAAAGAAATGAACAGTTTCGAAAGCAATACGTTTCCTTGTTTGGGCTACTGATCCATAAGTCGGTTCAGTCCCACAGGGCTATATAAGTATAATATTCTATGTTCCCGCAATAGAATCAAGTACCAATCATAGTCTCTCTAATTATCGTGAAGACACGACAGAAATATATACCATACAGCATTTAGTAGTATACATCTAAATAAACTCATCGTTTCGATAAAGAATGGTGTCTAGAATGGCGGCATCTGGCAATTTTAAAGAGGGAGGTGCAGGGATGGGTGACAGTCTGAGAGGGAGAGGAGCACAGCACAGCACAAGCAGGTAAGGCGTCCATTTATTATAACGTATGTACAAACGCACGCTCGCACGCACGCACTCGCTCGGGTTTACAGGGTGCTGCGCCCAGCTTTTGGCACAAGTGCTACCCGGAAGGCCTTTTTGCACCCAGCGAAGGTGCTTAGGATGCGACTCTTTCAACAAGCCTCTCACGTTGGGTGTGGATATGACAAGTCGCGACTTCACACCTGGATGTGGCAACGTCGCGTTCAACTTCGTTATATGGAGTGACCACCGCCACAGACAAGAAGCTCAGATAGAAGGAGAGAGGACAAGCACAGATATCCGAGATTCAACGGGACATGAAGGCTGCAGCCTATCTGGCTCGCTGATTCCCTGCACGAATGGCACAGAGCCTGTGATGGAGGGAAATGCCATGGCGGCAGCAGCAGCATCATTGTTGGACAGAGCAGACATCGACAGGAAAAGAAGCTTCACGGACTCCGTAGAAATTTCGGCTGCGCTCGCTCCTTCTATGTAATCTCCTTGGACTCAAAACGGAATTTTGAGACTTGGGATGTTCGGACGCCACCGCCCTGCCGAAGCTAGCACGCCGATTTGTTCATAATCTAATGTTAGCTTACCCTCGGTGAACTATACCGGGGCCCCGAGCTCGGGGGGGGGGGGGGAATTGTGGATTCATTCATTGGAAATAGCGCGTGAGGCACCGGATGACATTTTACGCCGCTTCTGCCATACTGGGCAGAGTTGAGAGGGTGCCTCAGCCCTCCTTTCCAGTGGCTGCCTCCCTCGATCTTGGTGGAATTTCCACGTTCGTGATTTGAGAGGCTTTACAGCGTTTTACTCACGCTTCTAGCCACTACTTTGACACTAAAGTTAGGAGATCGCGCAGAACTGGATCACGCGAATTTTTTCTTAAACTGAAATGCTTTACTTCAAGTTTTATAAATCAGAGTAAGTGAAGGTAGTCAAAACGCTTAGGCACTCGAGACCCGCTTTTCTTCCTTGCGATGTTTACTCTTACTGATAACCTTTTCGTTGATCTTCCTCTTCTTTCACGATTTGGTTGACTCTCACACGTGCTCCTCTTTCGCTTGAAGTACAGTATGTCTCTTCCTGTTCCTCTCTTCCAAACTATTGATGTTTGCTTTGCTTCACATGAAAGATCCTTCTTGAATTTAAGGTTAGTACTAAAGACACAAGGAGGAATAAGGAAATTCAATAAAAGTAAGAAATAGTTAGCAGCTGAGTAGATAACCTGAATTGATAAATTTATTACATTTAGTGTATGGTCCTTTGTAGATGAAATTCATTTAATTCAACATTTCTTTCTTTTAGCACATTTGTGGCCAGTGAGTGGTAGCACCTCGGCGTTAAATGGAAACAAAGTGGCAGACCTGCCTACAATAGCACGCTAAAGTAGGCGTGCTACTGGACGCCGTTCTGGACGGCGTTAAATGGAAACAAAGTGGCAGACCTGCCTACAATAGCACGCTAAAGTAGGCGTGCTACTGGACGCCGTTCTGGACGGCGATCAGGACGACGTCCTGATCTAAACAAATTTCTCTTAAGTTCTCACAATAGTAAATTTCACAATGTAAAATCAGATCAGGTCCCTCACGAGCCAAATCGCATCCCGCAACGCAATAGCATAAAGAGAAAATTGCGCGCGAGAACCACAAAACTTTAACTCTAACTGCCAGACATAAAATCGGTTCCCAATTTATCAAGGTAAGCTGGCAAAGCAGGAATTATATTATACCTCACAGTTACCACCTGTTAGTTCATAATAATCAAAGACCTACCTTAAGCGAGCAGTTCTTTCCGTATTTCATAATGAACATCTGAAAAGATCCATCCAAAGCTGTCGGTGTGAAGACAGTCAACAAATTCAAAAATCGTCTCGAGAAGCGTAGGGTCAGACACCTTCCACAGCTACGAACATACTGTATCCCCCAGGAGTCAGAAATACGACGGCTACAGCTCCGGAGGCCACATCTGTCCATTATCTTTTCTCCTTCGTCCCAACTGACTTAGCGACTCCAAGCTCCGCGGATCTGCAGCAATAAATCGTGCGTGCAAGATCGTCACTTTGGCTGAGATTCTTTCCTGAGACGTGCAACTGATACGGACATTGGCAATAAATCATAAAGGGGCGGGGCGTAAGTCCTGGAGACCCTCTGGAAATCGGCCTACTGGTGCGTCTATTGCCGCCTATACAATTTTTTACGAAGCTCGATCACCTCTTGGTGTGTGAGAACCCAACTAGCGTGCAACGAAGTGTCGAAATGGCCGGCAGCATGTGGCTAGTTCATAATGAGTTACAACCGCAATTACAGGCGTGGGGTTCATAGACCTTATTCCACTCGGAATGTACAGAATTTATGAGTTACAAGAGAGTAAGTCCTGTAATATTGTTGCGTGAGTAAGTCTGAGCACTGCATCATAGCAAGGACAATTCGATTTCCATAACAACAACAGCTAGCGGCATACGAGACTTATGCCTCCCCATCCACGTCAGAGGATGTCTTAACAAGAAAGCTAGAAGGGGCGCGTTGTGTGTCAAGTGTCGGAGCCACACTACGCATTCGCTGCGAAACTAGATGTGAGGATGTGCAGCTTACATCTGATCGTACGTTGGAAAGTAGAGTGAGCCCCACAGTAACGGTAAGAACCATATGAACTCATAAAATATTCAGCAAGTCGAAAGAGAGGAGCTGCAGTACGACAATCGCAGCCGGTGAGATTATATAGAGAAGGAATTGTGCGTGCGTGAAAAATAAAAAAATTCAAATAAGACTTACCAAAGTTAGCAAGTTAGAAATGCGAAGCTAAGTAAAACACTGAATATACTTTTTAATTTTTAATATGAAATTCATTGTACCTAAAACTATAAGAGACGATCTTACCATAAATATCAAACAGAACACAATGGGAAAAACATGAACGTTACATCGTCAGGGTGAGATATTCGACAAGAAACATTCTAACCTACGTGCCGTCACCGGTCCACAATATGTACTACTAAAGTAGTGCTATAGCATGCGACGTATCCGCTAGGATGTTTCGTTTTCAGTAAGTCTGTGCGTCTGTCATTCTACACCCAGAGCTGCTACAATTTAGGTTTTTCTCAAGGTCGTGGGCTTCCTCATCATCTGATTGGCAACCCCTTTGGCTGGCGGGTAGAGCGGTGCACTGCCTTTATTAAGGGCCACAGTTCACTTACTATAGAAGATATGTCAGCTCTAAGCAATTTCGGTCAATCAGCGACCGCCAGACTGATGTCAATTTCAGCCAATGAGCGACCGCCGCGTCACTATTCTGATGTAAACAAATGAGGCCGCGAGCGACTGCTCTTTGTACTACAGAATTTTCTTCCAATTATTTATCATTTATTACCTCAAATCGGAACTACCCATATATACTTAATTTACACAAGTAATAGACCACAGATTTCATGTATTGTACTACATCTTTATATCCAGCACCATAAATAGAACAAAGGAAATCATAGGAAAATATTTACTCAAATTGAAGCAAATGCTCTGCGCGAAATAGAAGATTCGCATGGGTTTAAAGAGACAAAATTAGACAATTTTCGTTCACTAAGAATACTTTGCATTACAACAGATTACAGGGTAGCATATTATACATCCATGAAAAGCACAATAAGCTGCAATTTAACAGTTCTACAAATCTTTATGTAATCAACAATCGCAATACAAGTTCTATTATCTGGCATAACTACTACAAAAAGCGAACTGTAGTAAAGGCGGCACCGCCACGGAGTCAGGTAGTGGAGTGTCGTTGCTGCAATTTCAGACTTGGCGAGCCCATGAGAGCAGGTGAGCAATGTTATATTGCTTGTATGCCACATCTAACCACCCACAGAGGTGGACTTGTTGGGTCGCGGGCAGGGAGATCCCGACATGTTTTCGTCGTTAGTTCCCGACGTCTCATGCGGACAGCGCGGTGTGGAGGACCAAGTAACACATTAGCACCTCAGCATCGTGACTGGCTTGCGCAGGCGGCTCAGGCCCTTCCTAATATTGCCAATTTACGCAGTGAGCTATCCAACACTCAACAAATACCTATATATATATTTCTATATAGAGACTTGAGTACCCCGTCAAAAAAAAAATAAAAAATGAGCGACAGAGAGACAGTGTCGTAATTATAATCAGTGTCATCTACACTATTTTCATCCCTATGTGAAAACTACCCAAGTTTGCTGAAGTTTACTAACTTCAACTCGGTTGGATGCTGAATTTGAATGCCACAAAGAAGAGCCTTTTTGCGGACTCGAATGTCTCAGCCTGCGAATCTTTATAGTGGTCCAGTCTAGTTATGTTAAGTACATTAGCTTTCTGAATAGGCTTACACCAGCTCCGTGCAAGGGACCCAACAAGGCCGTTGAGCTGAAAGGACGAAAACTAGAAATGACAGTAGGAGCTTAAAAAATGCCAATGGACGGCTGTTTGTGGATGCCCAGCCCACGAGAGGTCACCATGGCTACTAGAATGTAGACAATTAAAGCGCGGCGGTGGACAAGAGGAGGTCCCACCTCCCCGCCATAGTCGGTGATTACGGGACAACGGGAACACTCTTGAGCGTACCTCGGCCAAATAAAACAACGGTAATGAAAACTTCAAACTGTTCTGAAACAATGATGTCCGCTACATCAGCACGAAAATCTGGTCATTTATGCCTGTTGACAGAAATGCCAGGTTCTGTAATTAGCTTGCAGATCCTTCCGTAACTTCAAGAATAGTCTGATAAACATTTTGACCAACACATAAACGCTAAAATTTGATCATTTATGTCTTTCAACATTTCTAATCAATTCTGTATATTTCAGAGGAATCTGCTGATAACTTTTTGAGTAATATTGCTAACAAACATTAAATCAAGCATCGAGATAAATGAACAGGCAAATCATCATAAAAATTTAGCCATTTACTCTTAGTGATGTACCTAATAACTAGTGTAACTTTCACAAGAATCCGTTCATAACTTTTTGAGTTATGATACAAAAAAGAGGCCTCCAAACAAAAAGTTGAATGGATCTTCACCAAATGTTAACCATCTGCCCCTCCTTACATGTCTGAGAATTACTGTGCATTCCGTATAGCTTCGTCCATAACTTTCTAAGTCATCTTAGGGACAGACATACAAAAAGACAGACAAACAAGACAAAAACATAACCTCCTTAATGGAGGCAATTAATACCTTGAAGGAATTATATATTACTGCATTCAAATACTTCACCATTTGGTATTGACCATGAACAATGAGTGATGAATAGTAAAGCATACACAGTGATTCACAATGTTACTTTTGACTAACAAGTAAAATTTAACGTTTCGGGAAGGACGAATCCCAGCTTCAGAAAAAATCTACGAACTATCTAAAATTATTTTTTTATTTATTCATTCGTAGTTAGGGGAGCATAGGTGTGGTCGGGAGGAGGTCTAAAAGGCAAATGAGCGGAGCTGCGTGGAGAGGCCGGATGTCAGCTCTTGTACAGTCGGCTGATGTGAGTCTACTGGTGAGCGACTACGGAGGTTAAACAAAGTGTTATAATAATAATAATAAAAAGTCTACTGGTGAACTGTATGAAGCGGTACAGCTGAGGTCATAATGTTGAGGTTGGGTCTGCAGTGGTGTGGGAGGTTTGTCTTTGAATTTAAAGTAGGACTCTATAGTAAATGTGTTAGAAGAAAATTTGAAGTTACTTCTTCCACTCGCTTTCATACTACAACAAAACCTCTGTAGGTGCAGTAAACACATTGATAATGTTCCTCTCCGAAGCCCACCCACATATAAACTTCAAATTTTCTTATAAAAACACATTTACTACAGGGTCCTACTTTAAATTAAAAGACAAACCTCCCACACCACTGCTGTCAGGTTTTAGACTATATACCGTTTTAAATGCACAGGATGCAATCAATACCTTGTACTTCGGTAGCACTGGACAACATTTCAAAGCCCGTATTGACCAACATTTAGGTATATCTAGTCGAACCGGTTTACTACTAGCAAAACCATCCCATTCAGCCCCCCGCCTACATGCTGAAAAAAAAACCATCCCATCAGCAGGAATGACTTCTCAATCATAGCCTCTTCCAATCCTATCGAGCTAACAACACTAGAGTCACTCTACATCCATAGGAGCGGACCCAACCTTAACATTATGATCTCAGCTGTACCGCTTCATACAGTTCACCAGCAGACTCACATCAGCCGACTGTACAAGAGCTGACATCCGGCCTCTCCACGCAGCTCCGCTCATTTGCCTTTTAGACCTCCTCCCGACCACACCCATGCTCCCCTAACTACGAATGACTAAATTAAAAAATAATTTTAGATAGATTTTAGATTTTTTCTGAAGATGGGATTCGTCCGTACCGAAACGTTAAATTTTACGTGTTAGTTAACGTTTAGTTAGTATTTTAATATTCTAGTTTGAATTCCTTTAATGTTACTTTTGTGAATGCTTTCCAGCAATATGACGGTTGAGATCGCGCTTAGTAACATACGCGTTATCACATTCACTGCATTTGTAAGGCCGCTCTCCTAAGTGCTTATATGCAATGTGAAGTGCAAGCTTACTCTTTGTAACACAAGCGTAGTCACACTCATTGCATTTGTGAGGTTTCTCTCCTGAATGCTTATGAGCAAAGTGAATACTCAGGGCCCTAGTTGACACGCAAGAATAGTTGCATTCACTACACTTACGAGGTTTCTTTACTGAATGCATGTGACACATGTGAATGTGGAGGTCGTTCTTGGAAACACAAGCATAATCACACACAAGGCATTGGACGGGTTTTTCGTAAGAATGTTTGTGCATGAAATGACGAATCACGTTACACTTATTAATAGTAGAATAATCGCACTTTTTGCATTTGTACGGCCGTTGTCCAGAATGAACGTTTCCAAAATGAGTCATAAAGTCCTGGTTAGAAGCACAGACATACTCACATATGCAACACTCATGAGGCTTTTCACTAGAAGCCTCACTAGTACGACTAACATCAGCCGGGAGCCTATGAGATGATGAGCCACACAGATCGACTGAGGTCTCACGATCGCCCAACGAAGTAGGGTCAGCTGAGGTGGTAGCTGCCATGTGGGTCTCATCACTAGGGGATTGTGCTGCAGGCCTTTCGTCACCGTAAGGTACTGCAAACGTTTTTTCGTCTGGAGGCTCTCTTTTCTTGACGACCTGCGTATGAATTCGCACAATCAAGCATTTCTTCTCTAGCTATTCTGAGCATACTCAAAGATAACCAAACAATAGTACCAAAGGGCCAAAAAATGCGTTTCTCAACAGTAGAACACAAAATTCCAGCACTCATGCTATGCTGTGGCTAACACTGTCGATACTTTTGGGGATTTGTCTACTTTGTAAATGGGCTTCCCATTCTTATATGATCAATATTCCAGTATAAGCGCTAGAGACATGAGAAGGAGGGTTTTATACCTCCGTACATAGTTACCTCCGCCAAGGAGGTTATTTTTCGTCGGCTTTGTCTGCCTATCTGTCACCAAGATAACTCAATAAGTTAAGAACAAATTTTAATGAAATTCACAGGGATTGTTAGGTATGTTAGGAGAAACAGATGATGTAGTTTTGCTGAAGATATGTAGATCCGTTTGTTTGTTTGTCTGCCTCATATTTCTCAATGACATAACTCAAAAAGTTAAGGACGGATTTTTTTGAAATTAACAAGAGTTGTTAGGTATATAACAAAGAGTAAATGACCAAATTTTGGTAATGATCCGTTTGCTCGTTCGTTTGTCACTGTTTTTAATTGGTTGCCTGTTAGCACAATAACTCAAAAAATAATGAATGAATCTTTATGAAATTTATAGGGGTTGTTAATAATGTTAAAAGACATAAATGATTAAATTTTGGTGCATATCGGTTTGTTCGTTTGTATGTTTGACTCATGTTTGTCATAATGTTTGTTAGCAGCATAACTCATAAAGTTATGAACGGATCTTCACGAAAATTGCACAAACTGTTAATACCATCAAAGGGCACAAATGATTAGATTTTGCAGTTGATACAAAGAAAATCATGGTTTCAAAGAAAATTGAATTTTTCGTTTCCATTGCCTCGCTTGGCCGAGGTATGCGCTTCCGGAGTGCTCTAATTCATTTCTTAGCCAGCAATGCACAATATTCATAGCAGGATGTGTCTTTGGTCCAGGATTAATTTTATTTCTCATTCGGAGCGGCAGAGACCTGCTGCACACTTACAGCTATAACCTCGTCATCACATCTAGGAGCTGTAGTCACACAGCATTTTTGATATACATGACACACCATTTTAGACAGCAAACATTACTAACAGCAAGTAAGTCTAAAGTCTTACCAGTTCATCAGATATCCAGTTGTTGGGCTCTTCTTTCACAGCTACGAACTCCGTAACAGGACATTCCTGCTTGGTCTGAAGAGCTTCCATACTAGCGAGAGGAAAAGAGGCAGCACTACCATCTGAAACTTACAATAGGACGCAAGAATAAGACAAACCTTTCGAGTCAAAGGTATTTTGACAGTAAAGGACTTGGCTTTGGATTCCTGTTTAGCTTGAAGCGACTGAATTGCAACATGAGTAAATGTATACGGTACAATAATGCTGAACATTTTCACTTCCACCTCCAACAGCAATATCTTGCCCCCTTTTTTTTCTCAGTCATTTATATCTTACCGACATAATGGCAACAGCTCATAGAGGGTCGGGGCGTTAGTTCCGGTGTCTCTTTGAGAATTGGCCTGTTGGTCCGTCCCTGCAGCTTCATCAGAGCTGCAGGGCACTCTCTTTACTTGCTCCTTCGGAACACAGTGTGGTGTTGACACCGCCAAGCAGCAGAACTTAAATTTCGTTAAGGAAGATGGTTAACTTCTGGTAACCATGCCAGCAGATTTCAGAAACTTATTAGAATCAAGACGCTGGTATCTCGCGGTGGATAGTATAATGTTTTAATGCCGCAGTCATCAGTAAAAAGTTATGTTAAGGATTTTTCACATACAAAAACTATTTTTGGAAAGTGGATGCTATAAGACAACATTCATAGTTTGCATCCTACTAAAAGTATGAAAAATCAAATGCAATATCCCTTATTGGCAATCAGAGTAGCCGAGGGTCTCTTTCTCAAAAGATTAAAATTGACAAATCGCACTTTTTCTAAGTCCATAAAATCCGGTATCTTAGATTAGGCAAATCGGACAAAGTTTGCATGGATCCAAAAAGTTAGACAATTACACAATTTCAAATATCAGGTAAGGTTAAGTGGGCAGGGAATAGTTTTTTTATAACCGTAAAAAAACCCGAAGCGTGAAATTTAGGCCCCGCGCAAATATGGTTAGGATGTGCATAGCTTTGCAGAGGACCTGCTAGCTATATGATACCGAGCTCCACAACGAGGTAATACAATCGCCAAACAAAGTCAACCGTCAGCTGAGGCCGTCTCAGCCATCTGGGGCTCACCTGAGGGTTCAGCAACAGGTCTATCACCACCGTGAGTTGACGGTACTGCTTCCTGCTGTGATGATTCCCATTTCACATCCGCCTGTAAGTGAATGCAATGTCACTCAGAGCAGAAGTTCTCAACCAGGGGCAAATTTATCCCTAGGGAGTAAAAAATTGAAGAAGCTGAAGTACGACCAAACAACAAAAGTATTCTTTCTTGTTCTTGTGTCACTTTGTGATACCTATGGATTTTTTGTACGGGAGAAATGGGAGCACGGGGGTAAACGGTTGAGAACCCCGGCTTTAAACGATATAATATGAAAATAAGCAAAGTATACTAGCGTACCAGACAGTAAAAAATGACAGCAAATAATTAATGATACTTCTATATAAGCAGAAATTTTGTTAGTAATTTACCTAGAGAGATTGCACTGCAACAGCCGCTTAAAGCTTTTAGGTTTAAATTTTACTGAGCAGCATAAACCTTTCCTTCGGTGACAAACAGAAAAGTAATTAATTCTCGCAGCACACAGTAAAGCATCACTCATAATATAAGTTTGACATCCGTATCACGGATACACCATAAATATCAAACAAGTCATAATTTTTTGCTCAAGCGAAATGCTGCTTCGTCAGAAGTAAAATTTATGTTGAAAAAAATATTTCTGCAACGAATTTATCATGTTTTCACGCGTCTGCTATGCAACGAAAAATATCTTAGCCTCAGCTCCGTTGACTATGCACTGAATTTGAGAGTGCGCTTATTATTATCACTATTGTTAAAACTTCACGCTTGAGCTCCAACGAACAGGTAATAGAACCCAAATGAAGCATTTGCAACACCGGGAAGCCCAAAACGCTGCTAAAGGAAATCCAGCAAAAAACCATTAACAGCCGACTTAAAAGCCTGCAGGCCAACACGACCAAAAGCCG
>LQNS02277964.1:4984185-4999207 GCA_001587735.2 Parhyale hawaiensis | reverse complement strand
TCACTGTGAATGATCTGGCGCCATGGCAACGTTCTTACTGCCCGAGTAATAGCCATCCAGTTAGCCCTGCTCTTAACGAATACCACTCTCCTGGTGTCCACCTCAGGAACAGCCTGATTGAGGTCCAACGACAAAACAATGTGTGAGTTGTGCAGCTGAAGTTTAAATGCAAAAAGAAAGTACAAATCAGAATGGATGAGAGTGCTCAGAGCAAATGTTGATACTTTCACGGCATGGATTTTAGTCTTAGCAACAAGAAGTGCATTTATGTATAAGATAACTATACTTTTGACATCAAGTTGGTCTATTTTGCGCCCATCCATTGGGTTTCAATAGAGAGTGAGAGGATGGCCACAGTTTTCAACCTGGCTAAATTTTTGTCGATCTTTTTTGTCCTTGCGCGACTTGAAAGTTACAAATATCAATACTAAGAATGAGCGTTGTGTGTTTATACATGTATTGATATAGTATTTATATGTTTTGTGTAACGCTCTTAACAAAACATGCGAAAAGCACGCCAGGTCGTAGATTTTTATTTTAATAAATTGCGTTTTAATAAAAGACATCGATGACCCGATTGCAGAAGGTAGCACGGTGCCATCCATATCCCATTATCTAAATGAATTTCTTGCTTGAAACACTTTAAATTGAAGCAATAAAGATATTTGCAGTTTCTCTTAGCTGTTTGCTTTCAGTTCACGACGTATAAATTTAGTAGATGATCAACGAAGCCCACCCGAAGCGATGATTTTTCACGGGGCAGTAGACACAATTATTTCTTTTAGCTTGCTGTCTTTCATTTGCTTCAATAGGAAGACTTAGACGTACCGAAAACTAATCCTTCAGTATCATCGATACGCCGCGGGGAATTAATTAAATTCAATAGTGTTTTGCTACATGAAAAAGCAAGAGATTTCCGCGTGTCACCTAAGGTAGTGGACGATTGTGCTGCTTAGATGAATTGAATAAGAGAGCAATACCCTTTATGACATTTTGAGTTGGCTGTTGCAGCGTATCCTTCAGAAAGTGTAACAAAAGAATTTTCAATTAAAAAGGATCTCCAGTAATTCATCGCTGTCATATATGGTGGCGCGGGCCTTCTACTATAAATGTACAGACGCATAAAAAGACGATGGTGTTTATTATATTGCTTTAATAGATTGGCTCGTGCGCAAATCAGCTTACAGAGCGCCAGCGAAAAGCTAAGAACTGCGCCTCTATAATATTAATAAAAAGTTTATAGTATGTTACAATATCACAGAAAAGAACGGCAAAATGTTTTAAAGATTGTGACAAGTTCACTCCACGGAAAAGGAAAACTAGTCACTACAGCAACGTTCTGCAGGATCCCGCAATGTTCTTGGTTCCTCGCTATGAGAAGTAAAACTGATACAATCCAGTGGAGTTACTACGACCAGTGTGGTAACTCTGACCGGCTAAAATTACCAACTTTGGGCTGAATCAATAGATCAAGGACATATTTAACGAATAGTAAACTTCAAAACATTGCTTCTATGACAACTCCTAGATTTCTAAATTTCATGCAGTTTACTAAAATGTAGTGGGTTCAATATACCACCACACTGTTTAAATAGTAACTGTACATGGTTGTACCACTAATAGAAATCTTCCTGGTTACGCCCACTATATGCAAAATATTATGCAAAATCCTTCACCCCACTCACTGTGCTCAAGGATTAATACATTAACATTTAATAAGA
Source organism: Parhyale hawaiensis (assembly GCA_001587735.2). Taxonomy (NCBI): domain Eukaryota; kingdom Metazoa; phylum Arthropoda; class Malacostraca; order Amphipoda; family Hyalidae; genus Parhyale; species Parhyale hawaiensis. Next base: position 4,997,486 of record LQNS02277964.1, on the reverse strand, counting down.
AATGTATCAATGCAACAACGCGGTGATTCAAGTCCAAATCTGCACACAGCGTTTTCTCGCTATTACAGATAGAAGCTGTGCAGTTTACGTTCTGTCTGGTGTTGATGTACGAGCGCATATACGAACAAAACAGACAGTAGTATCGCAACAATTATTTAAAACCCATAATTATGGTGTATTTGCTGCCAAAAGATACTGTGGAGCATTGAGGAAGGAAACAAAAGGCAAAATACACCTATACCAAAAATTTAAAATGCCACTATATCATCACAAGGCTGGGAGGCATTACTGTTCCAATGCATCTAGCTTATGAATAATAACAGACATCCAACAGTCTTACCAGCTCATGAGGTGACCGCGCAGTGGTCTCTTCTTTCACTGATATGCAGTCATCAACATTCAATTCCTGCTTGACCCGAAGACTTTCCATAAGAATAAGAGGAATAGACCAGCGGTAGCACTGTAAAACTTGGACCTGATGATCACTAAAAACATATTAAAAGAAAAAAAACGTAAGATCTGTAGCCTTGGATTGCAAAATTTTTCCTCAGAAGAGTATGTTAGTGCGGCACCCTCTGATATCGCTTCATAATTGTATTTATGTGTATATATACAGGGTGTTGGAAAATGCAGTGCAAATATTTCAGCCACAAATAAAGCCATCATAGCCGTACACTGTTGTGGAATTTTTTCTGCAAAATTTTTAGTGTTTTTAGGTTACAGCGTTTTCAATTTTAATTCCCAAAAACAATTTTCACGGTAAAAAATCAGTTTTCAACCGATTTAATGAAAATTGGTGGTTAAGTAAATCTTTCAATGCTCTATGCGCACATGTTAAAACTTGAAAAAAGTGTAAAATAACTAGGAAAATGACGTTCAAATTCAAAATAGGCTTCTCAAATTAATAATCACACTTGTGGAAAACAAGAAACCTACGATAAAAGTCTATGTCAAGACTTTTCAGATGATGTCATGCATGACAAAAAATAATCAGATTAAATGCATTTGCCAGGAGGAAAACAAGTTCACCAGTATTGACGCGCACACGCATATTACCCTGTCACTGCACCAGATAGGCATGGCTAGACGAACGTCAGTGCGGCGGTAAGTGAGTTTTGATACGTTTAAGAAGAATTTTTGGCAAAGCACAAGTTGCACTATTTAAAGTTATTAAACATAGTGAAATTTACATATATGTATGTAGATTAGAATCAAATGAAGAGAAAACCACAGCTTGAATCTTGTCTAAGTACTTTTTCTCTTATTTCGTCACTTCACTGAGTAATCACGGCTTCGAAACCTTAATAAGGTTTATTGCATTTGCAACCGTGTTGCCAATATTCAAAAGAAATTAATGTTTGTGAGTAAATGAAGATAGGATAAAAAGTTTCAAAGAAAAAAAACTTGTGTAATTTCACTGACAAAATTTAAACTTTTATAGCTTACAGACCGCAACAAATTATTAGCTTCGAAGGAAGTTTTCCGCTTGACGATTGCTTGTTATGTCCTTTATGGACTTCATTGTTTACTGTGAGTAACACTGCCAACTGCCCAATTATGCAACGTAAATCCCACTTACCACACACACGTTCGTCTAGCCATGCCTATCTGGAGCAGTGACAGGACAACATGCAGGTGCGCGTTAACACTGGTGAACTTGTATCAGTTCTCGTCCAGGCAAATACAATTAATTTGATAATTTTTTGTCATGCATGACATCACCTGAAAGGTCTTAAATAGGCTTTCATCGTAGGTTTTTCGTTTTTCAAGAGGGTGACTATTAATTTTTATAACCTATTTTGAATTTGAACGTCATTTCTCTAGTTATTTTACATTTTTTTTCAAATTTTGACATGAGCGCTACGGTGGAACGAAAAAACAAACATTCGAATTGTTTTTTCAAATAGTGTTATTTTGTTGCCATTTTATGCAGGATTGATGATGCTACAAGGTGTTGCCAAAAATCTGGCATCTTGGGGTGCCCCAACACTGTTGAAATTTCTAAATTTTTTGTATTTTTCTTAATATTCTGAATTAACCAAGGTGCTGGATAGTCAAAATATTCATTTATACATTTTTTAAAGATGATTTGATAATTTTAAGCAATTATACTAAGCTAAAGAACGTGCTATAACTTCTATTGCAGTAATTAAAAAACAATGAAATTTGCTAAAAAAAAATATATAAATTATTAGCTTTGTGCCACCTGAATATGCTGGAATAAACCTTGCAGTCTTGAGTATGTATTAGGTTTTATTAGAATAACTTTGGTATTGGATGTAGCTTGTCAGTTAATAATTATGATATATAAACAATGGTATTTTGAAAATATTACAAAATTTTATATTCATGAGGCACCTCATAATATTCATATACACTTCTGAAATCTGAAGTTTTAACATAATTGTTTTGAGGCATTTTGGCAACTTAATTTCACAATTGGAAGTCACATTTCAGAGAAAGTTGCAAAACCCCCTTTTTTCGCTCCACCCTAATGTGCGCATTGAGCATAGAAAGATTAACTTGGCTACTATTTTCATCGAAACCGGTTGAAAATTTATTTTTTACAGCGAAAATTGTTTCATGGGATAAAACTTAAAAACGCTGTCTTTACTTGTGGTTAAAATATTTGCAATGAATTTTTCAACACCCTGTACATATTGCGCCTTTTAGTCCAACTGAAAATTGTAAATATCTAGTGAAATTTTCTATTGCTTCAAGTTAATGCAAAGTTTGCAGTAAATAAATACTGTATGCAACAATTATTACGTATCAAAGAAAAACTGCGGTTTTTAAAAATTACTTCCGCAAAAAAATTAAGAAAAACATTTATGGGTGCCCGATGGTTTCTGCTATTGATTTCATAGTTGTCTCTCACTTATTCACTAACAATGAAGTACTCAAAACAAACCAGAAAGTATTTAACAGATGCTAAAACGCATTTTTAACCTATTGTCAGTACTGTTTTTACTTTGGAAATACAGGCGGTCGGAAGAAGGATAAAAGCTCAAAAGTGCGCTAAATGAACTTGCTTTCTCACGATACTTAAATTGCATTCATTTTTGAGCAGCAGCTGTTCGAAGATCAATTAAAGAGTGCAGTTCTGCAAACACCTTTACAGCTTCCTTTCCGCTCGCTGGTTTCCTTGTGATTGGCTGTGCCGTGTTTTTTATCCATACTGCAGGGGGAAGGTTCATGCTGCAAGATACAAGCCACATGCGGAAGGATACAAGCCTCATGCGGAAGGACACAAGGCTAATGCGGAAGGATACAAGGCTCATGCGGAAGGACAAAATGCTCTTGATGCAGGATACGCGGCAAATGTGCCAGGTTACAAATTTTATGCTGCAAGAGGATCGTAGTAATAATTTTAGCGTGCGAGGATGGTAGTAAGACTCACGCCGCGAGAGGATGGTAGAAAGATCCATGAAGCAGGAGGGTGCTAGTAAGTTCGTGCTGCGTTAAGATGGTATTTAGAGTAGGTGACTGTTACGGAAAGATGGAATTAACAGTAGGTGACTATTACGGGAAGATGGTATTGCAGTGACTGTTGCGGGAAGATGGAATTTACAGTAGATGACGGTTTCAGGAAGATGGTATTTACAGTCGGTGACTTACAGGAATATGGTATTTAAGTAGGTGACTGTTACGGAAAGTTTGCATTAACAGTAGGTGACTGTTACGTGAAGATGGAATTTACAGTAGGTGACTGTTACGGGAAGAGGGTATTTACAGTAGGTGACCGTTACGGGAAGATGTATTTAGAGTAACTTACGAGAAGACGGTACCTATCTACAGTAGGGGACTGTTACGGGAAGATGGTATTTACAGTAGGTGACTGTTAGGGGAAGATGCTATTTACAGTAGGTGACTATTACGGGAAGATGGCAGCAACATAAATAATGCTGCAAGAAATAGTACTTCGGTTCATCTTACAAGAAGAACATTGTAATAAAGCTCATCCTGCTAGAAAATGAAGATAATAGTAATGCTCAACGTAGAGGTACATGTAGCGAAGTTTATGCTGCAGGATAATGATAGTAAGGTTCATCCTGTAGGAAGTTGGCAGTAAGACTCATCCTGCAGAGAGATGGTAGTAAGGCTAATGCTGCGTGAACCTAGCATTATCAAGCTGCAGGAAGATGATTGTAATGCTCAAGCGACAACTACCTTTATGCAGAATAAGCATAGGTTTAGGTCTTTTCCATTGCTTTCTCCTTCCTTCAGTCTTACCCTTATAACACTTGTTCCTGTTGTGCCCCATAGTTGTCGTCTGTGCAGTCTCACAAGTACACGGGTCTTCATGCTTCCATCTGCAGGTTTTCGCTTCACGCCTCGCTCGCAGTGCCCATTTACTGAAGCTTAGCTGGAGTCCTTTCGATGCACTCATGACATAGGGTATGTATTGCTCGCCACGAAGAATGTGACAGACATACTGACTACCAGATAATATTATTATTGTAATATACACTACAAGTGTGGCACCAACCGTCCATCATCTCACTGGCTATGTTCAGTGAGCTAATAATCATGAGATCGACTTCTCCGTCAGCTACACACTGAACCGAGTGCCTAGAATGAAGTGTACCTGGGATACCTGTCAGGTTCTCCAGACGAAATATCCAGGTGCCGTTATTCACACAACCCGTCTTGTGCAGAGGTAACATCACGAGCCTGAGTGCTAGCAGTACGTTGTCACGTATGTTTTGTACGTAATGGCTTACAGCTGGCGTGGCAGGCACTTTCAGTAGGCATGAGTCTAATTATATTTTGAACCTTACAGCATCAATGCCAGAGGCGTTCGGAATATGACAGGACATTGTGTTGACCAACCTGGCGCTCCGAACTGTGAAGCTAATAGATACTCCGTGGCTACTGCATCAGCACCATTCTGATCAGTACTCACACTCCACAAGTGCGACCATTGCAGTCCAAATGTGTGGCAGGAATCCATCCGTTGATATTTCCAGTAATTCCTTCAAGAACTATCCGAACATACCGTATATAATTGTGAATCATTCGAATCAACGTTGAATTGAGCCCATTTGAAAGTGGACAAGTGTTTCGTGATAGTTGAAAATTTTCATGCCTCGGATTTTGACAGAAAATTATCTCTGGATAGTCTAGAGGCGTTCTAGGTCTTTAAGTTTGCTTGGTATCCACAGAGGTGAACAGAAGGTTTTATAGATTTCGAGGCACTTTTCTTAGATCACTGAATACTGCTTTCAAATCAGTTGCACTCTCAAATCAATTAAGAGGAAAGAAGATGTTGACTTTTCTTCTATATCTGCAACTATTTCATGTAGGTGGCTATTGAAATACCTAACCAGACCTGTTTGTGTAACTGGGTGCGCGCGTTTTTCCTGGCTGACGGTCAAAACAAAGTCGACTTGGTTAACGAAGACATGACTTATACCGTTTGATGAGTCAGATTGAGGGAAGGATAGTTATGTCTAGTTCGCTTCTACCAGTTCTACTTGGAAAATCCTAAGTCCTAAACAAAGTAATAAATTATTTATTGTAGCAGACTGAAAATTTTAGCAGCAAGTTGATACTCGCAGAATGGTTGAACAACGACCAAAAAAGGTTCTTGTTTTTAAAAAGACAGTTTGAAGCCACTACCTGCAGTATCTTATGCTTTGGATACAGTGCTGACGGATTTCTTTTTACAGCTTTCCAAGATTAGAGATTACCGACTTGAACTCAATATAATGTTCAACAAAAGCAGCCTCTGCTGAGTGAAGAGATCTCAGTAGAATATGTATAGCGAACGGTCGTTTTTTTAGAGCATTTAATTTTAGGAATCCTGTATTTGTAATATCAAAGGCAGATCAAGAGGTCCGAAGTCTACAATACTTAGGTTAATATCGCAGATCTCATAAACAGACACCCCAATGTCATTTCCTGTTGCATTGTATTAATGATGGCAATTAATTTGCACTGACACCATTTCACTATTCATGCTTGTGGTTGCTACTTAGCGCGCCCAACTTTACCCGACCATTCAACTTTTAATTTACAATATCGAAGGCGTTTTGTGCTGCAGATTCCAAGGAGGCTGAATATCATTATGAGCATTTCAGTGCTGAGAACTAGAGCCAATTATGAAGCTTATATATTCCAACAAAAAATTGTCTATCCACGCTGTGCGCATTTCTTTGCGAGAGTGTTTATTTGAAACTTTGGAGACAATTGGTAGCTTATTTGAAACACAGCAACGCCATTTTCCAAATTGCCACATCGAAAACCCACAGAGCTCACCATTAGGTTTATGAAAAACCCTATCCAAAAAATAATGCCGATACAGTCCTTTTGTAGACATTGCACATGATTGATATTGTTTTAAAAATTTACAGAGAGGGATTTCCGGTTGTAAACGAAACGTAAGCCAAAACTCTACAAAGGGCTTGCTATCTTTTGATGCCGGACACCTTATGCTTTATTGCTGCGCATCTTGTGGGGGTTTCAAGTTGAAATAAAGTATTTTCTTGCATCTATTTGACGACAAATTCTACACCTTGCTCAGTTTATCTAATTCATTGTTAACTACTTTCAAGGTTAAATTGTCACATACCCTAGCCCCATACAGGATTGACGCTATGAAGTAAATTATTGTAGTATGTAAATACACATTTGTCTCTTTCACCATAATATGTTGAAAAATAAACACTCGTCTTCATCATTATTATTATTATATATTTTGTTTAACTTCCGTAGCCGCAAATCAGGCGTTTCAACAGAGAAACTACTTGTGCAGCATTCAAATACCGCATATTGGGTAGGCGTGGTGGCCATACGCGCTACTAAGGGCAGGGAAACAAGGCGCAAAGTATTGTAGGACACTCTCAAGTGGTCAGCCCCTGTTGTATCCTTCCCCACGAGAGAGACTAAGAGATGTTCCTAGTACCAGGTCGTCTATCTCGATCGACAATCCACCTCACGGAACAGAAAGAGGAAAGTAGAGAACCTACCTAACTTCACAAAACTAACCTCGTCACCAGGAACTGCGGCCAGATGCAACATCTCCTGCGGATAAGGCACTCGGGAACCTTGGGCGCGTGATGCCCAAACATATTGTGGCAGGGAAAGGGCCGGCCAGAATATGCCCCTGAAGGCACTCTCTTCGTCATATTTCGAAAAAAAACACACTTGTCTTCATCATATTGGGATTGTTGCTTGAGAATCTCAGCGTACAGATATGCTAGATACAAAATTGTAGAATTTTGTACCTTGTTAAATCTTATCAACAAGCGTTCGGTGAGCATAGAGACTTGATGTTTAACGTAACTTCTCACAAAAAAACAGAAACAACAGCATTAGCACCACATTCACCAGTTTTCTGGGGATGTAGATCATTATTGCGTCAGTGATATAATTGATTTGCATTACTCCAAACATCGCTAGTGTTAAAGAAATTTGGTAAACTCCGATCACTGGTACAGCGCGGGTGATCTCCATAGGGCTGTCAAATGATGCTGTCAATGGTGCGAGGGTAAGACTTGCGCTAGGCACATTCGCGACTCATGTGCCCGTCTTGCGTGTTGCTAAAGGAAGCTTTACAAAGCAGTTTTATTTGAGAGTGTTTCATCAGAGAAGCGTCTCAAGGCGCTGTTTGGTATTTAAATAGCAGTTGTCAATCTTCTATTGCACTGCAAATTCGAAAGTAAAAACTTTACAGAAGACAAGACACTTACTAAAGTTAAGTTTAAGTCAACAGTTAATGGTTTTTTGTTGGACTTTCTTTAGTTGCGTTTCGAGCTTCCCGGTGTTGCAAACTGCGTCATTTGGTTTGTACTACCTGTCCGTGGCGGCCCGGCGTGAAGTTTTGATTATAATAATAATAATAATAATAATAATAATAATAAAGTTGACTTACCCGTTAACATTTTAGTGAATCTCATAGTAGATACACAGAAGTATCTGTGCGGCACAACACACTCGAACGATAAGCTTCTTGGCAAATACTTTCAAGAAACTAATGGATGAACCGGTGTTAAGTTGGCTAAATCAATATTTGTTTGTTTTAGCACTACGACAGACCAGCAGCTCACACTGTATGCGTACAGAGACAAAATGTTTTAAACATCTTACTCTAAAGATGTTTCTTTTGTTACACCAATACTGACGACACGGATCAACCAGTCGATGCTAATTTTACCTCAGCACTCGTATAACACCGGGGGAGCGTAAAATATCCCCTGACAAAAACAAAGTTTTGTCTATTGCGGTACAAATGTAGTATACAAGAAAAGACATTTCGTAAGTAAAGGTGTTTAGAAGGTGTTAAAGGAACCTATGTTTCGCAACTACGTAGATAGCTTTCACTTTACTTCAAAAATAAGTGAACTAGGGCAGGCACACAGACGACAGTTACGCCAACTATGAACGAACAGAAGCTCAAAATGCCGAGATTGCTACGACATGCACTTAACCTATAACGTTTAATGGCACAATCTCATATTGAACTAGAACGCGTAAGACCATCACACGCAGTAGAAAACAAATTCAACGAAGTCTATTTTTGATGAACAAGGCTAGGGTGCAGCCCCATTCCAAGAGATTAGAGATTCGCTTTTCAATAATAACATAGGAAAAAAAAGAACACCCCGCCCGTGCTCCAGACGATTTGCCGCGGTGGAGGCAAATATGCCCAGAAGGAGGAAAATTTAAAGCAGTCATTTTTGACGGCAAGCTAGGAATAGTTTTTCGGCATGGGTCATATCTTGATCAATCCCCAAACTCCCTATAAAAATTATGAAGATTACTTAACTCCTTCGACCACTTATTGGGCGGACAGATAAATAATGTACAAATATACATACAAAAATACTTAAATCTTCAACGAAAACATTATCATCTCTTTCATTTCATTCGCGGGTGATAAAAACGAATAAATATTTACGTATCAAGCCTTATATCAACATGCGTACAAGAGGTTACCAATTACATTTTAACGTACATCAATATGAAGTTATGGAGTCTAGTTCCACCCTAAACTTTAAAAAAGCGAGTTTCAATTTTGTGGCACGGCAGGTCAGTGAAATCAAATGAATGGATTATTCCCTAATAGTCACCTATTCTAGAAAAAAAAAATTACTGTTCCAAATACTGAGTATACTGGTACTTCTTTGCAGATCATTCCAAATACTGACTATACTAAAACTTCTTTGCAGGTCATTACAAATATTGAGTATACTGGTACTTCATTGCTCTCATAATTCTCCGAAGACACATATGGTAATACTCACATTTAGATAATGAATAGCATCCTCATTCTAAACTACAATTCTCAAGCTATTCTGTCTTCTGGCTCACCAAATGCAGGGCTATCTCCGGCTAGTTGAATCTCCGAATTGCACTCGTTCCTAAGCCCCAACTTTAGTCATCAATATGCCTAGAATGGAATATGTTATATCCCTATAAGTTACTGTACTTGGCAAATTCTGTGAACGCTCTCAGGACCTGCTGTCAGAAAATTTCATACATTTTTTAATATTTTTGGGTTATTGGCATCCAGATTAGTGGCCGTGATTAAGAGTGAAAATGAAAATAATGATATTTGAGTTATACCAGTCCGGTAGGAATGATAACAAATAGGGTATAGAGATAAACGGCTTTTTGTATTAGAGCATGGCTATATACTGAATATTGTGGGAGAGTTGTAATTTCGAAAGTTAGGAAACTTTGAAAGCAAATTCAATGGTATGCCAAATTCACAGTGAGGACGCAGAAGCAATATTTTACGATACAATTGAACATAAACTTTAAACAGCTTCATCATAAATGCAATTCGTCCTCTTTCTTATTTACTGATATAACATTTTTTCCATGTTTACTTACAAGATAAACACTGATAATGATTTTTAGACGTTAAAAACACACGTCGCACTTTTGAGTAATGAATAGCATGTACGGTATGTACTGTTACATAAAAATTTTACTTTTATGGCATTTAATTACACAGTGAATTTATGGTTAAAAATTGCATTATAGAGCGTTTTTATGCCAGTATTGCTTTTGGAACATTCTAACTTCCAAAATATGGTGTTAATGTACACAAAAACCTGGCGCATTCACAGCCACATCCTAATCTAAAGAGAATCCAGTAAATTAGGCCAGCAAAACAGAGATGCCGAGGAAATTGGCATTTTTGTTTCTTGTTCCTTAACATGCTCAGTAATTTAGTTGCCAATAACTGAGTAATTAATGCAGAATATACAGTTTTCGCTGACGAATCGTGAAACCTAAGTAGAAAATCTTGGGCATAGCCTTCTTAGAAAGATAGCCTATTCCATCCCACAGATATTGGCATCCCAACGCCCGCTCGGCACTCTAAGCAATTTGCAATTTTAAAGGGTAAAAATAGGTGCTAGCCTCTATATTCGCTAAACAACAACAACAACCACAACACAGAGACCATTCAGAATACTGGTTTAAAATTTGGAACAAGCTCACTATGAGGACGGGGAACCAGAAGTGATGTATTCAGTTAAAACCTATTTTTGTCGCCAGGAAAGACTTTTTCACTTAGTTCGAGTGCATATGAAATGATCCTTTTGTCTTTGCATAATGAAGAATTAGCTGACAAAGAACGAGCATCTATCATATTTAACTGTATGTCCTGATAGTCTCTGGAAGTTACATAATTAAGATTTGGGCAGGTTCAAGTGCAGCAATACACTTTACCCTCAGCATCGAAAGCCCAACAAGACAGACCGATGGAGAAAGAGAGCGCCTTCACCACAAAGCAGATCAGATTTTGCCGCCACTCGTGATGGAGCAGATGCCTACATTCACCGAGATAATATTTTTGGATGGAGAGTCCACATCAGCATATAAACACGATAATATTACCCCACACTTCCTAGGTAAATAGCGCATGTTTAAATCCACCTGAGAATCCAACAGCCAATCTTAGGCGGCAAAGTAACGAGACAGTGCGAATATATTAAGCTGGTATTTATACTGCATTTATAAGGGTCATCTTGCCTAAACTGTCAATAATAACAATGAGCAAATTTTGAAATGTAATATGCTTACAGCTTTTGAAAGACTTGCAGACCACACCTACGACGCGCTGTCTCTGAATCAGGGGTGTGTCGCAATCAGCAGTGCCGGGTCACCGGTGCTCTGCTTCCCGTCGAAGTGAGCCGACAAAAGCTCCTTGCCAAGGGATCAAGTAATGATGCCCAAACCGGGACCAACAAGGGGCGGCAACGAATGTTCAGCACCAAACACTGAACCTTTTAGCTCACTCCACCAACGATGTGGATGGTCAATACTCAGCAGAGACTCCGTGGAACGCTGCCTCAGACGATGCTGTGCCTCCTCATACACACGCTTAGCCTCGGCCCTACGATCAATATGGGTGTGCCACAACGTGCGGTCACGGGAGCGCCGCCATGCCAGATATGCCGCTTGTTTAGCTTCGAAAGCTAACCGACACTGATCGTCAAACCACGGCTAACCCCGAGACCTCACAAGAATAGTCCTCTTAGGGACAAACCTCTCCAAAATGGACAAAGTCAAGTCGTTAAACTCAGAGAGAGGATCATCACTGTGAATAATCTGGCGCCAAGTTAACTTTTTTACTGCCCGAGTAATCACCACCCAGTTAGCCCTGCTCTTAACGAATACCACTCTCCTGGTGTCTACCCCAGGAACAACCTGATTAAGGTCAAAGGACACAACAAGATGTCAGTGGTCTGCAGAGCCGCCAATAGGGGAACCAATTGACACCTTCATCAAGTCCGGGACATCACTCATAACGAGGTCGAGACAGTTGCCAGCAATATGCGTGGACCCGCGAACTAGCTGCACACAACTAAACAAGGTGCAAAAGTCCAACGCAGCCACACCATGACAATCAGTCGGTGATACAGATCCCAACCAGTCCCTGTGGTGTGCATTACGTTCATCAAATAGTAGCATAGCATTATGACAATTATGACGAGTAAGACAACTTTATACGCAAATTATGCAGTTTTTAAGCAAAAAGTAACGCCAGGAGATCTTCCCTATGCTATGCTTTAGGACACAAACCACCTTTAGACTAGATTAGCGCCTAACTAACTGCTGCAAAGTTAGCTCTACGGACATACCGTACATACTACTGAATGGTTGCATCAGGATGCTACGCAATATACATTTTAGAGAATGACATGGAAAGTATTACCTACTTACATTGCAAAGGAACACTTCACTTACACCTTATAAGGTGTCACGCGTCTGTTTGGGAACCAACGTGACGTCTTGGCAAGTGCGGTTTTTCGAGACAGAAACATGTTACGCTTACTACACAGTCAAAGTCAGTATTACTTTAAGAAAATGCTTACTCTTCCATCGGATCGGCAGCATAGAAAACTGTGGTGGGTGATTAAGGGCAGACAAAGAGAGACAACAGAGAGTGGCCACCTATTAGCCTAAAAAGTCTACAATAGGGATGCAGTAACAGCCCGCAGAGCTTGATAACAAGACTATCAGCAAAGAATACACCACGCCTTGTGTTCAGTACCCAGTACCTGTACCCACACGTGAAACATGCAGGTAAGAAAACATTTTCAAAAGCGGTGTAGCGCTACGCACCCAAGCGCAGCAAAATAATCCTAATATTATTGGGAATGTTTACACTCTGTGATCCTTCGGAAGTGAATAACAGAAAAAATAAGAGTTTACATTATTGTCAAAATTCTATCCGGCATAATATTAAACCCACATGCCATTGAAAATACGTACAATATTTCTGAACTGCATGTTCAAATCATACTATTGGAACATGAAAGAAAATCAATCACAAATGCAAAAAAAATGTTAAATACATTCCTTAAGGCCCCATCAAAAGATTATGGTTAAACTTTTTTTTCAAATAATGAAAATCGTTCTCGTATTTTGCCCGCTAGTGTAGGTCAAATATGACCAAAATGCCAGGACTATCCTAACACCTGGACCGCTAATGAAAATTAGAATATCAAGCTTGCTAGCGTGTCAACACACAGATGATGACAACCTCACACTGGCTGGGTCCTAAACTGTCGAAAAGAAATTACCTTCTCTCGTAGGAATAGCATTGTTTGGCATGTCTTCCTTGATGAACACTGGGTGGCGTAGTACTCACATTTTATTCATGAAGCTGCAACAGAAGCACTTAATATCGCACATGCGGGCAGGTGGTGGACCAAGGCCCCGGACTGGTGTTCGTGGTGTACCCCTCAGCCATCGCCACGATGCCCTACTCCGCCTTCTGGTCCCTGATGTTCTTCCTCATGCTGCTCACCCTCGGACTGGACTCTTCTGTGAGTATA
>LQNS02277964.1:4956965-4970482 GCA_001587735.2 Parhyale hawaiensis | reverse complement strand
TTTGTGGTTCTGACTATTTTCTTTACATCTCGACAAGCTCTTATGTGACTGGACCTGTTCTTCTCTGTTGGATTACGCTTCCAGGCTTTGTAACGCACTTGTCGCCTGGCAATGCAGCGTTTGACTGTCCGATTCATCTAGAGAGGATCATTATTGATACGAACTCGTTTAGTTGGGGTGTGTCGTAGTGTGGTAGTGGGTAACTATGACGTAGTGTGGTAGTGGGTAACTATGACGTAGTGTGGTAGTGGGTAACTATGGCGTGAAAAGGAATCACCAATCAGCGTGGCGTTTCCGATATCAGAAATCGCCCTATACTCAGTTCATGACAACAAAGGCGAAGGTTTCCATAGAAATTTCAAATAATACTGAGCGGCTTCGAGTTTCTAATAATTCTTTTGATTTATTGAAACAAATTGCGGTAAATACAAAACTGCTTACTAAACATGAAATATTTTGGGGAAGCCAATGCTCTTCAAACGTCCAATGTCGTATATAAATCGCGCTCTGTCGGCCCAAACCCATATGATGAATTCGTCAAGTTTAATTTCTAGTGGTCTACTGTTGATGCACTAGAGTAACTTCTACATATGCGTCCAATAGATTTCGATAACTTTCGCACAATTATCAACTGTACCAAACTGTAACTTTTATTTTAAGTGGAAGAATAACATCATGATCGGCATTATCTCAACGAAGTTGTGTGGTGGTATCTGGCATCACGGTTTATGCGAATCTGGCACCCCTCAGTGCAAATCCCCCCCCCCCCAAAAAAAAAAAAATCTTTCACGCTGAAAGCTTTCTCTTCGACGAATGAATCATTGAGATGATAATAATTACAGTTATATTGCAATGGGAAATGCTACACATTTTTACCATGGAGATCAATTGGTTGAAAGAATGGAATGAACTATGCACAAATGTCACTAGCTATAGCGGGTTTGAACTTATCGTTATCTTGTTTTGTTTTGCCAGCAATATAGACTAGCCCCGTTTCGTAGTGACCGTTTCTTCTTCATCGATTTCATCATTTCATCGGTATAATGAGTAAACATTTTCATTATATTAGGCAATGCCGTATTTTATTACTAATGAAAGCTTCTATGGATAATTAAAAGTCACACCGCGCGTGCTAAATAATGTCGTTTGGCAATGAATAAACAGGCGCATATATCTCGCCATATTGTAGACAAGTGCTTATCTGTTTTGATTATGTCTATACCAATAAATTACTGTATTATGGGCATCGTTTATGAGCCCTCAACTGTAGTTTCGTATTTTGTCTGCTTATGTTTTGTACGTCTGAGAGACATCACACTGCCGTTCAAGACTTCAGAACGTACATCCGCACACGCATAAAGCAAGCTGCAGTCGTATCTCGTCACTGTGGCCGACCGGGAAACGTTACTGACGACGGCATGCAACACGCTTCCCGTACAAAATCGCATTACATGGCTTGTAGCATTCGGTAGGGCCCCGGCCTAAGAGTGGTACCGCCAACATTAGCAACTAAGGACAGCACGCTTTTCAGCAACTAAAGGCGTTACCACATTCAAACGAAATAGGCAGTGACGTTATCTTTTTATTTAATGGGTAGTATAAGCAATTTTTATAACCAATGGGAGGTACCACTCATTTCAATGATGCTGAGCTAATACTGAAGTAGTTTTTCACGTTAGTACTTTTGATATATCAAGGCGTTACAGCACCAACATGTTTGAGAAACTAGTAACAAACAGTTCGCATACAGGTGTGGTGACATTTAACCAATTTCCAACAATATCAAATAAACTATAATAATTCTTGTGTTTGACTCAACACTAATGGCGGTTTTCTTCATTTTGCCAAGGAGCTCACAGAACAGTACTACACCACTACAGATCTCAGTATACCAGCAATATCTCTTATCATAATGCATCCGCAGGATAAAACAGGCTTTAGGGCCACAGTAATGCATGCCAACATGCTATGCGTCAGTGGCGTACCACATCTCAGCACGATACTAATGCTTGCTACATCATGAGTAAACCAAAGGTACGAGCTTTTCTTGTAGTTAGCATATCAAAAAATATTACGGATAAATAGTAAAAAGTGTTTACCAGCTCATCAGGTGCCAAGACGCTGGCCTCTTCCTTCACAGGTATGAACTCTGTCATTGAATTCTGCGCAGGCTGAAGACTTCTCACTGAAGCGAGAAGAACAGAAGTTGCGCTGGCACCTGAAACAAGCAATATATCACTACATATAATAAATACAAGGTCGACAAATAAAAATTACCGTTTCGGGATAAATGAAAATCCCTTCACCAGAAGTACAGCAAAAATGAAAACCTATAACCTAAAATTAACTTGTCTTTTTTATTTCCTATTGAAGGGAGCATATGTGTGATCAGGGGGAGTCTAAGAAGGGAATGAACTGGGCTGCGTGGAGAAGCCAGATGTCAGCTCCTGTACAGTCGACGGATGTGGGCTAATCAAGGGTTTTATAAAGCGGTACAGCTGAGGTGAAAATGTTGAGGCTAAGTCTTGTTCTATGGATGTAGAGGGATTCTAATGTTGTGAGCTCTATTGGATTAGAAAAGTCAATGATTAAGAAGTCATTTTTGCTGATGGGATGGTTGTTTTGCTCAGCATGTAGGCGGGGAGCTGAATGTGAAGGCATTGTAAGGGGTAAACCGGTTCGGCTGGATACATCTAAATGTTGGTCAATGCGGGCTTTGAAATGTTGTCCAGTGCTACCGATGTACGAGGCATTGCATCCTCTGCATTTGAAACGGTAAATAACACTTGACAGCAATTGTGTTCGGGAGGTTTGTCTTTAAATTTAAAGTAGGACCCTATGGTAAACGTATTTTCGTACGAAAATTTGAAATTTATATGTGGGTAGGCTTCAGATAGGAACGTTTTCAATGTGTTTACTGCACTAACAGAGGCTTTGTTGTGTAGTACGGAAGGGAGTGAACGGAGTCTAGTTTACGAACGAGGGTTTGCTAATGCCAGGATCGATTAGTTTGTCCAGGAACAATTTGCAGTAGTGGTCCAGGAAATGGTGCGGATAATCGTTATTTTCGAAGAAAGTAATACGTGCTGTCACGAGAGAATGAATTATGGACTTCACACATATCCCGCCTCAGGTCTTTAAACTATAGAAATGAAAGTGGATTGCGAAAATGTTACAAAGCAAATAATTTTTATTAAAGAATCAATTTTCATCCTATAAAAATGGACTTGAATGTGAAGAACACAACAGGACACCGTGCAAATTAACCGATAAACAATACTGAACAAAAATAAAATAAACTGAATTGATACCTCAAAATAAAAATAAACCATCATCAATACATGGAGCTACAGAAACAGAAAAAGAGAAAGAAACCAACTTGAGTGCTCAACTCAAAACTACAGACATAAAAAGCAAATAAAATAAGCAAAACGCAAGACAAGCAATGCAGAGGAATTCCATTAAGCTATTGAACTAAGGTAAAGGCCCAACCACACAGCCAAAATTTACAATTTACGCATGAATTGCGCAGTAATTTTTAGTTGTGCGTGATTCATCGATGCTGTGTGTAACTCACAAGTTTTCTGACGTGGAGCATTGATCAGCAGTTGTCAGTGGATGTTAGTCGTATCGGGTCTATAAGCGATTTCAGGTTTTGAGCTGCTCAAAAATCGTGATCACGCACAAGTATGCGCGATTGCGCGCCGTTTACAAGTTAACGCGGACAATGCGCGATATATATGTGGACCGTAAGTGGTAGTTTGCAAGAAATTTACCGCTGTCGTGCACATCGATGACTTTTCACTTACAAAAATGCATAAAAAATTATGAAAAACTTATGTATCGCTAACAACTCACGTATGATTTTTGCCGTAATAAGGCAACCTTCTCTTTCAACTTATGCCAGTCTTGTCCTCGCTGACAAGGGATACATATCCAGCATGAACCCCCAGAAAAGAGTTGTCCGTCCCGGTGTTCCTAATCCAGAAACAGAATGATCAGCTGCTGCAACTTCATCACATGTTGGCCAGGAGAAGAAAAAGAAGAAAAGAGATCATGAACGTCTGAGTGACAGACTGAATTGCTACGAGACCAAAGCAGGGCGGGCTCGTATCATCGCCTGTTGGTGGAGTTCCGGAATGAAGACCAAAGATCTTTCCAGAACTTCATGCGTATGCCTCCTGCCATGTTTGATGCAATTGTGCAGAAGCAGACTACCAGGGTTACCAAGAAGACAACCAATTGGAGAGCTCCCCTTGGCCCTGGTCCGAAGGTTGCCATTATCCTTCGTCAACAGGCATCTGGATCCAAGCACCATTACATGTAATATACTTGGAGGGTCCCAACAAATGAATCGGCCTTGTTGTTAGTGGAGTCTGCGAGGCCATCATAGAGGAGCATATTGAAGAGCTGATGTCACCTCCAACCATTGAAGAAGGCTGGCTGCAGCTGGCAAATGACTGATACGATAGGTACAATTTCCTGACGTCATCGGTGCTATTGACAGCAAACACGTGACATGCAAGGCTCTCCCTGATTGTGGATCTGAGTACTACAATTACAAAGGCTTTTTCAGTATCATTCTGTTTGCCATGGTGACGTCTGATTGCAAGTTCCTGTAGGTAAACGTCTCTGGTAATGGCTTCGCTTCAGATGATCAGATCTACAACAACAGTGAGCTGAGAGAACGCCTTGAGAACAACAACATCATTGGGTGGCCAGAGCCAGTGCCCCTGCTTAATGGCTCTCAAAATGTGCAATACTTCCTGGTGGCAGATGCTTTCAGCCTGAGGACCTACTTGATAAAGCCCTATAGCTCTAGTAACCTTGACAGGGAGTACAGGATCTACAACTACAGGCTGTCAAGAAGCAGAAGAGTGGTGAAGAACGCTTTAGGTATCTTGGCCAGCAGATTTCAAGTTCTTTTAAGAACCATGAACTGAACCGTCACCCTAAGACTTTCAGACTGATTGTGAAGACCTGTGTGGACCTACGCAGCATCGTGCGGACTCGTAACCATGTGCTCCAGAGTCATCTGGTAGATGTGCAAGACCACAATAAAACAGTGCAGCCAGGTGTCTGGCGAGAGGAGAGAAAATTGGAGGACACCAGAGTTGCGCAGGCCCCTTACAGAGCACCCAAGAAAAGCAAAAAGCAAAGGAACTTGTAGAGGCACTGGTGCAACTCTCCAGCAGATGCTGTCTCCTAGCAAGATTGCATGATGGATGTCTGATATTGTTTTAAAATTTGAAATAAATGCAATTTAAAGATTATATTTTGGAGTTTCTTCTCCCCTCCTCTGACAGGTATAATACGTCTAGAAATCGTAAAAGTACAAGCGAAGCGAGCAGTCTCTAACGGCGAGCGAAAAAGATCCCATGTACTGTGTTGAAAGGAACCAATCTTGAATGACGCAATCTTGAAGGAACACTTTTCAAAGAGGGCAATTTTAAAAGTTTATAGAATTCAATATTAGCTAAGGGGGACAAGTTTAGAGGCGAATTCCCCCTAAAGGGCCCAATGGTTGAATAGGGCGTGTGTGTACTACACTTTCTCCTACCCTCCTAACACCCCTTCCTACTCCACCCACCCATACTGTACTTCACATTTTTCAACTTCTTTTTTGTTTTATTCATTTATGTTTACTTTCTTTTTTAACTTCTGATTTTAGGGGACATTCATTCAAACTTTCATATCAAGTTATAATAAAACTAGCATTCAAAGAACAAAATTTCATTAATTATTTTTTATATGTACATTGTTTTCAGCAGCTGCTCTTCTAGACGGAGTCACTGTCATCACGCAGAGACTTTGGAGCTGGAGGAGTGTTAAAGGACTGTGACTGTGAGCTGCTTCTTCTGCTGCATCCTGGTCCTCCCAACAGCTGGCTGTTCGCACAGAAGGCCGACATGCTCAGTGACCCATTCAGAAATTCCTGGCTTGTCTGCAGAATTTGAATGAAGCTACCAGCCGACCACCGCTGTCCAAAAGCAGGGGAGGTACTCTGGCTCTGCTAAGGATGCTGGAGCTGCTATACAGGCTGCTGCTGGTACTGTACTGCTGGAAAGGCTGGTGCTGATACTGTACATCTAATGCTGGTGGAGTACAGGCAGTGCAGATGCCGGGTCAGATCTTACAGTTTCAGGAGCTAGAGTAGGATCCTGAGAGTCAATTACGGCAAAGTTCTTGGTCTTCATCTACTTGTAGTGTTCTGCGGTTGCTGCACGAGACTGTCTGCCACATATTTGATGAAAGCTTCACGTTCCGACCGTGCAGGTCTCTCTTGTATCAACTATGATAAGAACTGGTGATTGGCCTGCATCATTTCGCTGAGCTCCTTCGTCCATGCTATTATAGGCCGCTTGTAAAATGGAAGAAAATATTGGTACAAGGATAGGTAGATAAATAGATACAAGAGATTGATTAATGGATTTTAGTATGAAGCAGTTTCTCTTTTACCTGGCATGATCAAGGTAGAATGGAGGAAGTTAACTCGAAGTATTCTGATGTAGCTGCTTCGGCTGCTGGAACGAGACAGGCACAACCCGGTCAATTCAGGCTATTTACTGCGCGGATCAGATGAGAGTGACGCCCGTTGTTCGGGGGCCATCAGCCAATCAGAAGTCATCAATGCGCGCTCTATGCGACATTTTTCAGTGTTAGTGCGCGGTTAATATGTGCTTATAAGTGGTTCAAACGCAGTTTATGCGCGGAGTGTTCGTGATTGGTGACTGTGGTTACGCGCAATTCGTCGGTGATCTTCGACGACGCCCAACCCCCAAATGATCAATTTCTCCACTAATTATCACGCACAACCCAACTTCATACGTGATTTGCGCGTGATCGGCTGTGTGACTGGGCCTTAAAATACACAACAACAATTATATTCTTTATGTATTTCACATCAACATACAGTTTTACATAACATCTAGAGTTTTCTCCAAAGTTCTAAAACTTCATTTTTGATCATTAGTGATTTTATTTAGAGCAATTCTCGAATAGAAATAAAAACAAGCCTGAGAGTCAATTACGGCAAAGTTCTTTCGGCTGTCGATTGTGGCCATCTTCAGGCAAAACTAAAATTTGTAACAATAAAGAAAACATGTACACACGCTTATAAATGAAAAGTACACTATTTATCAACATTACTACGTATGTACGCTTCAACAGTAATGGATGCGGCCAATATGCGGTACACTTTACATTAACAAGAGAATAACTGTACTTAGGAACAATACTATGGTAGAACTGGAGGAGTCACGGCTAGGGCAAGATCTTATATTGGTCGGCGGTTGAGGGGCGTGGCTATCTCAGTGGAAGAGGTTGAGGTAATTGGACAAATCGTTGTACTTCACGTTTATTATGGTTGCCATGTTCCGTTTGATTGTTAAGACTTCTGCTATTTTCATTGATGCGGTGTCCGAGTGCAAATAGAGAACAGGGAAACAGCTGGAAAAATTGCCATCAGCCTAAGTTTCGTATGGCTCACAATACATCTACGGCTATCTGAGGTACTTGGTCTTCAGTGTTCACAGCACCTATATTCACTATAGCTGAGAATCTTCATCGGCAAAGGTATGGGTTCTTGACAAAATGACTAGGTGGCTGTGCTGGATAATGATGACGAGTATGGTTACTTCAGAAGTTCACTATTGTATGAGATGTGCTGTAGTACAAGGCACAGTTGCTAATGGCGATGCAACTATAACGACAAGACCATAAGGAACGGGGTCTCAAAAGTAATGACCTACAGATCGACAGTGCGCACCCCTTATATAGCCTTACGATTGGGAGTGGCACGGTGCAGTTAACCTCGCGCCTTCACAGCGGCTCAGTTTCAGGTTCTTCTCGATAATGTTCGTATATGCTGCTAGAGGAGCAACGGTGCTGCTTGCATCTTTTCTCGAGCGCGCAGGACGTGCTTGCATCTTTTCTCGAGCGCGCAGGACGTGCTTGCATCTTTTCTCGAGCGCGCAGGACGTGCTTGCATCTTTTCTCGAGCGCGCAGGACGTGCTTGCATCTTTTCTCGAGCGCGCAGGACGTACTTGCATCTTTTCTCGAGCGCGCAGGACGTGCTTGCATCTTTTCTCGAGCGCGCAGGAGGTGCTTGCATCTTTTCTCGAGCGCGCAGGACGTGCTTGCATCTTTTCTCGAGCGCGCAGGACGTGCTTGCATCTTTTCTCGAGCGCGCACGAGGTGCTTGCATCTTTTCTCGAGCGCGCAGGACGTGCTTGCATCTTTTCTCGAGCGCGCAGGACGTGCTTGCATCTTTTCTCGAGCGCGCAGGAGGTGCTTGCATCTTTTCTCGAGCGCGCAGGAGGTGCTTGCATCTTTTCTCGAGCGCGCAGGAGGTGTGTCGTACGTACTGGCAGGCGTGACAGCCTTCCTCTCGGCAAGTGAATCGGTAGACCACACCACATGTCAATCGCTCAACAAAGTTGGGGCAGCTGAGGACGCCCCAGCCATTTGGAACTCACCTGAGGGTTCTGCTGCTGGTCTGCCATGAACGTGAGTTGCCGGTACTGATCCATGACGCGATGGTTCTCTCTTCACAGGCATCTGTAAGTGAAAATAAATTTGTATTTAGCGCCCACGGATATGTGTTACTCTCCCTGCTGCAGCTGTTTCTTTATCAGTTGATGCCCAATGTACATAAATTTACTTATTACATGCCAGCAGTAATTGGTGCAGGTGACATCTGTTAGCAAGAGGAATTGTAAAAACACATGACTGATAGTAAAAGTATATGACTGATGCTACTTGACAAATACTCTCGCTTCAATATATGAAAAAGATATGAATACAATCTTTGAAAATTCAAAAATAAAACAATAGGGGGGCGAAATTTTTTTTTGCCGGTATCGGCTTTTGGTCCTATTGGCCTGCAGGAGTTTAAGTCAACTGTTAATGGTTTTTTCTGAATTTCCTTTAGCAGTGTTTCGGGCTTCCCGGTGTTGCAAAGTGCTTCATTTGGGTTGCATTACCTGCCGGTGGGAGCTTGAACAATAATTGTTACTACTGTAATAATAATCACGCAACTCTTCAGAGCATTAATATTATTATTTCAGGCCACTCTAACAACTAAAAAGGTGTTTGAAATGTGAGAGGAGATACAGTGTACATCGATAGAAATGTGGATCCAATAAACGAGGGTAGTCCCATACTGCAACAGTGAACATGGGCACAGTAAATTAACCTTGTTTCCTTTCAACGTTCCTTAAAAGGAAGTGGTATTTCATGAAAAAAATACAAGTTGCCTTTAAGTAACAGTAGAGGGAAAAAGATTTTACACAGAAGAGGACCAAAGAAGCAGAGCAGAACATTATTAGTAGAGGTATGGAAATAGCAAAAAGTGCAGAGCAATTAGGAGTACAATGTCCTGAAGACATAGCTAAGGGTAAAGTAAGCTATCATTTGCCCTTGGGGCATGGTTCCCATAACACAAATAGGAATGAATGATCGAACCTAGCAAACCGTATGGCAGATAGCCCACCACACATTTTCTGACAAGAAATGCACATCATTTCAAAGCTGGTTAGCCTTGTTTCATATTTTTACTTTACAGTTTATTTTGAAAGGTGACAGCTGTATTTGTAACATGTATTTGTCCATTTAAAAAACCCAAGTTTAAAGGGGTTCCTTCACCAGGTTTCATAAAAGTAGACACATCGCGCTGAATCTTCGTAGCTATTGCACAAGCTGATGTGACACTAAAATATTAGCTAAGTTGCCTGGGCATATTTTATCAATCAAAACGAAAGCATGTACACTAATGTGTATTTTATGTCAATGTACTTGATTACATGGTTAGCTATAGTCAGTCGGTTCACCTCCCATGGATAATAAAGGAACACGATCAACAAACAAGTGCTGACTTTATAGCTAAATCAAACCAAACCACAGATTAACTTTCTATAAGCACCTGCAAATTTCTTTAACCATTTGGCTCTGCTGACCTGGTGCGGTAGTACACAAATACAGTCTTCATCCAAGTGGCATTGGAATAACTTTATCTCTATAAAATGAGAGCCACGGCATTGGGTACAAAAAAATAGAATAATTGGGGAGTTCAGAATATACTCTAAGACTGCTAAACCACTTTGAAATTGTCCGTTCAGGAACTCTACACGCTTTTCCTTTTGCTCAAAGAAAATTACAGAAGTAAAAATCGAAAATATTTTAATGCGGAAAACATCATGCATTTAAAACAAGTATAACATCGGCATCTATAAATTTATGTTTGGGGTATCTTTTACGAGACTCTATTATAAAAAAGGCAAAAAATAGGCAGATTGCAGATTGTGACGACCCTGTCACATTTTGATATATGGGGATCAGTTAAACCAAGTTCCAGATGATGATGACCGGAATAAGAAAGTATGAAGCAATTACCCTCACTTTTTGCTTTGTCAACTCTGAAACCCAGACCAAGCACATGCCTTAAGAGTTACCTAACACTTGTGTTGCTGCTGAATTGTTTTTGCCGCATTACATATCGATTCACTTCCAGTTCTTCATTCGCAAATTGACAGACGACCACTGAAGAAAATGGTAAGATTTTCTTCATCTTCAAGGTACATTATGATAACAAAAAATGAGAGAAAACGGGAGTTTCGTCGCAGCGCATAACTTTTCGCGTTCTTCCTTTGAGGACGCAGCTTAGCATTCTCTCAGCTTCCTGTTCCAGATACTGTTCCCGCCCCTTGTCCCTTAATACTGTTTTCCTCTATAAAATGTGTTGGTTCATCCAGACACCATCTCTCTTTGTTACTCTTGCTGTCCAACTATGGTAGCTGCAGATATCGCCGAGTTACACGATACTTTAGACTTGCACTTCAGTTTTCCAGTTCTTCAAAGGTCTCGAGGAATTTAGCAGTTTGCAATGAGGTTATTATATGGATTAAATTTTAGTCTCCACTTTAGGGTTCTTTCGTTTTTTGCTTCTTTCAAAGCCAAAAAGAATGCCTTTGTTGTGCAGATAGTTTCCAGGTATTATGGGGACAATACTGTACAGCAAAGATGAACTGATATCCCTGGAATCGATCACCTTTTAGTATTATTCTATAGAATACCAGGACCCGAAAAACACGTCCTTGACGGCGCAATCACTACCACAGAAAGAAGACAGAATGAGAACGTACAATTATTGCTACCAAATCCTATGACAGCGTGTCCGAGTAAATAAGAATTTCCTTATTTCTCCTAGACAGTATATACAATCACGGTTGGTTGCGAAAATAGCGTCGTCTGAAACGTCATGTACTATGACGCATGATGATTTTCAAGAGTGAAATGAAATCTCACAAATATTATTGCCAGGACTCTATGGCAAGGGGATTACCTATTTTTAAATTTTTTTCAAAAACAATTTCCTTCATTACGAATGAATGACCCTTTGTCTATTAACGACTTGAGTAAAAAGTTCATTCCATTGAAATAATCAAAAACGTCACCCCACACACACCCTTAACGAAATCACTATTGCTGTCAATGGGTCAAAATACGTTAATCCTAAGGAAGCATTCACAAGTAGTACCAAATGCATTAAACCCTGGTAATATATATTATTCAAAGCTTATAAGACAATACAAGTCCAGTAGTGGTTTTGAAGCTGATAGATAAACATCAATACCGGATTTGGCCAAAGAAACCTTTTCCGGAGCAAAATCATGTTAGAGTAATAGACACAGCTACAAGAATTTAGGCGTTATCACCCAGTCACCAATAATATCACGTGGATCCTTATATAATAAAACGCTTCGTGTGTTTATTATTTATTTATTTTGTGTCTGCTCTTAAGGAAATAGGCGAAAAATGGAATTCAGATTTCGTAATCAATTTTCTTTTCCATGGAGATCGATGAACAGGTTGCAGAAAGCTAAAGTGAAATCTTTATCCCTTTATTATCTAACTGCATTTCTTGCCTATCGCAACTAACTTCAGGCTTTTGCTCTACCCTGATGTCTTACCGCCACAGGGTCGGACAAGGAGACTCAGACTGCTGCCCTGAATGCCACAGTGGCCCTCACACTGTGAACCACCAATTCGAATGTCCTGCCCATCTCACCCCGCTCCTTCCCACCTCTCTATGGGACAATTCTCCATCCGTACTTCACTTCCTGTGCTCTCTTCCTTCCTTTTCATACCTTCCGCCACGTGCTCGGCCTCCTCCGGAGCCTCCCTCTGCGTAACTACAACAACAACAATGCATTTCTTGCCACGTTGGAAAGTTTGGCGATCCTGTTCCCTTTTGATGGAATTCAGTAGGCTATAATTAAGACAGTTTTGCAGAAGAAGGCTAAATTTAGAGCAAAGTACTTATCGCTATTAACATTGAATGCAGTTCTTGCTCTTCTAGCTTCTCTTGCCGTTCCCGTGGAGTCTGATACTCAGTTTTCTTTCTCTACATCGAAATATGTACACATTTACTAAAAAATCAGTGAAGCATAAAGGAACAGATATTTTCCGGCATAGTAGACATAGTAATTATTTATTCCAACTTCTTAGGCGCGAAAATTTTGTTCTGCTGAAACTATCTCACTGTGTATTCTGGATGAGCAGCGGAAATGAAATTCAGTGATGTTGCAGCGCTCACTAATACTGTTGATTTCTTGCATGTCATCTGCGGGAAGGAAGGAAGGAAGGAAAGAAGGATGGAGTGTGCTGAAAACGAATTGAAGTGCACTGCTTAGAAAAAAACATGCATCTCCTATGATAATTTGAGTTGGCCATCGTAACGCTTTTCTCTACATTGATTTTAGTAAATAAAGTACAATCAATGAAGAAGTCTCATCACAAATTTCTTGTGATGAAGCAGAAGCAAGTCAAAGAAGAGGAGATTCCGCACTGGCCTATATTAAGCAAACTAGAGGGCCCAGCCGGCAAAAATTTTGTGATTGAGCTTTTTATTGCTTCCGTTCCCAGCATAGGTTTTGCTGTATTACAGGTCTCATCCCTGCAGGCCTGAACTTCCATCAGTGAAACGTAAGCTGTACAACCATGAGTTTTGTGATAGCAAAATATCCCCCCTGCAAGATAAGGCGTGAATACCAGCTTAGAATTGGTCAAGCGTTCAGCTGCACTAAGAAAATAATCGTTCAGTCAAAAGAATTCACTGGAAATGCCCAGGGCTCACTGTATTGTGGATACTAACTGATTGTTGAACCTCCAGCGTCGAAATTTAGCTGCGATGCAAATTCAATACAAAAGATATCTGCTAAGCGAGAAGATTCAACTACTACGATATCATTCATCAATGAAAGCGGGGATACAGAAGCTAAGGACCCAGAGGCTGGGGATCCAGAGGCCGGAGATCCAGAGCTATATTTGTCACCGGTAACCCAAGCGCTGAAATTGTATGGTATCTCAACTTGTTTTTCAGAACATGAATTATCTATATATTAATACGCTTGTATCTACGTGTGTGTGTGTGTGTGTGTGGGTGTGTGTGTCACGCTCTTCACAAATAGATAGGCGTAAATTAGAGACTTGACTTCATTTCACCCGTATCATATCT
>LQNS02277964.1:4920918-4953505 GCA_001587735.2 Parhyale hawaiensis | reverse complement strand
ATTAGATGTGCAACTAATTACATTAAAATCCAACAACAAGCATACCGGTAGAAGGAAATTTTCCAAACACTCAAAATAAAGTTGGTAAACCGTGAAAATTTTCACGGGTCCAGCTAGTCTCCTATTAAACTCTTAACTGCGTGACGGTGAGACGGACCAACATTGGAGCAAGCAAGAGAACAAGGGAGCAGAGGACCGAAGGAGCAAGCGATCAACAACTTTGTTTTATTATATGTATAGTGGATATATTGAGTATTGCGTGCA
Organism: Parhyale hawaiensis; assembly: GCA_001587735.2. NCBI lineage: Eukaryota > Metazoa > Arthropoda > Malacostraca > Amphipoda > Hyalidae > Parhyale > Parhyale hawaiensis. Next base: position 4,953,241 of record LQNS02277964.1, on the reverse strand, counting down.
TTTTTTTACGCGCGGGTCCTTAAAATAAGTTTTAAGACAATTTGAGCGTGAAGTTTTTTATCAAATCAGCTAAAATTTTTTATGTAAATTCTAATCAAAGTTCATCATATTATGACCTAGGAATATGAGGTTATAAAAATTCATCATCGTACTATACATTTCTTGATTATTTTGATTCGGTGCTGGGAAAATTCTTTCTGACAACCGAGCAGAAAGAACGACTGATGGAGAAAAAAATTTAGTAGCTAGCTGGCGTCTGCACCCCCAGCACCCGTGCACAGTACTCATCAGTACAGAAAGACAAGCCAAAGAGCGTCGAGAGTGAGGCCAGTAGGCCTAGAAAATGAGGTGGGATTTACCATCACATAACTTAGGATACCGCGGTATTTTACGTGGAAAAGACGACAGAATATAGCTGGAATGGAAAAACTGAACAGTGTGAACAAAAATTCAAAAAAATGAGCACAATAGCAGCTAAGTCTTACCAGCTCATCAGATGCCTCGCCCTTGGGCTCTTCCTTCACAGCTATGAACTCGGTAATAGGCCATGCTTGCTCGTACGGCAGACCTCCCGCGGCAGCCAAAGGATCAGGAGCAACACCGCCGCCTGAAACTTGGAATAAGAGACAAGAAGTTGAAATAAAAAAATCATAAAGTGAGCGCTGAGAGTCGTAATTTCACACAGATTCATAAGTAGCTTGATACGTGGCACCAACAGATTGCCCCATAAAATAAAAAAAATTCATCCCGATATTTATCAACCAAACAATTATACAGTACTGACGCAAAGCATTGACACCAGCACAGCAGGCTAATCACTATCTATTACGTCGAAAAACAAACTATTATCGGTAACTACACACAAATGGTTCCGCTTGTTCTCAGTCAATTTTGTGGCCAAACAGAAAAAATAAAAGCAAGTGATTTTCATCGTTTTACGAAAAAGAAATCTTTTTCTTTTTTGCTCGATTTTTGTAGAATCCAGAGTGACTGCTCTAGAAACACTGCATCAAAGTGACTTTCTTCCAAAGAAAATCATTGGTAATCCAAGAATCATTCTCGATAGCAGTGACAATTGAAACAGAATCAGGTGATGTAAGGCGGTTCAGTGATAAGAACATAGTTTACTGAATTCGCTGAAAAATTCAGAAATCAGAATTTTCTCGCAGGATATCATTACCAAAAATAAACCTCAGATAAGTTTCAACAGTAACGTCTAGTTAAAGGTACAGGTAAAGTCAACTTGAACGCACCAAAACAGGAAAACCCACACGGACTGGTTTGTACTGCAAATATAAGCCAACTGGCCCAAGAGAAGAGTAGGACTGTAGTCGAGCACGGATCTTCAAGAGCTATGGTGCCATCAACGGAAGGTTTTCATGTAACGACTCACGCCCCCTGCACTCCCCATTTTCAGGATAGATATCAAATGCTGAATCAGCGCATGAAGGACTGCAACAGCTCCCTTTGGCAGGATTAGAATTTGAACCACACTGTTCAATGTCATGAGCCTAGGATCTTAGGCTACTGCTGGTGGAGGTAGTTTAGTAAATCGAATAGAATTCAAGCATGTAATTTAATCCAAAAAATTTTAATTCTGTTTTTTCATCAAGGCACTAATTTAAAATCAAAATAATACAATAAACAGCCTTGTGTTTACATGTTTAAACCTATATTTGTATGTTTGCAACTTTCATGTCCAGCACTAAACGAAGTAAGCGAAAAATAAGATAGGTTATGTATCTACAATATAAAAAAGACCGATGTGTATTCATCTGTTTAACTGTTTATTTATCCATTTTCTGTCACCCTTTAAAAAAACAGATAAGATGGAAATTAGACCTAGTTGGAGGCTTTGGTCGTTCTCTCAAGTTCCATTGAAAACTGGCTTGTAGAAAATCGGCCACGTTGCAGATGATGGCAACTTTACAGTATATCTGCAGTCCGGCATTCCTTTGACAACGTTCAAGTCTACTCAATGTAGATACACTCAGCTTCTCTAAGCAATCTCTTGCATCGTGATTTCTACTCGCTTCCAAGGTTTCCTTCATCCAAACTTCAGCTGCCCTTAATTTACACTGATACTTTTTCAGTGGTCAGCAGACGGCTAAAGACACAAGGATTTTTTACAGCTAATAATTTCTTCCTCTTGGGTTCATCTTTCAAAAAAACAGCTTTCCATTTGAGGAAAAATACTTCCCGAGTTATGCCCCACCGCAAGTATCCTGGATACAGAGCTCAGTATTTATAAGGAGCAATATTGACTGCTAGCAAAAAACATTGCACTTCAGTGTATAACCAAGGAAAATTTGGTGTTGTTCAGCATAGCATGCTCATCTGTAAGTTCCCAATTAAGTTGGCAGTTACATTGCATCTTACAAAAGTTAATAAGAAAATTATGATCAACGAATTCGGGTCATCATAACTTCTTCGCTGTCAATTTTTGACAGGGCAGACACTCTAGTTTTGTAATAATGTTGCATGTGATGGAGATTGATAAGTGAGAATTAGACCATGTCGGAGAAGATGGCCAATGTAGGAATCCTTACCCTTGTGATTGAATGCCAATTTTGCTCAGCTAACGTTGAAATCCAAACTATGAAGATATTTACAGCTTCTCATAGCGCCTCCAATGAGTTTGATTTTAATTACTTTTTTCAAGCATCAAATCTATGTTCGTTCTCAGTTATGATGTAGCAAATTGGGCAGACGATCAATGAACCAATGAAGAAGCGATATTTTAAACTGCAGTAAACGCAGAAACAATTTTTTGCAGTTTGCTCTCTTTGTTTGACACAGCAGTTATCGACTGAGGGCAAAAACTTCAATGTACTGAAGTTGTATCAAAGCGTATATAGGATATGTAGTGGGGAATTTCATTGAAACAAGTGATGCTTTACCGCTTGCTAATATAAACTTATTTTTTCGTGTGTCACAGTAGATCAGGAAGGAACGATCTGCTCAGAATAATTGAAACAGAACGTACTCATCACTTACGATAATTCGAGGTAGCCGTTGTAGCGTATCCTTCGGAAGTATATTAAAAACGAAAGTATGATCAATGACGAAGGGTCGAAACAAACAGCTCGTAGTCTTTCTTTACGGCGGGGCCCTTTGATAAAATATAATCCATCTGTTGATCATCCCTAACAATATTTACCATAAACAGCTATTATTTACAAGAGCCTATAAATTTGGCAAAGTTTAAATGAGAGTCTAACTGTAACTTCACATGACTCCTAAACTGCAATAAAAATTTTAGAAGATAAAAATGGTAGAAATTTAAAAGTAAAGACGATTGTTAAAAATGATATCATTTTAAAACCGTTTCGGAGACCTGCTCTATCATCAGTTCTGAAAAATACAAAGTCAGAAGTAAAAACTTTTGCGTCATTCGAACTGTACAAAACAAGTTGAAAAAGTTGACTAAAAAAAATCTATTGACTAGTTTTTAGGGACAAGTTGACTTAAAAAAAATTATCAATTGACTAGTTTCAAGGGATAGGAACTGTTGTTGCTATCCCTTGAAACTAGTCAATAGATTTTTTTTAGTCAACTTTATCAACCCTGTTTTGTACAGTTCGAATGACGCAAAAGTTTTTACTTCTGACTTTGTATTTTTCAGAACTATGATGATGGAGCAGGTCTCCGAAACGGTTTTAAAATTATATCATTTTTAACAATCGCATTTGCTTTCAAATTTCTAATAAATTTGCGATTAAAGCAACAAAATGAATTAATCACGATTGTGATCACAATTCTAAAACTTGCAAACTAGCTGGAGCATGACTAGTGCTGTGATGAGTAGAGAACGTACGAGACTCCGACGATGAGCCACACAGCGCGACTGAGGTCTTACAATCGCTCAACAAAGTTGGGGCAGCTGAAGCCGTCCCAGCCATTTGGGGCTCACCTGAGGGTTCTGCTGCAGGTCTGTCACCATCGTCACCAACGTGAGCTGTCGGTACTGTTCCTTGGTGTGCTGATATCCTTTTCACATCGCTCTGTAAAGGAACATAAATTTAAACTCTAGAACATTCCGTTGTTGGTTAAAATGTTTTAGTAATATAAATATTATTAGGTTAATGTAACATATTAAATTATACGATTATTCATTTACAACGATGAGAATACTACACTCATTGTTACACGAAAGAATCTCTGGCAGAGTTCACCATTGAAAACACAAATACAAAAATAAATGCCGATTCACTAGAGTGCATCCATGTGTCACTAACAAATGCCTATCGATTAAAGGCACCACGATAATCCCCCCACGAAAATGTTGGAAAACAACGAAAAATTTCTTAAAGTAAAACATTCAGACACAAAAACACAAGGACGTACACGGTATATACAATGTCAAGCAGATGGTTGAAAATTCCAAGTGTTCTCACAAGCGCAATAGTTTTCTTTTTGGCAACGGAAATGAGCTTTTCAAAGAGTCGCAGATGATACTCGGAAAACATTGGAACATTGGAAAACATTAGTTCCAATATGGATGATGACGTGATTCATCTTTTTGCAACGGAGGTCCTTCAAGATAACAGGAATATCAGAAGTGGAAACTTGAGGTCTGCAGATGACTTTTCGATCCTTGCAGCCCTTTATAAAAGCATGATACTGCCCTTTGATTATTTTCTCACCAATAAGATAGGTGTTTATCACTCGCTGGTCAGGAATTGGAATACGATCTCGTTCCCTCTCGAGGTTTGGAGGCTGAACAAAAGTCTCTGAATTCTTGTGGTCACGTGACTGGGGTGGATCGCGCTGCTGTTTCTCACTCACAGGATTTGATTTTGGGACGAACCGCTGTTGCTACATTATGGTCACCATCTTCAAGAGCAGCAAACCTATTCAGCACTTTTATAAGATTCGTCTGCTGTTCTAAAAGCACGCCACTCAATCTCCTCTACCGTCTGGTGCGCATGACGGTTTTCCACGGGGAGGGTGACAGTCGTAAGTGAGTTTCATTTGTAGCCTTCTCCTCGCTAGGTATCGGTCGTTGCTCTTCTTCGGTTCGCTCTCGCCGCAACGCTTCACGATCGCTTTTCAATTTCTCCATCTCAGCCTTTCAGGGCCTATATCTGAGAGCAGAATATACATGATTCTAGCTCTACTTCTTCGTAAAAATTAACTCTTGTGTGAATTCAGAATGGCATTCGCTGCACTGTCTCAATTTAAAGGTCGATACTGCCAGCATATTATTGTTAACTTTCTACTAATGTAACTACATTGTTCCGTAATTTGGGTAAGGATATAGCTAATTAGAAAGAACAGTACATATCAGTCACGTCAAGCTCCCTCCTAGCAAATATCTTTGCCTCCCGCTAATACTATCAAATACCACAAGGATTAGATAATGATATGAATGTGGAGAAGGTCATGGCTTCGGAGCCAATATGGATCTTCTGTCATCGTTCTTGCTTGGCTGAGGTGTACTCTCTCAGAGTGCTCTTCAGTTTCTTGTGCGTTCACTGGATATGCAAAGCTATTATATCCGCAAACAATTCTGTGCAGTTTTGAACCAAATGTATTTCCCTTAGCTTTAAATACTTATCTCATTGTTCTATTGATTAACGATACGTAGATGTTATTTTCTCTACCTATGCGCACTTCTCATTGTTGAGAGATAATTTAGTGTGATTAAGGATACAAAGTTATTACTGAGTTAACTTAGCGAAATTATTTATTACTAATGTACAATGTTCTGTAATGTAAATCTGTAGCTTTTACTCTTAGGTATCGCAATTAGATATCGCCTCAGATATGGTCTCCACGCTGTCAAGATCCATTCTCTAGTGATATAAAGTATATGTTCTTCCGTTACAAAATATTGGTAGGCTTCATTTCACATAAGAGAGCTTCTTGCCAATGTTTGTTAATTCAATGTAAACTAGTAGGCACGATTTTGATCGAATGTGGGGCTATAGCTGTAGTGACTGTCCTACCGACAAGGCAAGCGTGTAATATTGATGTCGTGGCCCTAGTACCCGATAATACGTGTCAGTAACTATCCATTTCCCTATTTTTTTCCGCTCTATTCTTTTTCTTTTATATCCTCTCATCAGCATGAGAGGATATAAAAATTAGTAGACGGTTAACCAAAATCAACCATATTCAATACAGTCGGGCAGATAAAATCTTCCGTAAGGGTGATCATCTACTATACTTTCCTACGCTACTTGAAAGGTATGACAGTTGAGAAAACATAGATCAGTGTAAATGTATATTAAAAGAACAATAACTGTAAATGACAGCACACAAACTAGTATAGCTACTTTGGATATGACAAACATTTTTCAAGTAAATATGGGGACTTAAGCAGAAAATGAAGGAACAGCATTATCATGAGCCCAAGAAGCAGTAGAGCAAACAATAAACATCGTTTGAAAAATTAAAACATTATATCTTAATAGGTTTTGCAGAGCCGAACTCCCTACCCCCTCCCTCCTTGGTAGTTCTGTAATTCGGTGCATGATGCCAGGAGCTTCTATTCGAGTAATTTATTAGGCAACTCGCTTCATTCCTCAATTCCCCAGCATGCAGCATAGTGAAGTATCTAAATGACAGTCCACAATATTAGTACATTATTAACGGCTAGTGATAATTTCCTGCAACGAAATTTCGAATCGATTTCTTCAGCCTTCTGAATTTTAATTCAAACAGCAGCAATGGTTCTTACATTTTACAGTTCAAGAACAAGTGACATGGCTTTTTCCCCATTATACCATATCTGGCCCAAACTTTGCATCGTTCCTCGAGATGTGATGAAAAGCACTTTACTGAACATTCTTGTATGCTAATTTAAGAACTAGAGATGCAGCAGTTCTCCGAAACACATAAATACAGCAAATAAAATTTTTAGTAAAGTTAGCTCTCATCTTTGCTTTTAAATTTTTACTACATAAGCGCTTAAAGTAAGAGAATGACTTTCTTAAGCAAATGATCGGTGATGCGTGTAGTGTTTGGAAAAAATTACAAACCTTGATAGGAAAACGACAAGACTGTTAAATAATACCAATAACAAGATGCTAAGGCCGTTGACTCTTTTTATATAGAATCCGTCTTTGGAATATAGCATACGAAAGACTCATCTCAGTAAAGGGAACAAAATCAAAAGTATAATGCCAACCTATCGACATCATCACCTTCGGTTACAACACTGAGAGTGATGCACCTTTGTACATATCCGTACCTCTAAATTTTTTGCATATCATGCAAGTAGAAGAAGACTCACAACCAATCTTGGGATAACTACCCCACCAGTATGCAATAAGAGACAACTAACTGTCTCACCAGCTCATCAGGTATCCAGTCAATGTGCTCTTCCTTCACAGATATGCAGTCATCTTCACACAATTCACGTTTGATACCAAGACCTTCCATAGAAGCCAATGGAGCCTTTGAAGCACTGTCACCTGCCAATGAAATACATGATAAAATGCCGTGCTATAGGACTTCGAATTGATGAAATGGCACAGATATATGTACCGATGAAAAATTAGAACCAACACTTTTTGAAGCTCAGTCTAAGTATGTAAACAGTACGTGCATGGCTCCATAGAAACTGAAGCCTTCAACCAAATAATCTTAAGCAGTAATTTAACTTAAATGCCTTTATTTAGCTCTCATACATTTGAAGTAAAGGAAAAGTTAATTTAACCATACACCTCAACTGAGAACCCACATACGCTTATGTGTGCTGCAGATATAGGTTCATTAGCGTCAGAGGAGTGTACGGTTATATTCGATGAAAAAAAAGCACAAATTTAGCCTGTTGATGGACAAATGATTTATTTCCCAAGGTAGAGAATTGATGTTTATTTTTTTCAGCATTTATGAGGCAATTCACTGAATTTCCTACAGGTTAATCAGCACTGGAAGGTAGTAACATCCACACAGTCTCTTTGTCCAACTAATCTACTTTAACTTTCCATTGTTTTGCATCAATGCTGCAGCAGGATGATAGCAAAGTTTATACTCTAAAGAAACTGTAGTAGGCCACAGATTGCGAAAAGATGGATGTAAGGCTCAAGCTGCAAGAGGATGATAGTGAAGCAAAGTTGCAGGAAGATGGCAAAGAGGCTAATGAAGCAGGAAGGTGATAGCAAAGTTCAAGCAACTGCAGGAAAAGAGTGGAAAAGTTCACGCTCCACGAGTATAGTAGAGAGACTCGTATGGCAGGAAGATGACAGCAAGGGTCGTGCTGCCCGAAGATGGCAGTATGGCACAGAAAACAGGAAAATAGATATATGGCTCACGGTTTAACTGAGTGTCTTGATAGCCCATTCGAAGGAACTGTCAACTAGAATACCAAAGGATAGATAGATCAAGCCAAGACATATGCCTTTTGATGCTTAGATTTGAGGAAGCGACGGTTTCACGTGCAAAGTTTCATGGGGTAAAGAAATTAGGTTATTTATTACTGGTGACTAAGTAGTTATTGATAAGTTGGGTACAAAAAGGGCAGATGTATCTCACTTTCTAAACAATGAACCTTGAGGGTCTTCGGAAGAAGTCCAGGTGATGTTCTTCACGTCACCCCACTTGTGTGGAGTCACTCTGCAGGGTGTCTTCTGTAGTGCTCCAGTTAGCGACGAAAGAGAGAGCCAGCAGGGAATTATCTCCACAGTGCACGTACCGATGACCGCTGTTCTAACTGGTATTCTTCTTAAATATGAATCCAGTAAATTTTTGAACTTCAAAATATTGATATCAGTGGCGTTTCAAATATGCCGAGGCATTTTGTTAAACAATCTTGCTCCTCGTACAGCGAAGCTTTTAGAATATTTTGTGGCCACGGCTTTTCCACCATCTCTGCTTGGGATGCGAATATCACAAGTCCTTCCAGTTCTCTCCGAGTGTCTGGCGACAATCCGCTCATTCACATTCACAGTGATACGTTCCAGAATTTTCCAAACATATATGATCTATGTCAACACGGTTCAGTATACCGAAGGCTCTATTCTTTATCCTCGTGTCTTTGATGTTGCGCTGAAGATCCGAAATAGCGACTATTTTTTTAACCTAGTTATTGGCATCACAAATCATAGCAAACGCCCTTGTTTAGTTAACAAAGGCAGATATTGCTGAAAATAGATTTTAATATTAGATATTTATAGGAATGACTATAAACTTTTTGCATATGAAAAGTTGTGAACCATACTCTAGAATTCAACAAGGCTCTCGTGGAGATGGATCCCTTAGCATCGTGGTACATTTACTGCACGAGCATCTCATAACCGAAACTGCACCACAGCATTAAAGAATTTCATGTACATTGGTAGATCTTACCAATACAATAAAGTTAAGTATAATTGCGAGCACAAAGAATATTTCATGTAACTTCTCAGTAACATGCAAGAGAAAATTTTCAGTTTTCGTTGACCACACAATATCAAAATATATTGTAGTATTCCTATACAGGAGAGGGCTAGATAAATATGCTAAGTACTAACAATGGACGCAGTGCAGGACAGGGCAAGTTCACTGTTCTGTTAGCCTCGATGGGGTACAGCTTAGGCGCCACTCATTTTGACAGCATAAAGGAAATAAGTTGAAACATCTCTATGCCGTAGCCGAAAACTGCAGGCCCCAGTCCACGTTACCGCCGCGCCTCAGTCAGACCAGAAATCCTGAAGCGACGAAACAGTAAAGAACATGAGTGAAATTCGGTGGGTGGAACATCAATCTTCGTTGCATTTGAGGGAATTTTAGTGGCACCTCGGTACTAGCTATCAATGCGACAAGTTAGGTACTATTGCAGGTGAAGTTAGCTTTAATAAATGGCTTAAGCCTCTTTTTCCGCACGAAGACGATGTCGAACAAAGGACATATAGTACGTCGATAGAAACGTGAAACACATGTGAGAAGTTATTTCCACACAGGATAAAAGAGCATGGGAAACGGAAGTCGGGAAAGAAGTAGAAGTATATATAAAATTGAAAGAAAACAAAGTGGGCACGAAAGAGAGAAGTCCCGAAGCCCTATCTAATGACTAAGGTAACCTACATGGTCCACTTGGGTCGCCGCTACCCGTAACATGGGATGGGTTAACGTAAACTAACCTATCCCTATGGCCCATCCCATGTCCCCTGAGAGGATTACAGGTCAAATTCCATATGAAAGTGACTGTTCCAAGCAACATTTACTCCAGCTCTTGGAAGTGTAGACTGGTAAATATAAATTACAAGCCCATCAAGTTTCCAGGGCAGATCCCCGTTATTCGCCTTCAGGAATGCATTGGATGCATTCTGATCTTCCAGCCACAGGGATGGGGGATGTTGGTGGAGCTTCCAAAGAAGCAGTTTCTGTCGTCGGCAAGGCTTACATGAGGCACGTTCAACATTTAGCACTGCTAACAATCTAAATTGAACGGATTGGAGAGATTTAGGTTGGCACAGTGGTAGATCTGCGTTTCTGCAGGGAACCAGATAGCACAAAATTTGCTGTAACTCTTACGATATTCATTACGATATGTTTGGAAAATTCTGGAACGTATCACTGTGAATATGAATGAGCGGATTGTCGCCAGACACTCGGAAAGAACTGGAAGGACCTGTGATATCCATATCCCAAGCAGAGATGGTGGAGAAGCTGTGGCCACAAAATATTCTAATAGCTGCGCTGTACGAGGAGCAAGATTGTTAAACAAAATGCCTCGGCATATTCGAAACGCCACTGATATCAAAACTGCAGAGTTAAATAATTTGCTGGATTCACATACATTTAAGAAGAATACCAGATAGACCAGCGGTCAGCGGTTACGTGCATTGTGGAGATAATTCGCTGCTGGCTCTCTCTTTGGTTGCAAACTGCGGCACCACAGAAGACACCCAGCAGAGTGACTCCACACACGTGAGGTGATGTGAGCAACGTCACCTGGACTTCTTCCGAAGACTCTCAAGGTAAGGTATATCAATTTAGGGCCAGGGTCATTACATATGAACTCAACCAAAGTCTGGAAACTTCCCATGGTGACCGACTCGGACTTCGCTGAAAAAAATTTGTACTGGTACCTTAACATATATGATAAACATGAGCAAAATATTTTAACAAAAAAATTCCTAAGGGTTTTTGTGCTGTGGCTTTTCAAAATAGGGTGGTATACAACATTACTGACCCTCGCGAATCGCACATTTGGATGCCAATATCTTAGGAACGAAATGTGTTGTGAGCTTGAAATGTGTTAGGTATAGTATGTAATTAGCACCCAGACTTTCAGAATCTGCCATCAGAGAAGTTCTATGTTCCATAATTTTTTAGGCATATTACTTCAAATTAGTGGTTTTATTATGTGCGAACATGAAAATTTCAATTTTCTGGTTGCAACTGTCATGCTACAATAAACCACAACTACTTATTGGGGCTACATCTCTCCTATTTAGGCACATGACTATCTGCAGAAAGTTTTTGGACAGTATTGATATCATAAACGTGCAGTAATGGAGCTTCAAAGACGGCTCAGATTTAAAAAGTGCAATTTTAGACTAATTTTTAAGTCAAAGTCATAGCGTAGTGATTTACCCAGGACAGCCTTTTTTCTTAAATAATTGTACACATATGCTTACCATTTGGTCACAATATCAGATTGTTTTAATTTTATAAAATATACCTTTGCGTTTTTTATCCCCACGACAGATTGCGTGTCAGAAATGCAGAAAATGTGAGATATTTCTACTCTAAACACATAGATTTTATGGCATCCACATTAAAGTAACTCAGTATATCCAAAAATGTTTATAAATGAAGTTAATAGCCCAAATGAATGCAGCTTCTTCTGAACTGATTCATTGTCATAGTCAGCAAGCTTATAAAAACCTTGCGCTTGGGCCCTGAAGCTCTTGTGCAGACACAGTTCACATGATGTTCTGAAATGGATAACAGCAGGCAGTTTATCAGTGCTACAAAAACGACTAAAAATATTATACTTAAATTTATCAGTGATCTTAATATTTGTCCTAGAAGTATCATATGAAGTAGCATGAACGATCATAAAATGAATTTATTTTATCTCTATGCCATATTAACGGATGAGCAATAACATAAAGTGAGAATACTTTATCCGCTATGGCATAACTATGTACAGTTTTCTCCCATTTGTATAAAAGAGAGATAGGAGAGAGAACTTACTTCTAGAACAATAATTCTCAGGTACTGTTGGTTATTACAGTAAGAAAAAACGAATACCTAAAGTTTTCTCATAGCGCATAGCGAATAAAGTAACCCCACTTTTTGGAATTTTATAAAAAATTCTGAAATGTTCCATTATGAGAGTTTGGTGATACAGACGAGAGCACTAAATAAATCGACTCTTGTCCGATCAACACAGTTTATGTAGTCATTTGATTGAAGTCGTTAAAAACCCATACCAATAGCCCCACTAGTGTAGCTATATATTAGCAATAGCACTCGTAGAGAACCGGGGGAATGTACAATATCCCCAGACAAAAACAAAGTTCTTGTCCACTGCGGTAGAAACACAACATAAAAGCAAAACAAATACTGCTTACTGGTCGCTACAAACGTAGAAATCAACTCTCATGTTGAAACTTACAATTCCTCGCTATACTTGAAGACCAAGAAGCGGGCCAGGGAGATACAGAGCCTAGCGAGGATAATCAGAGGCACAGTACACTGAATCAGACGCAGCCTTCATTTGCTCCAGGGAGAGGGGGGCATGCTAAAGTCGTACATCAAGGAACGAACATTTATTATATAGATAACTTGATACAAAAATTTTGTGCAAGCACAGACATACTACAATACAAGAGAAAACTTCTGACACATTTGGGAACAAAAAACAATGTTTTTCCCCTTCCATTGGTTTGACACCATGCATGAATAAGGCCTAGGGTTCATATTGCTTTTACTTAACTGATCATGGCTGCACAGCCATATTCATGTATGAATCGTTACAATACCATGATTCGAGAATCTCTTGAAAGAAATACTTCAATAGGTGGCAGTGTGATCAAGCCGTATGTCTCTCTTTAGAAAAATTTCCCAACTAGCTTACCAAAGGAAGAAATAGCTGTCCAGCCAGGGGCGTAGAATCCAGCCATGTAAAGCGGCAGAGGCCAGCCGGCAGGCACCTATAGAGGAGCGAGAGCTGGCCAATATCACCCGAAGGTTTCATAGAAGGAACAGTTTTTCTGCCCAACAGACCAGAGTTTCCTTTTCATCTACGCCGCACTGAGTGCCGTAATTTTGGCAGTGGATATATACAGTAGCTAAATGAAAGATCAAGTTCTGGACGCTCACAAAACCTCACTACTGCGTGCTGCTCTTTCATAACTTTCATGATAAGTATCGCAAATGGAGGTTGTGCGCATATAGCCTGGGGCGCGGAGAGCTGGACCTCATACCACTACCAGCACGAATGCTATTGAGCAACCGGGACTCCAGCCCACCCCTCGTCATCGTCCAGGGAGAACTTAGAGCTTCTATCTCCAAACTACTCACTACTCTCTAAAAAAACACACTGTACCACCAAGTCCGCTTGTGAAGCCAGGGGAGCCGGTCATCTGGTGCCTGCCCCTTTGACTTCAGCGACTCACTGTCACCGCTGCTCCCAGCGAGCCTTGCTTCGTACATAAAAATATTCCACCCCCCCCCTAAAAAAATCATTCTTCAGCTGTCTGCATAACTTAGGACTGATGAGAGCTGAAGGGCACTGCAGGTAGTGATAAAATAAATAAATGAAAAAAGCTGCACAGAGTTGCTCAGCTATAACCCCTGCGTTGTCGTTCATAAGTAGAACGAAACCTGGAGTTACATATATAACTTTGAAGTACTTCAGATCACAGAGCCCTCACAGCCCCATTTGATCGGGCGTCTCAGACAAAACCGCGAGGGAACTACGGCTGCACTCCTACATTACTGTTGACCCGAGAAAACAGCTAAAAGCCGCTGACTGCTTGCACGTTATCACGGCACGCAAGTGTTTTCCCTCGAGATGGATCGAAAACATAGCTCCGAGAGTTTATCGAATAGCGCGCGACACGACGCTGGCTTTCCTCAAGTAGCTCTCAAGGGGTTAATATCTCCAACCAGCTCCTTGTATTAAAAGCCTTACAGCTGGGCCGCTACGCGGCTATGCACTCTGCAAAACTGCATGGAGGTCATTATACCTGCCTCACACGGGCAAAGTCAGCACGCAAGCTTTTCTCCTTAGGTTGCAGCTACCACCCAGTGGGAGCCAGTTACAAATTGCCTCTACAGTTCACGTAATGGAAGACCGCTAATGGAAAGCCCTCAATATAATAATAATAAAGCTGACATTCTACCCATGATTCAGTAAACGACTGAATTTTGCACCGGCGCTACTTCCAGACGCGGCCTCCTTTCATCGGAAAGGAATAAAGTATAAAGTTTCAAACTAAAACGCCGGGCTTTGACTCTCGGCTAAGAGACCCAGAAATGCGTGTTCATCAAATAGCCGACGGTGGTCGTAACTCCAGGGAGATAGAGGCGAGTTCACACGTCATTCATCTCAACTTGTTCGCTCGAGCTGACTGACGCCGCGCGTTTAGTTCGCGGAAGGTGGTGTGGGAACTGTACGAAATTAATGGATAAAGGAAGTCCGTTTTCTTAACGAACTGCATGAGCCAAGTTCTGTAAGCAAAACAAATAAACAGCGTCCTTCAAAAAATATTTTTGGAGTTGATTACATAAATTTGCTCTGCATCTCTGTTATGCTTCTGATGAGTAGTCTCGAGTACATAGTGAAACCAAACCTGGGAAACTCATTCGTATCCTAGCAATGAAACTAAAAGAATTAGAGTGGAAAAATATACCTAATTAAATAAATACCGTACTTTATTTAATTTTGTAGTTAAATAACGACAGATGTTACGCTCGCGTTTAATAGAAGTACTCAGATATAAAACTTAGCAGCTAAACATACAGCACATCTCAACACACTGATGTGTAGTATTATATTGCTCAAGAGGCAATTTTGACATATTCATGGACGTGATAATTGGAAATGACCACCATTCCCAAAATTATATTCAATTATAATAAATAACAATCCCAATATTCATATTTCCAATCAACAAAATTATATTTACACACAGTAATATTATAATAATCCTACCTACATATATAAGTTGTAAAATATAAGAAGACTTAATTACGATCTACTCTATACACACTGAATAGATATACAAATATATACACAGAATCGAGTTAGAGACTGGAATTGGAACTCTAACCCGACTCTGTATTTATTTTATTAATAACACAAGGGCAGACGAATGAGCACCGGTCTGGATAATGTCAGGTGTCAACGGAACAAAAAGTTGCGCAAATATATAACCTACGTTTATCTAACACTAAAAGTTAAAAACCTGAAGCTTTCAATACAGAAACTTTATCACTAAAGCCAATGCACTGCAACAGAGCGAGCAAACAGAAAGTCTGAACAGGCCGCTGTTTCGTGTTGAAGTTGTCAAACCAAAGCCGTGTCTGTATAAAAAGGTGCTCATTCATCTACCCTGACCCTAACTCGAGAAATGAAGTTTTCAGTTTCGTGAATACCTATTATCCTTTTGACGGGAAGCTCATTGGTCCCCTTTAGTGTTCAATTGAAATACAGTAACTACTACGAGCTGAGTAAGGCTCTGCTCTAATACCTTAGCCTTGAAACAGCAGGCAGCTCAACAACTGTGGGCACTTGCGCTGCTGTTAATCGAGTTCGCTTAGTGTAAAATGTTTGTGCGGAAGGTAGGTTTGAAATTGAAGCCTGACTCAACTATTAGCATTTGCTTCAACTGAACATATACGGAGACAACAGCACCCTGTTGGGATAGTACTGGCTAGCTACTTATACATAAATTACGAATCAAGCCAGGACTGAAGGGGGACTTACAGTTTACCCCACCAGTAGATATATATTTACATATTTGTGTAGCTAGGAAACTATCCTTCTTTTATACAAGCGAGGTTAAAAATTACGCAATATTTCCTCACTAATACGGACGCAACATATAATAATTTTCCTGTAGCTGTGACCGCACCATTGGTTTCATCGTTTTTGGGTCATTAATTATGAAGGTAATTTTCATATTATGGTGAATTTCAGTACTTCTTTCAGACGCATATGACCTATTCCAGTATGGTTTCATCAAGATTTGCATGGGGCAGGGCAATAAGTCCTTACAATATAAAAACATCAACTTAGCACTGGCAGTACGGGGTGCAAGCTTGTTCATCTCAACCTATACCGCTATGTTTATACGTAATTCTACAGCAACATCGCCTCATATCGTCCAGGTGACTCTATGAGCTCTAAGCGTCGTTCCGGCAGTTCAAGCTGAGCGTCCGTCAGTGTTGGTTCTCCGGTGTCGTGCTCCAAGTGATGGAAGTTAAGTGATCTAGTTTCGATCAATTGCGGGTATTTTGCTGAATTTAATCCATATTAACAGAGTATTAATCTATAACTATAGTGTGACTGTGATCATCGAATACTACCCACTCTAGTAAGTGGTTATGTGGTAGCTTGCCGGCATAGTCTATGGCTGCTGATTGTCTGGGAAGCTAATGTGTAACCCTCCCTAGCTGTGCATTACGTAGTGCAACATTCTTAACTGGTTTTGATCAGGACAAGCATTGTCAATTTTCTATTGATCGTTAACCAAATATTTTGCTTTTTACTGCAATTCACAGCTGTTTATTGAATTGACTTCTGGCAGCCAACTGTCATGGCGGCAGGTTGCCGGTTCTTTGTAAGGGTAGTTCCTTAGCCCTACAGGGACTATGTACTAGGAGATGCTGTTGTATATGAAATTCTTCATACGCTGACGAATGTCGCTAACTTGAGGCCTAGCAGTGACTAGTAGACTATAAACTTTAGTAGATTGGGTATTAAGGCAAGTTGGCCTTGTATCGGTTGCGGCGACCCTAATTCTTCGTTGGGTAGGCCTAGTTGGGTCTTGTTAATAAATTTAATAATGAAGCATCTGCTTCTAGAAGGGAAAAAAATTTCCATCATTTTGAACTACATTGGCATTACCTAAAACGCTGACACGTGGCTTCTTACAATACGGCCGCTTACAATATGGCGGCCGATATAGCAGGTTGCTTTGGTGCTTTGTGCTTTACCCCTATGTAGCATGCGTTGTCCCTGAGATAAAACAATTCCTTAAACCCGTCTAAATGGGAAACCAAATGACTTATCCCTTTTTAAGTAAAAAATCTTGAAGAGTTTATGGTCCTTACGATGATAGTCTATTGCCTAACATCTGGATCGAACTGTTATTTTCTAAGCAGTAAGCAGATATAATTGTTTAATATGTTTGTACAGCATCCTGTCCACACTTTTGCCTGTTACCAGCGAAGTGAAATTAACTTTCTTAATTTGGGAAGTTTATGTCCCTGTTAAAAATTCGTAGGGCTTTGCGTGTAGTTAATATTCAAACTAGTTACTAATAGAAATCTGGCGGAATACACATAAAATCGAGATTTGCTCTTCTTGTTTCGTTTTGGCTACCAGAATAATGACTTCGAATGAAGGAAACAGAGCCCGGGGGTAATACGAATTATTATGATTAGCATACTGGGCAGAGAGAGGGAAAACTCTGGCTAAAGACTAAAATACATAAGCCGCCTGCCGTCGCATATGAACTAGGTAGCTACTAATTGGCATACGATGTTACTTGCCTCGTACGAGGCTGGGGCCCCACCGATGCATCAAGGGATTTAATAAGGGTTTCACTAGATCGGGACCTTATGCTTCTGTCTGAGCAATGCTCGGGCTGTTGCGCAGTCTGGGTTCTGTCGGTGGGGTCACTAGATTTCTCTGCCGGATGTTTTCGGTAACAAATTTTCTGCATCGTACCTTGCTGGTCGCAAGGTGTGACTTAGATCATATTTGTTCTGTAGAACTTATTTCGAGGTGACGGAACGATTTGAGGATGGAATAGGCTGCAGCTTAAGTTTATGCTGGGCGACACGTGGAGTTTGCCCGCTAAGTGTGACATGCCAAACCTTTAATAGGTTGTTCTCCATCTTACACTGAGGCGCCAATCAGGGCTTCGTAGCCTAATCACACAGCTTGGTTTACACTTTTCCGTTATGGCCTGGGGTAACCCATAAAGAATGCCTTTTCCATGGCTTGTGCAAGGTCGGTTTGTCATTAAAGTAAATTTGTTTTGGATCCAAATAGGAAAAGTTTAGCAAAATGCTTGTCAGCTCGATAGGTTGTTAGTTGTGAATGTTACTTAGCTGTGTGACTAGCCTTCAGGATTCGTGACTGAGGAAAACTGAAGGTATTAAGATTTACGAAAGCAATCGCCTAGATGGTAGTTAAGACTCCAGCTATTGCCGTATAGTTCCAGCTAACTTGAATTTGCTTCTCAGCCTTCAAATCTAATTTCCACAAGCCCACATTTCTTATCAAACCTAATTAAAAACAATTACCGTAAAAAATACGTTAAGCTATGGGTGCTATGCATGCTCATGAGATCAGTTTAGCGGTCATTTGTACAAGTCTAGTAGATTCAAGACTGTTAGCTGATTAGTTACCTTCTGATCTGAATTACGTTCTTAACGCAAACTATCTATGAGGTCGTCGTGAGAAGCTCACCAAAAGTCTAAGCTCATGGAAACTTGGAGTTAATTTCTCCAGACTCATCACACAAATCGTGCGAGGTACATGCTTGCTCGTTATATTTTATCTAATTCATGGAAACAGAAAGAAATGGAAGGTCGATTATTAACAACGCTTGCAAAAATTTCTGGACTTAACTAGATTTAACATTTATGAATCTCATGCCTGAAGGCAGTTATCGTCAAAAGATATTTAGGAACGGGGCTGTTGATAAGCTGTAGAAGGTGTTGTCCCTTAGTTAAACGGATGACCCTACTTGATCTTAAGACTGTGATTCCCTTCTTAAACTGGGACTTTCTTCTGAGGCGATTGAGACAAACATTTCAGCCAGGCTCTAACTGTATGGTTCTTTTATATTTGATATTTAACTGCCATAAATAACTTTGTTGTAAGGTCTACTTTCCTAACTTATTAATGCTCGAAGAATTATTGGCAATTGCTCAGGAGTTGACTTTTCATGCGGGTAGTGAAGGGTATCCGGTGTGGGGCTCCGGCTTCAACAATAAAGTTTTGATTCTCCTCTATAGTAGGAATGTGGTACTGCTCTGCCGTTGCGCCGCCAAGAAGCTATATTGTTGCTTAAGTTATTCAGGGAAAAAAGGTGGCCCTAATTTGTGCTGACGTCACCGGCACTGGTGTTCAAGCAATATGAATAAAGATGGTCTTATTTCGTGCTGGCTTCGGCGGCACTGTTTGATGAATTAGGTTTACATTATGTCGGGGTCATGGTGCCTCTCGGGCGAACTTCAGAGGCGCCTTGGTTTGTTGCTGTAATTTGTGTTACCTGTATTAGTTTCGAGGCTTTAAGGCTAGAAAAATTTATGATATAAAGTCTGCTTGCTCATTTATCGACTTAGTTATTTGCCTAATGTCAGTAAAACATAAAATGACTAAGAGATGAGCAATAAGCCTAACCTGATGTGAACGCGGTAGTATTGAAGCTTCCACTGCCTGAAACAGTAGGGGTTTTGTTTCATGAGCCTTTACAGGCAACAGCAATTTAAACACAGACTTAATATAATGTAACCATACTAAATATAAAGTCGACTGTTGGTAAAAATTAATGTTTTGGGGTAGTGTTTCCCATCTTCAGAAAATATTAAAAATTCAATCTATACCTATGAGGTAAAAAGGTTTTTACCATCAGCAAAAACGACTTTTCCATCATAGCCTCCTCTAATCCAATCGAATTCACAACGTTCGAGTCCCTCTACATACATAGAACCAGACCCAACCTTAACCTTATGACCTCGGCTGTACCGCTGCACACAGTCCCCACTTAGCTCACACTCGCTGACCGTACAGGAGCCAACGTCCTGGCCCTCCACCTACCTTGGTTCATTTGCTTACTAGACTCTCCCCTGATAGCACACATGCTCCCTCAACTTTAGTAGCCAATAAAGAAAAAATGTTTTTTTACCTCATAGGTATAGATTGAAATTTCAATATTTTCTGAAGGTGGGAAACACTATCCCGAAACGTTAATTTTTACCATCAGTCGACTTTATATTTAGTATCTGTATATATCTTGGTATAATGTAACTATTTATTTCAACTTGAACTGTATATTGCTGTGCGCTACTGCTTAATTCGGGAGCAGTATGATCAATATAATTCTGAAGTGGTACCTGGCT
Organism: Parhyale hawaiensis; assembly: GCA_001587735.2. Taxonomy (NCBI): domain Eukaryota; kingdom Metazoa; phylum Arthropoda; class Malacostraca; order Amphipoda; family Hyalidae; genus Parhyale; species Parhyale hawaiensis. Next base: position 4,932,991 of record LQNS02277964.1, on the reverse strand, counting down.
ATTCCGCTGCTACTTGCTTTGGTGGTAGTATGATCAGCATAATTTTATAAGTTGTACCTGGCTGTTCCGCTGATACGTGCATCAGTGGTAGTATGATCAGCATAATTTCATAAGTTGTACCTGGCTGTTCCGCTGCTACTTGCTTCGTTGGTAGTATGATCAGCATAAATTTATAAGTTGTACATGGCTGTGCAGCTGCTGCTTGCTTCGGGGGCAGTATGATCAGCATTATGCTAACGATGAGTCTTTAAGTTTGCCTCACAATAAAGTTTAGGTTCATCTGCTTTGATGCCTGTATAGACTTTATGTCCGATTCATTGCACGCTTATCGATGTGTTGGTCACGTGAAGTGTCATCCTCCAAAGTCCTTCTAGAACTGAATATTCCTTCATATTGCAGATGCTACACTGATTTGAGAGTAGGTGACGAACATAGGGTGGAATGTGCAGGAGTGCTGAATTTTGCTATGCTGCTTATTGCTTTACTTACGTTCCTTGCTTAGTTTTAATACATCTGGATATTAGAGGAAAAACCTTAAATGTCTATTTGTGTGTTCAGAAAGGAGCTTGTTAGGGCTAATGTGAGAACTTGTGGGCTCCACTTCGTAGTCCTCACAAAGAGGGTAAACTTTGTCGCTTCTGGTCCTTGATTATGTAAGCTAGTAAGGCTAAATTGATGGTTATGCACACCTTAATGCAGGCCCATACAATGGTACTGCGTCTATGGAAAGTAGGTCTTCAGAGCAATGAGCGAGATGCATTATTACGTCATACCTAGCGTAGAGATGGCTTTATACTATATGTAAAGCTCCGTCTTAGTGACCACTTTTGATAGATAGCTGATTTGGTCTGAGAACAAAAAATCGCCTCAAAAGTCATCTTTCTTAATTGGTAACACGAGATTTACAAGTCTGACGTCAGCAAGGCTTCTGCTAGGGTAAATTTCTCTTGGGATGGAGCAAGGCCTGTCCATGGGAGGTTTTGCTGCCCGTCGTGATGCGCTGTGTACCTTTTCAACGAAGAACGACTGTATTAATAGAATACTAATATCACACTATGGTAGCATAGATAATTTTCTAGAATTTAAAATTTCAAAGTAAACATAAATATAACTAACATGACATTTACTGTAGAGTAGTCTGGGTTGCGACTCGGGGCTTGTAAAGGATTTAAATTCTTGTGCGGTTTCGCAGGCTCTTGCCTACGGCAGCTTTAGTCATACGCGCAGCTTTAAAATCTCATGGAGTCACCTGGACGATATGAGCCGATGGTGAGTCAAATGAGACTCACTGAGTTGAAGTTTGGCTGCAATTTTGCAGCAACTCGGTGACGTCCAGGGACTACATGCCCGCCCCGTTTTAGGAATGTCGGTACTGCCATTGTGTCGTAAGCTCAGATGCAGGCTGCTGCCCTGCTCTGTTCAGCTGGCAGCGCGTACAGCTCAAGTTCTTCAAATACTGCCAGAACGACACTTAGATCTCATGTAGGCTAGTCCCTGGACGTCACCGAGTTGCTGCAGAATTGCAGCCACACTTCAACTCGGTGAGTCTCGTTTGACTTCACAATTAAAGTTTATGCCGCCAGATACAATCCTGAAATCTTTCAAAGTTGAAGTAAAATATCGAGTATGCCAAAACATACACATGTCTAAACAAACCACACTGTNCTTGTGCGGTTTCGCAGGCTCTTGCCTACGGCAGCTTTAGTCATACGCGCAGCTTTAAAATCTCATGGAGTCACCTGGACGATATGAGCCGATGGTGAGTCAAATGAGACTCACTGAGTTGAAGTTTGGCTGCAATTTTGCAGCCACACTTCAACTCGGTGAGTCTCGTTTGACTTCACAATTAAAGTTTATGCCGCCAGATACAATCCTGAAATCTTTCAAAGTTGAAGTAAAATATCGAGTATGCCAAAACATACACATGTCTAAACAAACCACACTGTNNNNGCAGCCACACTTCAACTCGGTGAGTCTCGTTTGACTTCACAATTAAAGTTTATGCCGCCAGATACAATCCTGAAATCTTTCAAAGTTGAAGTAAAATATCGAGTATGCCAAAACATACACATGTCTAAACAAACCACACTGTACTTAACGGCGCACTCTCAGCAAACAGGCCTACGGCTAATTGATCGGGTTCTTGTGAAATCTTTTCAATCAATAGAGTGACTTCAGAGTTCAGATAAAACTAACTGTTCATAGAGACAAAATATGCATCTCTTAGCAAGAAGCAAGCATACATGAGTGAATCAGCACTGGCCAAAGGTAGACTGTAAAATTATATTTGTCGATTCTAGATTATTTTGGCCTCATAAACTTCATAGATCGGAGCCCACCGTTGACCTCTATCTACGATTTTGTGTTTCTTGCTGATAGAAATATTTGCGCCATTACTACGAACACCTTAGCATTTGTTTCAGATTCCAAAGTAAGTAAGACAACGTTTTACTTTCTTGTATGGTTATCAGGATCTCATGTTCTGAGATGTATTGTCAGTCACCTAGATAAGGTTGTGATGATTGATCAAGCCGATATGCGAATTAGGGTAGAGCTTAGAGTCACCACTGCTACAATTGAATTGGTACGGTACGCAAGATTTGTCAGCAGGCTTTGAAGGCAGCTGTCGTGGACAGAAATTGGCTCTGGTGGCGATGGGCGGCAGTTGGCTAAGTCTGGATAATTTTAGACCGGGGCCAGTGACGAAGATCTTCCAGGCGTCATCATCCGTTGCCGTCGTAAAATTCCACCTAGTCAGTATGGAAGAAACTTTAGAGTCGTCGCCAGCACCAGTACCATCGCCGCCTTACAGTGATGGCCACAGTTGCGGTCACCACGTTGAGATGAACATCGACGGGAGATCGCAGATTATTAATGACAGCGATAATACCAAATATTTTCAATAAAAGCCAATAAATGTATTATCAACGACGAGCTTCCTGTCGCTTTGAACAAAATCTCCATAAAAATCTTCTTGAATAATAAATTATCTTAGTAATAACTAGTGTTTTCAATGGAATGTTTGTACGCCAAGTGACGGGTAAGTTTAGTTTTTCTCACACAAGCATAATCACAAAGGGTGCACTGAAAAGGCTTCACTTCTGAATGCTTGGAAGCAACATGAATGCGTAGATATTGCTTTTGTTTACAAGCATAATCACATTGATCACACTTGTAGGGCTTCTCTATTGAATGTTTGTAATAAGTGTGAAGGCTTAGCATACTTTTTTTGATACAAGCATAATCACATTCACTGCACTTGAAAGGCTTCGCTCCTGCGTGCTTATTCGCAACATGGTAGCTGAGAGAATACCTGTTAACACTAGCATAATCACATTCATCGCACTTGTAAGGCTTAATTCCTGTATGTTTATTACCAATATGATACGTTAGCGTGTGCTTTGCAACACAAGTAAAATCACATTCACTGCACTTGTATGGCTTTTCTTCTGCGTGTTTGTGGGCAAAATGAGAGTTTAGTGTTCTCTTGCTGACACAAGCATAATCACAAACACTGCACTTAAACGGTTTTTCTCCTGAATGGTGCAAAGCAAAATGACTACTGAGACTATCTTTCCTAACACATGCGTAATCACATTCACTGCACTGGAAATGTTTCTCCTGTGAATGTTTGTGAGCAAAATGAACACGGAGGTAACTTTTTTTCGCACAAGAATAATCACAAGCACTACACTTGAAAGGTTTTTCTTCAGAATGTTTGAAGGTAAAGTGAATCTTGAGGTCACCTTTCTTAACGCATGCATAATCGCAAACACTACATTTAAATGGCTTTAAATTAGAATGTCTCATGAAATGACATATTACATGATCCTTAAGCATAGTGCTGTAACCGCATAATTTGCATTTGTAAGGCCGCTCATGCGAATGAATAAGACCGAAGTGACTCTTCATTTCCTCGTGAGACTCACCGACATACTCGCACATACAACACTCACGGAGTTCCTCACTAGGATTCTCAATAACAGTAAAAGCTGAATTATCTTCAGCTGATAACATACGAGATGATGACGATGATGAGCTGCACATCTCGTCTGAGATTTCACAATCGACAAACAAACTTGGGTCAACAGAGGTGGTAGCTGCAGCATGGTTCTCACTCGAGGACTGAGCGGAAGAATTGTCGTCACCCTGAAATGTTTCGATTGCTCCTAAGTGCGGCGGCTCCTTAATCACAACTGCCTGCAAAAAATACACAGAATTCTTACTAGTAACACGTTACTAGGAAACTGGTAATAATTTTAGTAGGAATCACAGCCCTTCATAGTTCAAGTCCCTGCGCGTAGCATAACTGCGATTTGAGCAAAATAAGAACAGAAATGCAGCAAGTTAACAAGAAGCAGAACCGATGCAGAGTGGCGTTAGTACGCTGGAAGCAACGCTTATTTTAGCAGCTGGTGAGAATGTTCTCGAAGAGTCCCAAGGAAGCACAGCTACGCATGACTTTGATATTGTGGTTTTGAAGTCGATGCCCCACTGCCGATCAACGAACCTCTCCCGCTGTCTTCGGCAGTGCACGCGGCAACAGCCCCTCCCTCCCCAGGCTGGAGGAGGCTGCAAAGGTAGCCAGAAGCGGACAACCTTCACCTCCCCGTTCTGGACATCGGTGGGGATAACACCGTAGACAAGCTTCACTGTCGAAAAAGGTAGCAGCGTGCGTGCGTGTGAGTAGATACATTCGTGCGTGTGTTTATGTATGTGCGCCCTCCATGTGTCAGAGAGACTTTCAGCGGCTGGTGCGGTGGTGGAAGGTGTTCAGTGCTGAGCAACAGCTGGAACAGCAACATCAGCATGGTACGTGCCGCACTAGCGAGGATCTGCTCATTCACAGTCATTTCCAGCCCTGGGAGCCCAAAAATAGAGCTCAGTGTTGCTGTAAGCACATGACTTGGTACACCTTTCATTGCAGAGGGTTTTGCGGCACGAAATCACCAGTAAAAATATGAAGGATGTGGGCCAACGTTATAACTGTCTCCGCCCAGGGAGTTTTTATCGAGGTTTGTAGTCTACTATCTGTCTATTAGCATTGTATCTCAAAAAAATATCACATGGGAATTCATCATAATGACCTGAAATATTACTGACGTCACAAGACAGAGAAGATTATATTTTGGTGACGAAGCGAAAGAAATCCTGGATCCTGGACCATTTTTAAATTTTCATTTGAATTGCATTGATAATCTGAGATCTGCGCTCTCAGAGTGGTTTTCTAAGTAGTAATTACGAAAGCAGGACTCATAGAATTTCCATGTTTAAAATAATATCTCGTTTCTACATGAGCCACGTGACTATATTATAAAAGGCAACAATTTGTCGCAAAACGTAGACAATAAACCACGTTGCAGATGACGGCAAAGGTATTTTAATGTAATATTTGAATGTACATATTTATTGCTCTGTCAATGTTGAAACACTAATGATACATACAGCTTCTTTCACCGCTGCCATGGAGTCTGATTGTAGATAACTACTTTTTCCATACATTAAAACTATTGTTACTCTCAGTTCCCGACATACAAATTCAGTAGATGATCAAGAAAGCACAAAGTGAAGCGAGTTTTTTTCGGCGAAATATTGTAGACGCCGCAGCTATTTTTTCCCAGCTAGCTTTTCTCCTGTGATGAAGCAATTTTGGAGGAGGGGAAAATTTTTGATATGCATACTGAAGGTGTTGCATACCGTATACCGGATACTTGGAGGAAAATTTCATTAAATTCAGTGATGCTTTACTACTTGCTTACAAAAGATTAAGTTTTTGCATGTCATCCATGGGAAGGAAGGAGTGTGCTGCTCACATGAATTGAAGTAGAGAGTACTCATATCTTATAGCAATTTGCGTTGGCCGTTGTAGCGTACGGTGAATAATAACGAAAGTATGGTCAATGATACATTTTTTTCAAGTACTAGGCATCGTACCAAACACCAGCATACAATCTCATTGGAAAAACTAAAAAACAGTAGGGACAAAGAGCATCCAAATCTTACCAGCCCGTCAGATGTCCAGGAGTGAGGCTCTTCTTTCACAGCTGTGAAGTCAGTGGCAGCAAATTCTTTCTTGGGCTGAAGACTTTCCATGGGCGCGAGAGGATCTGAGGCATCACTGGAACCTGAAACATGTAATAATAGAATTTTGAATTGCAAGCACATGAGCACCGCATATCATATCCGGTCACCACACATACTGAACATATACCATATGATCAGGATTATGAACTGAAATTAGCTAGTATAAGCTGAGGTTCAGTAACATATCTTAGCAAGTAATAAAAACGTGCCCCATGTATTGTTTGTCGCCATAATGAAAAAAAAAATCAAGGCTTACATTGTCATATGCTCGCTACAATATATCGAACTGCATTTAATAGATGAGTGAAGATATATACAGGGTGTTGTGTGATTCGATGCATATATTTTAACCATATATAGAAAAACTTGAAATAAAAAGATTTTTAGGAGCGACAAAACCTCAAAACTCTTTCGTTTTTGAGATATGACGACCCGGAATATTTGAGGGAAATGTTCGGGCGAAATGAAAAGTTTTGTATTTGGGGACTGACTTGAATGGAACTTGGCATAGAGATGTAAAATCGAAAAAGAATTTTTTTTTACCCATGTACTATTTTAATTTTCCCCATAGAAAACGAGTTATTCAAAGAAATCGGAGCTGTAGGAGTAGGGTTTTCCCCAGTCCCCTTTTCTCTGAATAACTCGTTTTCCATGGGGAAAATGAAAAAAGCTCAGGAGTAAAAAACAGCTTCTTTTTCGATTTTACATATCTATACCAAGTTTCATTCAAATCAGTCCACAAATAATAAACTTTTCATTTCGCCCGAACCCTCCCCTCAAGTATTCCGGGTCGTCTTATCTCGAAAACGAAGGAGTTTTGAGGTTTTCGTCCCTCACGAAAATCGTTTCATCTTACGTTTTTCTATATATGATTAAAATATGTGCATCGAATTACACAACACCCTGCATATGAATGCACACTAAGAAGACAAGATAGTAACATATACAGTAGAGCAGGGAATGAAGGAGAGAAAAATCTAGAAAAACTTTCACAACGATAGTAAACTTAGCCAAAGCATCCACTACACGTTAGCGAAGTGTAGGATTCAACTAAAACTGCAAAAAATATGCTATCGTCAACTGAAAATTTGCGCTAGTGATGATTAAGAGCACATCAAGATGCGTTACATCTGCCATCGTGCAGCGCACTGGACACCACCTCGGTCATAACTAGATAGGCAGTGTGAGACCGCATACCTCCGCCAAGCAATGCAGTTTCAACGAAAACTTCATATTCGTCCAGAATCCAAGATATCTCTGAGACTCCTCAAAATTTGTTCGTATTTTGTGACAACTCTTTTGTCAGTTTCCCACTCGGATTTCTTGGATAAAAAAAAAAAAATCCCGACTCCAATCGTTTTTTCAATAATATTTGCCCATTTTCCGCATCTCCGACTACTGGTTCTAGAAAGCTTCCGACTCAGACCCCTGGCTGCAAAAACTCACCGACTCCACCACTGCACTCTAGGTAAGTACTACAAGAAGCGCGCATGGCAATGGTAGGCGCCACATTCAAATTTGCGGCAGGGGGTGTGGAGCGCCTCAAAGGTAACAAGCTCGTCGCATGCTGATAAATAAAGCGGCATCTGACGCTATGGCTGGTCAATAGCACTAAACATTAATTCTCCGCTCCTTTGGTATCATTTGCTCTCGAAAGGATTTATTAACCTGGATGACCGGATGTCACTTCCATAAATAGTGAGAGCTAAAGCTCACCGTAGGATAATTTAAATATATACCATAGTGCATGTATGCTTTAATAAAATAAACACAAAAAACTATTGCACTCGTACTTAGGGCAACAATTGAAGCGAGGGTGGATGTTATCATCTCTACGCAATTTGAAAATTTGAAAGAATACACTACGGCCACTCTTAGGGCAAAATACTGCAAAATTTCAATAGGATCTCTTTGGGAACGCAAATACAATAATCCATTTGACCAAAGGACTTCTGCAGGAGACGCCGAACACCAAGGATGATGATACGGAACAGGTTAGTGCACGCGGAATGCCCAAGCTGTTGTACACTCCGGGTAACGTAACAACGCTTGTGACGTCACATGGACAAGTCGTTACTTGTACGTTGATAAATAGCTATTTTCCATTGTTTCTTCATATCCCATTTGCGTCTTCAGAATGTCTTACAGTCTTTATGATTGCATAGAAATACGTATAAAAGTATTTACGAAGTTTTTCAGCTTTCTGAAGGATAAAATTTTGACAGAGCGTTTGCTTAAGGCTTCTAGAGAGTAGAAGAATTCAGAACGGCAAATATCCACATGTGTCAAAAGTACTTTTGGAGCTACGTTCATCGCTTTTTAATGTAATAAATCAAGTGAGTTTTATCAAGAATACTATGGCATTCTCGAGCTGGAATCAAACATATGCATGCATATCTTAATTTTTCGATTTATTTTCGTCTTCTACCGATAACCTGCTATCTTCTATAATTTCAAATCGCTGCAACACATATTAGTTAAGATACGTGTAACTGAACGCAGAGAAAGGGGCATTTTTTTAACAAGATTTGCATAGAAAGCATAAAAACATTAAAAGAAGCAAGCTTCCTTCTTTCCGGCGAAGTATTATTAAAGCAAAACTTTAGATATACATAATACTCAGAAATATGCAATTGTTCTATAATATGAAAGAAATATTTATTTTATTTCATATGAGAGCTGAAGCTATAAGCTATCGCAGCGACGCGCGTGGTCCAGCAATGTTTCTGTTTACGCAAGCAACGTGTCCGGCTCGTGTTAACCAACTTGTAAAAAAAAATAGCTTCACCAGTTCCAAATCTACAATTTTTTCAAATGATGCTGTTCTTTTTTGGTTAGAAACGTAGGACCGATTCTCTAAATGAGAGCACAACCAAAGTCCACATTTGACAAACAAACTGTACGACCAGGTACGTGCCTGTTACGGGGAAAAACCTAGCTAAGTAGCTATTAAATATCACGAAAACTTCGCCAACAGTACCGCACTGACAATCGCATTTTCAAAACTAACTGCGGTATTCACAATTCACATCTCAATTTTGGTAGACAATTGTTACTCGTAGACTTTACTATGGTTGAATGTCCACACTACGTCACCGCTGCACCATACGTCCGCTGCGTTCGGCAGTGCGCTAACCTGTACCGCATTATCATCCTACGCCGCACACAACAAAATTTTGAGAGATAAGGAGCTGAAAAACCAAGTCTGAAGAAAGAGTTTTACAATCGGACCCAATGGCAACGATATTAAAACGACTCGTGGCGTAAAACTATCGGCCGCGATGTAGGGGAGGGGGGCTGAAACTGCCGAGTTTGCATTTTTGTCATTTTACACATCAAGGTCAACCCATCTGTCAGCCTGGAAGAGATTGTGAAGATAGCTAAATTCCTTTTTACAGTTTTTGGGTGAAAAACAAACACATAAATATATCAATACATAAGTAAATAAAATGATTAAAAGTGTCGGCACGATCAAAAACTGTTTGCGTTTCGTGATTTATCTCCCATCATCAAAACATAAAATCAAGGATATTATAAGTTTAAAAATAGTAATTTATTCTATGTTAGGGGCAGAGGTGTGGTCGACAGGGTGCTGACACCTCTGCCATAGTACATATATAAATTACTACTTTCAAACTTTTAAGTTTTTCATATCCTTGATTTTACGTTTTGATGATGGGAGGTAAATCCCGAAACGTCAACAATTTTTGATCGTGTTGGCGCTTTTATTAATTTTGAAATTATTCTCAGCTTAGTACTTATTTCTAAGTATGTAATGGACAAAATATTATCACCTCTCTCAACATTGTATGCGAGTGGAAGAACTAAAATCAGCAAAAGAAACAAGAGAGAGCTTTGCAACAGGGCTTATGGACCCTGTCCAAAGAGTTTACTGCAAAAATATAAAAGTACCCGCCACGCTGTCAAGTCAGAAAGAAGGAAATCTCTGAAAAGGCACCAATCGCGGAAGAGAGTTAAAAACTAGCAAGACTTTCCCAAGTGGGATAGTCTTAAAGAAAAGCCAGGTTAGCAGTGCAAGATAAGAACTTATATTGGAGAAATAAGAGACAGAAAGAGCTGCAGATCTGGAAACGTAAGCAGGGGGAAAGTGGGAGGAACTTAGTTTGAAAAAATCTCCAAGGAAATCAAACTATCTACAATGATAGCTGGAAACGCCTTTCAATATCTGACTTATGAGAGCAAGGACAGGAAAAATAATAGAGGCTTACGGAAGGGCGAGTCATACTAGGAGTAAGGTACAGGAATGATTGCAGACCACGTACATAACATGAATGCCATTCACCGAATGTAATACAAGTTAGTAAGAACAACCCAATGATGGAGGTTTGGGACGGGAAATTCACTGAGCAAGAGTCAAGAACTCAGCAACGAGCAAAGTTCAGAGCTAGTGTCTTTAAAGAGCTATAAGTGACTACTTTTAGTATTTGGACCGGAACTAGAGTGAAAGGCTCAGCTTATGAAGCAAGTAATGGAAACAATAAGCCTAGCACAAATAAGAGTAAGGAGTACCAAAAAGGGTGGCACGGGCCGTCACCATAATATGAGGGAAAAAATTCAACAATCACAAGTCTGAGAAGTAAGGTTAGCACTGGAATCGTAGTTAATATGACGAACAGGAGTCGACACAATTGAGATACAGTATAAGAACAAGTAAAACTAAGTAAAATCGTAGCAACTACCCAGGACACGTAAGGCTTAAGTGCGACATAAGTGACATTAACTCAAGTCAATGACAAGAAAAAACTCAAAATGACTCGGACCAGTGCCCGTAAGTAAACGAAGCCACAGCACAGTGTAGCTCAGTAGATCTGAATTAGCTGGGTCAGAGACAAAGAGCGAAGGGGTAACGGAATCACTGTTTTTAAAGGTCCGTGGAGGCTTGAGCGTGACCTTTTAATACTGATTTACTCGTATATTGTTCACTCAATACAATAAAATGTTCATCATCTAGAATAGCAATTTCTTGCTCTAAAAATAGGACCATGCCCAACTAAAAGCGAACACTCACTTATGGGGCTCGGGACAATCATGTGCCATACTCATAAACTATACCAACAAGGTCACACAATTTGAATCATTTTCTTGCCTTAAAAGTTGATTGTGGAAATATTAATACCAAAATGAATAATAAATAAACTCCATAAGAAGGAAGTGGTCCTCCCTCTGAAAATCATACTTTAAAACTGATGTGTACAGTGTAATTCAATACATTGATAAATTTATCTATCTGTATACGATTTCCACCTTGCATGGGGATAAGATCACTGGCAATTAAGTCCATGCAGAGTTGATAAAATGAGCCCAATTTGAATTTACAATTTAAAAGATGCAGATTAGTGGCAAATTCCGAAATGAACTTGCAAACCGGCCCTCTTTAATTGGTGCTATATGCAGTGTGATGGGAAAGCATGAAACTTGCTTCCAAAGTTCCCAGTTCTGGCTTGGAATAAAATGAAACGTCATTTATTTAGGCTGTTCCTGTCTCTGAAGATTCTTTTCTTCCTTTTAGTCTATTTTTCACAACTTTTCTTCCTTTTATTCCATTCTCCAATACATCGTATTTAACTAAGAATGGCTTGCACACGTCTAAGGTTGATGCTTTGATTGCAAATAATGTTCTGAAGCAATTACACAGATAAATTTCAGTTCCGCCTCATCCTTAAGGCTCTAAGTTATGAATTAATTTCAACTTTCCAGATTTTAGTTTAGCTCTTTTATTTTATAGAAAAAATACTCCTACTTTTTGCAGTAACTTGAATTCTTGATGTAAAAGATGGTTCTTGGTGTCTATGCAGAATGTGAAAGCACTCAGCCATAGCTTGTACGTATAAAAGCTGAGGCCAGAAGCATGGTGGGAATAATGGATAGAGTGTTGCAACGAATTTTTCTCAGTGGCTCGCGAAGACAGAACACCTTCTGTCGGTAGCACCAGACCCGCGACAGCGCCCAACTCTGGGGCGTCTAAATG
>LQNS02277964.1:4858622-4908389 GCA_001587735.2 Parhyale hawaiensis | reverse complement strand
TAAATCATAAATTATTTCAGTAGAATTTCCAAAATTAGAGACTTGATTTATTTTAAATAATAAAACTTATACTTCGACTTGGATTATGTCTTCATTAATTTGGAATCGAATCTATTTTCATTTAGATTAATGCCAATTTCATTTTGATTAAATCTATTTTCGTGCAGATTAAATTGATTTTTATTTAGAGCAAATCTAATATCATTTCGAGGAAACCTACTTTCATTTGGAGCAAATCAATTTTCGTTCGGAGCAAATCTATTTCCATTTGAAGCAAATCAAAATTCGTCTGGATCAATTCTACTTTCATTCGGAGCAAATCAACTTGTAAATGGTATTTACCTTGTTTTTCCTATATATCTATGTAAGATTGGAAGCTTATGTCCGTCGACTATTCCCTCTGTTATGATGAGTACATAAAAATCATACTGAACATCAAAATTCAATAGCACGGCTTACAAATCAATCGTTTTAGTACATTTTTCGTTGCTGACGATATATGATCCTATGTTTTACCTAATAGTGTCTGCAAACGGCTAGGATTACCTGTCAAGAAGAATCATACTCATTTGCCACGAATCCTCCTCTATTTAGCCTCGATCTAACTTTTTTAAGGGCAATCGCGGCCGCCTGTATCGAGTTCCAGACCAACTGAGACGCATAGTGTAGGAAAAACATGTTTGTGGACCATGAGAAGTCCCACGGGATGAACATCTCTCTGGAGATTGTGTCACCTCTCAATTATTGTAATTTTACTTGCAGGAGTTCTGAGAATCATGACAAGTTTATGCTGAAGACATTTCGATGGTGAGTGAAATTTATTCCGGTGCATGATCATTTAAAGCAGCCATCAGTTGAGAATGGAACGTACAGTAATTCGATAACGTAATAGGTTAAAACTTTATTAAACACAGAGTTACATTGACTGGAGCCATCAATAATTTTTTGAATCAAAAACAGGCAGGCACTTATGACTCTTTATAAAATAGCGAGCTTCTGCAATATATTTCAATGTTATAAAACGTGTGGGAGCTGCTCTACTTAAAACAGTAATCGAGAAAAGACGGTGTATCTCTGCATGCAGATTTGATGTAAGACCGTGTGTTAACCCTCGCACGCACTACCGGAACATTTGTTACGCATGTTAGGAAACAAACGGTCGTGGAAAGGAATAATTATTCCTTCAAAAAATGTAATTATTAGCTCATGAGACGGTGAAAGCTTTTCTGTGAACACTTGCGTTTTTAATTTTTCCCTCTACATCAGATAGCGAGAGAGTTAAGGCCATTTCCGCAAGACTGGCGTGACAGGTCAGTACAAATAGGCATATTTGGATAGAATCTGGCAAGCGTGTCCAGCACTGTCTGAAAATCGGCAGTCGTGCGTGCAAGGGTTAATGACAACACCAGTACTAGAAGATAGTAATACAGTAGGTTTCAATACCCGAAATTTTCGAAGGCTAATAGGAAACATGTCGGCGTAATGTAATGGCAGGAGTAGAAAAGGGGCGTGCTCATGATAAGTTCTACAGATAGCCATAAGACAAACTCACAGATATACACTACTGACTCATCAAAGAAGTTCAGGTCTCCCTCGCAACAGCGAACGTAAAAAGATGAAAAATATAATCCATAGAGTATGCTGATAGAACCGCGAGTTCCATGCACGAAGGTGTTCCCACACATAATACGTTTGGGAAAAGCAAGTCTCAGTAGAAGAGAAAAGAACAAAACAAAGAATCTGCAGGAATGTGAAGACGAAATGACGTGGGCACGGAAGTCACACTACCCGCAAGCCTAGTTAAAGCTATGGTAATTTATGGGACCCATTAGAGCGCAACTCCTCATACTATACAATAAGCGAACATTATTAACCCAACTCTGGCCTATATGCCATTTTCTAAGCCCTGAAGAGGCTACATAGATGAAATATTAGAATGTTAAATCATACCGCTGATAAGATATCAAGGCTAAAAAACGAAGGGATTACGTGTTTCAGTTGGAAGCCATTTAAAAGCATATCGGCTCCTCTACGCATAGTAACATTAAAATAAGCATCACTGTATCAAAGGCTCGAACCAGAAAGCAATAAGCCAACAGTCTCACCTGCTCAGTCAGTGTCCAGTCCAATGGCTCTTCTTTAGCGGATGTGCTAACACATCCAGTTAGTTTCTTCTCAACTGGAAGATCTTCCATTATTACTGGGAGCTGAAAAACACTTTTCCTGACACTGGTAAAAAAGTAGAAAGGTAAAATAAGTGAAGGATTTAAATTTGATAAAGGGTCAGATGAAATATTCACATCAATATACAACTTGAACTGCCTGATGCTCACCAAGAATATATTTGCCATACCACACCATACTCCTTTGGGCTATGCATTACAGCAGTAGTTCTGCACGATGGACCTTTCCTAGCCTCTACTTACAAGAGCTATGGAGAAAAAATAGGGATGACACGGTGTCGAAAATCTTTCTGTGTGTTTCTTGCGTTTCTAACATCTTTCAATAATCAAATTGAATGACATTCAGGAAATACACAGCAACTTATAAATACAATCAATAAATGTAATAGGATTGTATATATTATTCCTACTGCTTATGTATTCAACTGAAGCATAAATTTTGATCCATCTTTAAAATTAAGTGAACTCAAGAGTTCATTGTTTCTTAAAATTAATGATATAAATGAAAAACAGACTGATAGGAATTAGCTACTGTTTTTCATTTTTGTTTTACATAGCACAAATTTAAGAAGTTTTCTAACATTTAAGAACTAACATAGAACTGAATGACCAGAGAATAACTTTCGTGCAGATTTTGCCACGCAATTACATATATGCAGTTAATGGTTTCTAAAGTCAATTTAATGGATTTTAATTTGGAAAGCCGAGGTTAGAATTTACGGCATTAGCTACCGGTTTTTGCAAAACTCCTGTTATACTTCGTTTTACATGTGAGTGATCAACTTAACAAAATCTTATTCTCCATGACGCTAATTGAAAAATTATTCTTTTGAAGTATTATTTCCAGTAAAAAGTGGTCAGGTGCATGCAAACCACAATAGAAGCAACAGAGAAAGTGAGTTATCTGCTCTCTGCCGTGCTTACCGCGGCAAGTCAGACACCAAGGCTTGAGCATTGCAGAAGCGGGTTGCTCTGTTGTAAACATGCAGTGAATCTAAACGAAGCTGATCCTTCAGGTCGTCACCTTCGTCTTCTTGTCTACGACTCTGTGGACGGTCAACTGTCTGAGTATTGGTCGCAGGATGCTCTCAGGCTCGTATCGGTCCGCGGAGCACAGCAGATGTCAAAATTGTACTTGCTTCCATTGAGGTACACAAGCATCTCACCATTATTTAGTGCTAGTATCAATTGCGTAAAATGGATGAATTTGAAGTTTGCGACATGGGGAATTACTATTACCATTTAAAGCTCGCAAAACCCCCTGTAGTACTAGCACGCACGAGTAAACTAACTGTTCTGGTACGTTCTTCACTTCATCCATGCTGCATCACACTGCAAAACGCTCCAGGCAGCAGTCAGGTATCGTAGTAAGGCACAGCTTAGAGGAGAGTGATACGACTCTTGCTGCAAAAAGATGGTAGTGAGAATAATGCTGCAGGGCTGAGGTAGTAAGACACTAGCTACAGGAGATTGATAGTAAGACCCGTGCTACAGAAAAATGGGAATAAGCTCATGCTGCAGGTTGAGGGCAGTAAGGCTCATCATGCAAGATGATGTACTACAGCTAATGCTGCATGAAGCTGGAAATAGGGATGGTAAAATTATCCTCCAATATAGTTTAACTTTGTACTTTTAGAATGGAAATTAACTACATTAATACAGAAACATCATTGAAAATGTAGTTCCCAAGAATGAGGGTGTTACTGCACTAGATCAATGCAAATGAACGCTGCAAATCAGAAAAAAGAAGACAGAAGGCACTCATCACGCAATATGCGTGGAATTGCACAGGCCAAAATATTGCCTCGCTATAGCACTACAGCTACAGCGTCATGCATCTCGTGACAAACGATGAAGTCCTAAAGATCGCCACAGTGAATTATTAAACCTAAGGCTAGACTCCCTTTATCACATATGTAGTGATGAAATAAAAGAGTTCCATAAGCAAAAGAAATATTAAAGATAGCCTTTTCCAGCGTTACCGTTATCAACGAGCGTATAGATACATTGGATGATCCCAACCCGCTCAGATGTCAGAACATAGCAGGATTTGCGTTTTGTTCTGTCGCCACAAGAGAAACGTTAACAGGACCTCTCTTTGTACCTGACGATATCAAAATAAACTGGGAGCAAAGCAACTCCAACCTTACACGGCGAGGCTGAATTAATTCGCTCAGAAATGGGAAGCAGGAAAAAAAATCGAAACGAACAACGAAAAATTGAGGGAGACAGAAGTAAGAAAACCCTCATGCGGAGGGTCCCTTCCGTGGGCCCCCACACGGGAGCAGACAGGAGTCTCATGGAATAAGTCCTTCCACCATACGGCGGCCCACCTCGTGGAACAGAGAGGGAAACATAGAGAACCTAACTAATATAACAAACTAACCTTCTGAGCAAGAACTGCGGCTCGCTGCAACATCTGCGGAGGGCACTCAGGACAGCCCTAGGGTTCGTGAGGCTCATATTTATTTAGACAACAACAGGACCCGTAAGAATATACCTCTGAGGGTGCATCTCATGCCTAGTGAGGAAAGGATGGTACTAATACTCACACTAGAGAAGAATTACATCGAGGATAAATTTGAAGTTTTCTTTGTATAAGACTGTTCATTATCTAGCCCATCTAGTCTGTGTATGAGTGAGCGTCTTCTCTCATTTTCAACGAGTTTCTACTAGATCAGGAACAGCTGGTTTAATAGAGCTAAGGCTGATACCGCGTGAGAAGTGAGGGGCTCAAATAGACGAAGAAATGAAGCGACGAGACCTGTCAGGGGAATGTGCAAGAGTTGATCAAGAGGCTGACGAGGGAAAATTAAGTAAGGTGCTCCACGCACTCCAAATGTTGACTGTGAAATAGTTTGGGTGTCCACCCAGAGCAAGTAGGCTGAGCCAGACCAATGTGGAAACAGTGGAGTATGAATGTAAGGGGAAGATTGTAAGATAGACGCCATAAAACTCAGTATAATGTATATTTATAATCTATACGTGGGAAGACTGTGTCGATATGATTGCAAGTATCTCTGCCAGGAGAAGTAGTATAGTTCTCAGCTTTGGATGCATTTAAGAAGCAGCTCGCCTGCCAGGAGGAGGAGGTGTGGTTTAACTATATCTAAAGTCCGTAGATGTTGTGTAGTATGTCGTCGTCGTGGGTTGGTAGATGATACTGTTGTAGGTTGGGGGGGGATCTTCTCACCGTGGGGAGGAGGTTGCTGTGGAGATTGGGCTAGGTATAAGTGAGCTTGTCGCACTATCCAAAATACACCTTAAAAACTTTGTCTGGTGTCTGATGGAGGGCTGCCGCTCATGATGAGAATTTAACTTGTTATTCTTTTCATTTACTTGCAGTGAACATTTATTTATGCAAATTGTTTGACCTTAAGCTTGTCTACCATTTATTTTACAGTTATTTCTATAAGTAACAGCAAATTACTTATTCTAAATATATATTTTTAGTAGTTTTTAGAATGAGCTCAGGCATGCGGTCAAATGAAGCTGCTCTATCATAAAAAAATTTATTATGCAATATATTAAAACTGTGATTATGTAATATTATTAGCCTATACTGCCTATATTATTATACTTCAAAGATATTTCGTTTCCAATATTTATATTCTAATATGTGCCATTTTTACTCTACTTTCATTAATAACACAGGCTTTAAAACCAAACTGAAAAATAAATAAAATAATAATTGACAATCTATTAAATAAAAGATAGCTACTTAAAATAATAAAAATTGCACTCCAACCCATTTAACCCCATGCAAGAAATGTCCAAATGACAATAATACAAGGGGGAACTTTAAAATAGTTAAGTGGCATACTCTAGTCCCAGCAAGTAGATTTTGGATTCATAGTTGAGTTACAGGAGGTTTAACAATGGGTAGTACAGAACTCATAAAATTTTAAAGACTACTGAAAATGTTATTATGCAATGCAGTAGTATTTACTAAAAAATGTACTTTATACAATTTGATAGCTGAATTTGTACTCTACCCGATGCAATAATCAAAACCAAAACAACTATAAAATAAAAAATAATTATGACAGAAAACCAACATATCCTATTTGAACCCATCCCACCCTACATTACAGTGGTATACAAGAAGGCAAGCAAGACGATCTCCAATCATTTAGAGAACACAGCATATAATGATGAGGAAACTTGTGTTCAACATATTCAAGGTATAGCTATACATCGTATTGGCACTACTAAGTACAATGTGGTCTTCAGCATCAAGTCAAAAGCTAACAGATACCGCATGTGGAAAAGTGAATACAATGACGAATAATTATTATCAAGTCTAAAAAAAAACATGTATGCTCAATCTTGAATGATGGTACAAATGAGGTAGGTGATGTTACTGTAGTTTCCGGTTAGTACTTGCACAGTACCGGGGGAACGCACAACTTCCCCTGACAAAAAGCAAGTTTTTGTCTACTGCGGTGCAAAATACATCCATTAAAAAATAAAAGAAATTCTAAGGGTATTGGTATTCTAAAGGAACAAATAGACATTTCTAACACGCTATTTTTGACTTCATTCATCACGTTAGACACGACTCAACGAGTTTTAAACTATTTTTAAGAGAGAGGCGGTTTGTACAGCATGAGCTAGTGTAAAATTGACAGCCGAAATCAGACCATTCTCGCATGGTATCGCATGAAGAAAATACACAGTATATTTTTGTGAGACAGTGTGTGGCAAGTTCAAGACTTTATTCAACGACAACAGGAATTGCAGTAGACGAACTTGTCTACACCGAATGCTGCTAAGTAAAATTGATATTTAGGTACACGACCGACATATTTGTAAAGAAACCCGAATGAAATTGGAAAATTCTCTGGGTACCTATTTAGATATTCCAATTGACAATATGTTAATTGATATGAACTTCCTTGTTAATTATAATTCAGGGCTCAAACTTAGTAAAGCCTTTGGAGCAGTTAAAAGCAGTGAGGAAGTAGCTGAATAAGTCTCGCATTGCACTATACTACGCAGATGTCCAATGTCACGTGATTCGTGATATTAAATGGAGATAAGAGTTTTTGTAGAACCTTATTGACACTAGTGGACCCGGTCGTGAAAAAATTCACGCAACAATCGATATATTTGTTTAATATAGGCAGGTGCAAAATTTTCTCTTCGTTGACTTGCTTCTTCTTCATCTCAAAAGAAAGTTGTGATGACTGATAACTTACTAAAATACATGTACAGTAGAGGAAACCGCTACGACGGTCAACTCAAATTATTATCATAGGAGATGCATGCTTTTTTTTAGAGCAGTACACTTCAGTTCGTCTTCAGTACACTCTTTCCCTCCCTTAAAAGACATGCAAATATTAACTGCATTCGTAAGCGCTGAAACATCACCGAATTTCATTTCTACTGCGTATGCAGAATACACAGTAAGATAGTTTTAGCAGAATTAAATTTTCCCTCCCGAAAAGTTGAAATAAAGAATGACTACGGCTACTACACAGGAAAAAATCGGTTCCTCTACGCTTCGCTGATTTGCTACAAAATGTGTACATCATCAACCAAACGAAAATATAATTGCGATGTTGAGAAGAAGTAATCAATATCAGACTCCACGGGAACGGCAGGAGAAGCTGGAAGAGCAAGAACTACATTCAATGTTAATAGTGATAAGTGCCGTATTCCAAATTTACCTTCATCTGCAATATGACTTATTGCCTACTGAATCCCATCAGAAGGGGACAGGAACGCCAAAATTTCCAACGGAGCAAGATATGCATGTAAAATATTATAAAGGCCGATGTTTATTTATCTGTTTGTTTATCCATTTTTTGTCACGCTTTAACAAAACTGATAAGCGGAAATTAGCCCACGTTGGAGGCATTGGTCGTCCTCTCAAGTTCCATTGAAAACTGATATGTACAAAATTGGTCGGGTTGCAGAAGATGGCAAACGTTTCTTAATGAGGGACAGTTGAAATTCAAAAATGAAGATATTGCAGGCTTAGTCTGAGCCGTTCAAGTATTAGGCACCGTCATACATCGAATCTAGGGCAAAGTATCTGGCGACCGCAAGTCTATATGCACTTCTTGCATTGCCAAAGTTGAAATCTCAGCACTGAAGATATCAGAAGCTTCCATTGGCAGGGTCATGTATTTTGATTAATAGTTTCTTCCCACAGATAATTTTCTTGTATCACTTCCAACTTTGATGCAATTGTCGACGAAACATCTTTCAATAACCAAAAAAGAATATTGGACAAAAATATCATACTAGGGTATCTACGATACCAAATCGAATGAATTATTTACAGTTCTGCTGAACTGCATGCAAATAAAACAATTTTTTCCTTATCAGAGAAAGAAGATAAGAGTGTCGATGCTCAGTAATTAGGAAACCGTGAACCTTCATCTAGATGATCTTTGAAGTTGGCAGTTGTATGAAGGGAAGCATGATCAATGAAGCAGGATCAACACAAAATCTTCGCTGTCGTTTTATGACAGCGCGGGCCCTCTAGTCAGATGATAAACGGGTAAGGATTTCACTTTAGCCTTCTGCAACCTCGTCATCGTTGATTACGAAATCTGCATCCTGGCCTATTTTTCGCCTATCTATTTTGTTAAGAGTGAACAAGAAAAAAAATATTGGATGAAGGAAACCACAGAAGACAGTACGAATGACGTGCAACGGAGTGCTTAGAAAAGCTGTATATATGTATCTGCATTGAGTGAACTTCAACGTTGGAAAAGAAAGAATTCCTGTCTATTCTTAAGAGCGTGACACCGAACATATACATAAATATATAAAAACACGACGGTCATTCTTAGTGTTAGATTGTAATAAATAATGTACTCTGATCAAAACATAGAAAAGGAATAATGAAAACAATGTGCCACCGATGTTTGTTTATTGAACGTTCAGAAGCTGGCATTTGCTAATGTTTGACCTTCTCTACAACAGTCAGAGGTTCCAACATCTATTTTCTACGTGAATCAAAGCCGAAGGATGAAATTCTTCACGGAATTTTTCAAGAAGAGAAGCGGTATAACTCCTTACCCGGAAAAATTTTTCGGGGAAACATTGAAATCGAAATTTACTGAGCACATACTAGGACAGCATCAGGTTGCCATTTACGCGTCTATTACAGAGCTCACTTTGTCTTCCTTGTAAGTAAAGCAGTTAGGCTTGCTCTTACACGTACAACACAGGTAGGTATTTAGCGCTCAGCGACTCCGATTGTCATTAATCTGCTTGATAAGTAGAAGTTATCAATTCATTTGTGTTTTCAATTGGGACTACACAAAAGTCCACTCACCAGCCCTCTGCTCACTTGCCTGCCAAAACTTTATTTTGCTGTCTAACAACACTGCACTGAAAAGTGCCACACTGGTTGCCAAGTCGCCGTTATTATAATCTTCTAATGCTATATCTTTGGTTCGAAAAATTTGCCTCAAGTAGAAGACTTCCCACGATCCTAGGCTTAGCTTAAGAACACGAAATATATATTATTATTGGAACACTTTCACCTATCACGAAATATACACACAGTTTGGAAATTATATATGTACAATAACGGATGACACGAAACTGGCACTGGCTCGTCACTTCTAGTATAGCACGGTTTATAGTGTATGAATAACTTAACTTATTCTGTTATTAAATAAATTCTGCATTACGCTATTACAAAGATTTTTCTCCTGGATGCTTGCGCGCCAAATGATGGCTAAGCACAGATTTAACAACACAAGCGTAATCACAAAGACTGCATTTGTAAGGGTTCACTTTTGCATGCTTGTAATCAAAATGAAGACGAAGATATCTTTTCGTTGAACAAGCAAAATTACATTGTTCACATTTGTATGGTTTTTCTTTCAAATGTTTGTGAGAAATATGAACGTTTAGTCTACTCTTATTAACACAAGCATAATCACATTCACTACACTTGTAGCGCTTCTCATCTGCATGTTTCTGAGCAAAATGAAAATTGAGGGAGCCTTTTGTTACACAAGCATAATCACATTGAATACACTTGAACGATTTCTCCACTGAATGCTTGCTAGCATAATGAATGTCTAGGGTACACTTTCTATAAGATGCAAAATCACAAATGCTACACTTATGAGACTTCTCTCCTGAATGTTGCACAGCAATATGACCAATGAGAATATCCTTCCTAACAGTAGCATAATCACATTCATTGCACCTGAAACGCTTTTCGGCTGAATGTTTGTGAGCAAAGTGAACACGGAGGTATGTTTTTATTGCACATGCATAATCACATTCACTACACTTAAAAGGTTTTTCATTAGAATGTTTGAACGAAAAGTGAGTCCTGAGTTCAGTTTTTGTAACACAGGCATAGTTACATACACTACACTTAAATGGCTTCAGATTACGATGTCTTATGAAGTGAGACATCACACGTTCCTTGAGCATAGTACAATATCCACACACTTTGCATTTATACGGTCGCTTGCCTGAATGCGTAAACCCAAAATGACTCTGCAGCTCCAAGTGAGAATAGCCAACATACTCGCAGAGCCAACACTCACGAAGTTCCTCCAGAGGATTCTCATTTGCAGAAGATGAAGAATTAATATCAACGGGAAGTCTACGCGATGATGAGCCACAATGCTCGACTGGGGTCTCACAATCGCTCAACGAAGTTGGCTCAGCTGAAGTGGTAGATGCTATATGGGTCTCACTGTAGAATTGTGCGTCAGTTCTCTTACCATCGTGGAGAGCCATTACCGTACTTCTGCGTGGCAGGTTTTTTTTGTCAACTACCTGCAAACAACACACAGAATTCTCATTAGTCACTTATTGTCAGGTGAAATAAATAACTTTTATTACAGTCCTGATTAAGTCTCTGTACCCACAGCATGACCTGCAATCACAAGAGAACGGAAGTAGAAAGAGTAACAAATTGAAAAGTGGAATCAAATTTTGAAAGTATTTGGAAGAGGCCACGGTATTCGAATATCGCTTGGGGCGCAACTACCCATGCTCTATTGCACGCAATGAAGACCCCAGCAACTTAGGAGATGGCTCTATATATGGCAGAAAGGAAAGGATCAAGTTATGGGTTGAACGACAAGAAAATGACAAGCTTCGCTAGACAGATCCCGTTCGACAGATCCCGAAGTAAGCTTAAAAGTCAGTAGTCGGTTGGTCGTGTGGGTGCCAGTGGTAGCAAGAACATCAGGCATCAGTGAGACTAGCAACAGTCGGTAAGGTGCAGAAATGGGCTCAGCACAGTGTCTATAGTAGATTCTAGATCGAAGGTGTGCCAGTTAGATACGTTGCACGAGAAAGGCTCAGTATATATACAGACTATTGACGAAGGCCTCATTATTTCAAAAGAGCATGTGGTTACCCTGATCGCTCCGAGATGCTAGATAGCTGATGGAGAGATAGTTTTGTTGCTAACTACTAACTGAAAACTAGGGAAACTCCACGGAACAAAAGCACTGTTCTTTCATATTCCACACGCGTATCATGCATAGTAGTGTTATTAGCATAGTTTAGGTCACCTTATTCTCAGAGTACACTGCGAAAAAGAGGAAAAAAGCAGGACTGTAAATATTAGATTAGAGAGCTGGCAGCGGACGGACCCATGGGCCATCATTCCCAGAGAGCAGTGGAGACTCAAGCTCCGGCACTTTATGAGCTACTGTCATTATGTAAAAATTACTTCAAAAAACTGAAGAAGAAGAAGAAAAGCATAAACTCAGCCAGAGAGTTGTTTTGCTGCAGAACTGCGGATTTCGGAGGCGTTAAGTTGAATGGAAACGACGATCCAGCGTTGACTTTAAATAGAGTGACACCGACAACAATGTGTCAGAACAACTCAAACCAGTTATGTATGCAAACTGACCAGCAGACAGCACTCCAATAACCTCAGCAAAACGACCCAGCTTAGAAGCTACCAATTTCTCGAACAACTTCAACAAAATTAGCGTCAGCGTAAGAGTAAGAGGTCGGTAGTTGGCTATATGGGTGACCCTGACCTTTGAGAATGGGGGTAATATGTATTCCCAATACGCCAACTACGGGGAGAATTTCCTAACCGTATCAGGCGCCGGAAGATCACTCCAAGCTTATGGGCAAGAATGTCGGCAAGTTGCTCACAAAATAGAGGAAACATGCCAACTGGTTCTACACCTCCATGAGAACTAATGTCCTAAAGAAGCTCTTTGATGGCACTAGACCTGATTGCCAAGGAAGTTACATGGATATCAGTGTTACATGCATGAGGCAATAACAACACATATCTGCTCTGCTTCCCGTCAAAGTGAGCCGATAAGGCTCCGCCTTAGCCCAGGGATCAGCAATGATACCACCACCTGTGCCAACAAGGGGCGGTATCAAAGGTTTAACGCTAAAGAATGAACCACTCGACTCACTCCACCAACGATATGGATGATAATATTCAGCAGAGTTCCCTGGAACGCTGGCTCGGAAGTTTCTGTACCTACTTTCATTTGAAGAGTAATGGAAGCTTAACTAGTCACTAAATTTTGCAAAGGACTAGCATATCTCATCTGATGGCTATGGGTTACGTTAATTCCAATATGAAGTTCAGATACGAAAATATAATAGAAAATGATAAAGGAAACATTTTCATAAAGCATTTCGCTTAGTATTTGTCCCAAAAGAGATTGAAAGTACTCCTAGTTGATGGTGGTGTTGCTAGAACTGCCTCTCAAGCGCTCAAGTGTGTTAGTTATAGTCAAAAAGTTTAAGTCTCCGTTTCCGAGCGGAACGATGTCACAGAAGAAAGAACAAAGTACATATAGTATGTCCATAGGAACGGGGAACCATCGCACGAAGGTGTTCCCACACAGGATCAATGGGTATGGGAACAGCGAGGCGGGGAAACAAGAGGAAGAACCTAATAAAGTATGAGCAAATAGGAGTATGAAATCAGAAGTAAGCAGAGTGGATACGAAAGACAGACGTCTCGAAGGTCTAGCTAAGCTAAGGTAACCTAAACGATCCCCCTGGGGTCGCCGAGCCCCAAACATGGGATGGACGAAGCTAACTGACCTAACCGTATGGCCGATGGCCCATCCTATGCCCCCTGAGGGGTCAGGTGTGTTCTCAATACTATGCTGCATCGTAACCTTTCCCAGGGCAGGCGAACATGTAAACAACTCCGACGTGTCAAAGTTTCAATGCTTTGGTGTGAGTACTTGAGAATGAAGATATTTTTGGGTTTGTGGTAGAGATGCAAAACTATTTCGTACAATGGATCAGCTGGCTCGGTAGGTCGGGAGATGAAGCTTTGATGAGATGGGATTCAATTTACAGGTGTTGAAGTTGTGCAGCTGTATGTAGAAGTCTACGGCGGAAACTGATCAATATAATCATCACAACCTACGTTTATAGTTTCTGACCTTCGTTGATCTTGTTTGTGGGGCTCAGTCAGAGTTGTTTCTCTCACATTTTCAGTTGTTAGTGGGACAAGTTGTCAGGAGAATCTGAGTATGGGGATCTGGCCTGGCCTGGTTATCTAGATGAGCTGAAGCTTATTGCCACTGATCAGAGAAGGCGAATAGCAGGTTCAAACTATAAGGGACGTATCTAGTTTACCCAGCCTAATGTGCACGTGATGGTGAAGACAGAGCTACACAGATGTTTTTTATTCAGTAAAAGGCGACAACGCCATCTCAGTAAAAAAGCGGTAAAGTACATTTAAACATCAAAAGACAAAATAGCCCATTTCAACAATAGAAGGCGGTAAAGCACATTTCCCCCCCAAAAAAAGCAGTACCACCCGTTTTAACAAAAAAAGGCGGTATCACTTATTTCACCATCAAACGGCAGCACCGTCCATATTAGCAAAAAGGCGGTACCTCCTACTTTCAGCATAACTGAGCAAAATGGTGGAGCAGTAGTTCACACACATTGAAACAAAAAATAAGGACACCAGAATTGGTAAATAAGTCAATAAAAACAGCTGACATTCATAGGTGATGATATTTTAGCACCTCAAAACAAGCAAAATAAGTATAATTTAACAAGCAATTCAGGGAGCTGCTCGCTTCAATTTTCGATAGAGAAACAATACATCTTCTGCTCATGAAACACAATCACACAACGTGTTCCAGTGACCATTCATGTACTTCGTGACGCAGTAATGCCATCACTGCACATCGCAATGACGAAAAATAAAATTCTTCCACTAAAAATATCCAGAAAGAGTAAACAGAAAAAATTGGGAAGTCGTACCAGTTCGTCAGGTGTCCAGTCGTCAAGCTCCTCCTTTACAGCCTCTTCCTTTACAGATATAAACTCAGCACAAGCTACTTCCTGCTTGGGCTGGAGATTTTCCATTGGGGCGAGAGGAACAGATGAAGCACTGCCATCTGAAACTTGTAATAAAGACCATGGACGGCAAACTTACAGGTGGAGAACTTTTCTAACGCCTCTCACAACTGTGGCCATGACAACAAACACCACAGCTAATTGGAACGAATAATGAAATTAGATTAAAATAAATGTAAAATTATTCAGTAAAGAGAAATGAAAACAAAAAGTGAAATAAAACAGAAGACTCTGGAAGCCAATAAATGAATGTGAACGATAAAGCAATGAACTTGAAAATCACTTCAGAATGAAAGTGAAATAGTAATAGAAACCAGAACCAATAAATTAGAACTTGAGAAGTAAAACACATTTACAGATGAAGCTCAACTCAAAACAGCGAATGAACATAAGAAATTTGAAATGATAAAAAACACAATCAATAGTGAACAGCACAACACTACTCAAACATAACAGCTACCAAACATAGAGCAATGCGGTCGATTGCACTTAATCCTTCCACGTCGGACTAGCTGATTTGGCCACTATAACCGGCAAGGTATAAAGAGCGAAGTTAACATTAGGTAAATCTTTGTTACAATATTGTTAATAAGCATAGTTTCCCGCCTAATGTTAGTTATTATCTGGTTTGTAATTAGAGATGTAATTTTTATAAATGAAAATAACTTACATGTACTAAATAAGGAGACAATTCATAATCCGAAGTCTGAATGACATACTGAAATACAGTAGAAAGCGATGCTAACGCCACCTGTTGGCATTAAGGGAAACAGTCAAGTAAATTTTCAAACTTACACATATACTGGCATACTTTAAGTTTTAAATGACTTTCAATAGAAAATAGTTCAACACAATGAAAAAGCAAATTATTTTACTGTATTACACTTGAATTAGCTATGTACAAATTAATGACAATGTATTGTTTCGTAAAAAGGAATGTTGGAGCACAATGAACGATGCTTCTTTGTACATAATGGAAAGCGTTTGATTTCGGTCACCTGTCACACGGCATGGTCAGCGCTTACAGCGACTGTCGCTAAGTGCTCGGCGTTCCTTCTCCTCTTCGTCTTCCTCCGGCTGTCTCCACGACTGAGACAACATTGTCATGCTTTTTTCACACTGCGGTCTGGCTACAGTTCAGCCCTCATCTCCTATAAGTTGTCACACGGGCGAAAACACGGTCTCCAGATTACTTTCGTGCAACGCGTGTACGACGGTCTTCGTTCTTTTGCAGCTCTGGTAAGACAGAATCAACATCTCTACCTATCTCTTTTCCCACCCTTCCTTTAACTAGCTCCCTTCACTTCTACTCCCAGTTCCGGAATTTAATTCTACAAAGATCAAAGTTAGACGCAGCGACACATACACGTGACTCTGATCTTAAACTACTCATCTAACGTAGGTCAGCTGCCGCTGTACCAGAATTTGGAGCTTACCTGAGGGTTCTGCTCGAAGTCTGTCACTATGAACAGTGTGCGTTGCCGGTGCTGCTTGATGAAATAATGGTTTCAGTTTCAAATCCATCTGGAAGCGAATATTCGTTTGTTTTATAACGGCAAAAGGCGGAGAGTAACCGCACTAGCCACCGCAGCCTCAACATATGAAGGCATAGGCTATTGAAGCAATTTTAAGGACACGTCAGCATGACAGTACAACAACTAGATATGATATCTCTTATTTGACTATCCGAAATGACTATATGAGAGTCTATCAAATCTTTACTTGAAATATTGATCACGAATGTACCTGTGAACCGTCACACAAGAGCTTTACAGCCCAGGGGATCAATACTGGCAGTAGGCTCAGTGACATTCTAATTTCTGTGAGACAAGTGGACGCATCAAACAAGAGAATCATTTCAAAAATCTACAATTCTAAGTTCGTCTTTTAAGGATACGCGATCGTACTGCCTAAGCTTTAGAAATTTTCCAAAAGGCGCCAAAAACAGTCTCATTAGACGCATGCAAAGAAGGTGAAATGATTTGCAGTAGAGTCATCAGGCATATCAAACATGCCACACATCAGCTATTGCATTAAGAACTGACGTATCAAGCCAATTCTAACTGCAGTGGTGGTAAACACCCGCTGGGCCTTCTGTTCCAATCACTAAACACTGCATCACGTAAACCAACATATGATAAAAAATAACGATTCAATTCTTAATATTGATAATTATTATGATAGAATTCAATACACCGTTTCTGTAACTAAAGCAATCCCACACAGGAAGAAAAAAAAGAGACATACCGTAGTATGTAAATAGAAACGTGGAACTGATGCAGCAGGGTATTCCTACACAGTATCAACGCGCAGGGGGATAGCACGTCGAGAAAGAAGAGAAGAAAGTAACATCGGTAGAAGAATGACAACGGACGGAAGCAAAGTGGGCAAGAAAGACAGACAACTCAAATGCCTAGCTAACGGCTAGGGTAACCTACATAAACTCCCCGGGCTCGCTGCTCCCCATAATATAGGATAGGCGAACTTAACTAACATAACCCTATGACCCATGGCACTATCCTATGCCCACTGAAGGGAAACTAAAATCCAAAAACACTAAGCACAAGAGCAGTCAAGTCTTACCGGCTGGTCAGGTGTGAAATCGTGGGACTCTTCCTTTACTGATATAAACTCCGTAACAGGCAACTCTTGCTTCGGCACGTGACCTTTCATCGTAGTGACAGAGACAGGGGCAGCACTGGTGCCTGAAACTTGCAACAGGGCACAAACTATTAGAGTTTATTGCCCAACCTTAGTACAGTCAAGAACAACGAGCTTGACAAGCAATAATTCACTTAAAGTGGACGTTTTTACTCAGTATGAAAAATCAACTTCACGCCCACTAAAGTCAGACACTAAAGCAAATAACAATGAGGCTTGGCCATCAGTGCAGCACGTTACTTACTGTTTCGTAACAATTTCGGGATAACACAGGGTACTATATCGTTCCGCTCATTTTCATTTTTGGCAGATTTCCTGGATTACACACACAAAAATGATGAAACTTTTATATAAATGTCATTACAATTAACACTGATTTTCCCAATTACTCATGAAACATAAAGGAAATGGCATTTTGAGGTAGGTACGGTATTTAAATACGATTCTGTATCAGAGTTGCTCTACAATTAGATCCACAAAGCCAAGTATAGCACCTAGCAGTGTAGAAGCAGAATGTCTAGGGCTAAAGTCAGAGCAGCACTGATGAAATGATAAGCAAAAGCAAAAAGATGCGACTGAGGTCTTACAATCGCTCAATAAAGTTGGGGCAGCTGAGGCCATCTCATCCATTTGGGGCTCAATTGAGGGTCCTGCTGGAGGTTGGTTACCACCAACACCAGCGTTAGATGCCAATGCTGTTTCTCGGTATGGTATCCTCTCTTTACATCCATCTGAAGGTGAAATTCCAAACACTATAAAACACTCTTTTTGATAGTAGCTATATTGTCATCATGGCAAAAATTCACAAAGTTCATAGACTGATGCAATTAAATTGATATTATGTCTATGTGAGTAGTGTCATGTCTTGTGCAACACACAATGCATTGTAGATAAAGTATTTCTAATACAGCTCCCTTCATGATAATTGATTAGTCATGTAAACAAATATCCAATAATAATTTATGCAAATTTTTCTCAAAGTGCATCCAAGGCCAAGTCATGCTGCTATATACAAATTATACAGCCTATTATTTTTAATCCTAATGCTTTTATTCGCAAATTGAACAAAAATTCACACTTCTGACAGGCAGCAGACTTCAATTTCATAACGAACAAATGAAGTGATTTTCTGGGTGCTAACAAAATTGCTCAATGAGAGAAAATAAAAAACAGTAGTTAAACATTAGATTTAAACAGTTGTGTCTTTGTGATAACTGAGCAGCTCCAGTAACATTATGCACAAATCAAGACAATCACGGTCACGTTTCAACACAGATATTACCGATAGTTGGTAGCTAAATAAAATTACAATCATTGATGGAAAAGCCACCTTGACTGTACTATAGACATAGAAACTTTAATGTCGTATGTGTGAAAAACACCAAAACTAAATGATGAAGATCCCCTAGATCCCCCTGAAAGCAAACGTACAGTGCTGATACATGCACCATAGAGCACCAGTGAGCAAGATTTCCATAGAAGGTACTGCTGGCACAGCTACATAGTTTTCCTAATTTGAGTGGTGTAATGACTGTTGAAAAATTCCATGAAAATAGGGAGGCACTTCAAATACTTCAAGTTATAAATTTCATATTGAAAGTACTTCTATAAACAAAGTTAAGATCACAACAGACCAGCTGGGGGCAACTGAAGTTAACCGTACCCACAAACGCCATTAGTTCTCGGAGAACTGTGTGTTGCAAGTAAAAGAACCACTTAGTACATTCCACACATGCCTGCTCATATTTATTTTCAGTGCACTGCGAGAAAGAAACTTGTTTGATGAAACAGACATGAAGCAACCTTTCGGAACGTCTAGCATTGCCACGGATGTGACGCCGTCCGTTCACCAACCGGAAATGCTGATCTGATGCTTCACGATCGCGTGATGGTCACGCGATGTTGCATAGGTTATAAAAGAGGTCGCCTAGTTACCTCGGGAGCCCAGAGCTCAGTCATACCTCAGCTCGTCAAGACTAGACTCCACCTGTCTAGCTATACTATGTACCTACGTTACAATAGGTACCAAGACCCATTCTGTACCTAGTCTAAATACAGCAAGCAGTACTTCATGGAGTGTCCTTACATCCTTCTGGCGCTTGCGCGTTCGTCTGGCCCTTGGACAACGCCCCCATCCGCTAGCCCACAGATTAGGCCCGGTTCACACGGGTGGCCTGACACGGACACGAATACAAAACGAGTATCGTCAACTGATTTGCGCTCCATAAATTACCTAGAAATATGTTAATGAAATCTTATAAGAAAAATTCTTAATATAATATGTAATACTTTTTCTGTATAAAGGATGCTAGTGCATACAATGTAGGGGCAGTCTTATGATAGTAGGATATGGCCAAATGATGCATTGACAATAACTGAATTAGGGACTAGTTTGAGCCTCTGTCGATGCAAAAACTGATACTCCAGAGAGGAAAAAAGGGATAGACAGTAATTCGATAGAAACGATAGAAACAAGGAGCTAGGTAATGCACGACTGTTGCTACATTAGAACGCAGTACGAGCACAGTAGCACGCCAAAAACAAAAAGGAACAGCAGCAACTTAGAAATGAAGAAAGCAGTGTGTAAGGACACATTGGTTCTTCTGTATACAATGGAGCAAAGAAATTCATCCATATAAAGGGACTCCTCGTACACTGGCAGAGCATACAGGCAAGCAGTTGAACGGTTAAGAAAAATACTATGACACTATGGATGACACTTGGAAAACTTTTTCTAAATTTCAACATATCACAATGGGCAATAATATTGGAATGGCAAATACCACAACGACAAAGGAGCTTACAAGTAAGCAATAAGCGGCAGCCAACAGACTCACCTTCATCGGGTGCCGAGTCATTGGATTTTTTTCCCAATGCAGTCATCGTTAGTGAATTCCTGCTCAACTTCAGCAACTTCCATTGAAATAACGGTGTACTGAGACCACCGTCGCTTGATACTATCACTAAGGCAATGAGATATGAAATTTAAACAGCTGGTGATGTCAAATCATTACATGGATGTATAACTTGGACAATCTGATGCTCATCGATGTTATACATCCATGATGCTCATCAACACACAATATCATGAACCACAATGTCTGTTTGTATATTTATGTTGAACACAATGTCATAAACACCACTGTGGGCTTGTACAATATATTCAATATACATAGGTTCACTGAGGCACAGTACCTCTGTCGATTAGCATAAAGACCAGCAGCGTCGGCATCAATCGCCGAAATCTTCCATCCATGAGGGCAGTTCCGAGTCGCGACACTCATGACACTAACTATTCTGTTTATTTTTTTCTTCTTTTGGTACTTAGCCAAAATTCAGAGTCCTGCTCTTATATTGGTACAAGAACAGGACTTCGGATTTTTTTTTGTAAATGACGTGGAAATTCCTCTATACTGTATAACTATGCATCCGTCCCTAACTCTTTTCATCATTTTTAACTTGCGGCTATGATTGTAAGTACTCCAGCTCCTTCCTTGAGGTCCAGTGGGATCACTTTTCAGTAGTGAAGTGGCAAGATGCTTTATCTCTTAGCCTAGTGCTGGGACTTCAGAATTCTTTTTGGATACTTGGAAGCGTTCTACTGGAAGTGTTAGAATTCTCCTGGGACAAGAGATGTGGTTCTGATCTTCATGTAAGCCTTTGGCTCTAGTTTTGGGTATTTTTTACTCTCTAACGCGATAGAGTTCGAGTAGTCGGTTATTAACTCCTCAAAATTTAAAAAAGTTTCTGAATTCCGTGAAAGGGGTATAGGTATAGGTATAGGTATCGCAGTGGGCCTCTGGTCACGAACCATGGCGCCAATTTGACGGAAGGAACAAATGACCCGAGACCCCCACCCTCTCATCTCTGAGGAAGGCAGTTCCGCCACGGCGCCGTGCATGCACACACAACTGCCGAGTCAGCACACCAAGATCTGCAAAGAGCTCGTGTGTCTCACGGGGCATCGAACGAGCGATACAAGGTGTTAGAGCTGAGAACGGAAGCATGCAGCTACCGTGGAAATAGGAATCTCCTTCCTTTAACTGCTCCGACACTCTCTCGTCTTCGGCTTACCATCAAGAGTGACCAGATGGGCTTAGAGAGCACATTCAAAGATTGCTACAGTTCGGCTTTTTCTCTCCGGTTGTAAAATTTTCCCGTTGAGTATATATTTCAGCAAACTAAAGGGCTTGACCAAGGTTGTGTTCTCAGCAGCTGGCAACTTACCTGTGCACATTCGTCATTAGAGAGTTACCATAGTCTTTTATTAACTTTGAGGCCGTAGGCTATTACTGGCTTTAGTCCTAGTCCTGAGTGGGTAAGATTATTTTTCATTTTGCGACGAGCTCCATCGTCTTTCTCCAATTGAAGTTATGCCAAGTTGTTGCAGCTTTACATTGCCGTTATTATTTAAAATTTGACATTGATCCACAGTATCACTACTATATCAGGTAGTTCTGAGTACTGGCCACAAGGGGGAGCTCTTTGTAAGATATATACACGTGTTATTTTTGCTGAGCTATGCAGATCCTCGGTCTTGGGGGAATCTCGTTGCAACGTAGCAGTGGTTTGCGGAACGAGCAACATGTGCGACGCTACGAGGATGTGTTTCAAGTGTTCCTGGAGATTTCAGGAAAGTGCTAAGCGTTAACACAGTTACTTGGTACTATTCTTATTAAAATACACCAGACTGGTGACGTGAGAACGGACGGAACTCCATAAGCTTATCAACCCCCACGCAACCAGCACAAGAGAAAGGAGGAGAAAATAAAGATCACAAAATCATTCTGTTTACAATGCGTTTAAAGTTGCCAAAGCTAGCACACAAAAAACCAGTGCCATCAAAATTATTCCAATATCTACACTTGCTGGAACAAACGAACTAGAACACTGGCTTGTACGACATCGTAACGGTTCCAAGACACTCATGAAAAGCACCAGTACACCGAGTATGCCGCGCTTGAGCAAATGGCTACAGTAGACAACCACCCGTGGATGACTACGGTAAGTATATATTTTTTAGAGAAAGCAAACTCCGTCAACTCTGCGACGATGAGCCAGATCACAAGGCACAACAACATCCAGCGTAAACGCACATCGACGAAGCACTCTGTCAAGAAAATTCACAAGACATAGTGACAGCAGAAATCCAGGCTAAGAAGCAGTATTCCAAGAGAAGAAGAACGACAAAGCAACCAAAGCACCGACGTTTGAAATCTACCGAACCAAAAACCTTCCAAGCACGTCGCATAAAACCGATTTGTTTTTTGTGATGCTCGTGAGGCAACGGAACGGATGTGGACCTCAAACGTCAACTTAGGATCAAAACTAATTCCAAAGATGAGCTAGTCAATATCCACAGAAAGTGATACACTATCCAGTTTAGGTGTGGGGAAAGCAGGCTTCAGTGTAGTTAACCTAGACGCGAGCATAGTCTTAGTCTTACCTGCCTTTAATTTCATCCCCAACCTAGAACACCAGGAATCATTCACCTCAAAATCACGCTGAATGGAATTTGAAAATTACGACTAGGATTCTCGCAAACAGCTAGCATAGTAACAACATCAGTGTAACCAATATATTGATTATGTACAAGATCACATAAGTCCACAGTGTATATGATAAAGAATAAAGGGCCCAGAACACTGCCCTCTATGGCACCGGATACCACATCCACGACTCAATACTTTTCCCATCAACTGCACATCGGCGTCTACCTAACAAGAATTGACTGACAACCGTCAAAATTGAACCACTCACACCCATCAATCTTATGAAGTAATCCTATTTGATTCACTCAATCAAAAGCAGCACTGAAGCCAAGCTAGACGAACCTAGCTTCATGACCCCTATCAAATGCCAAATTCAACACATGACATATGTGAAGCAGAGCTTCACAAGTTCTCAAGCCTTTTCAAAATCTATACTGTAGCTGTCAGCCAATGTCCTTCAGTATGTGTATAGTTTAGGAGTAATAATAATTAGCTATTTGCTAACCATAAGCAGGTCATATAGACACGCAACCTCAATTTATGGTAATTCTGCTCCTTGCCCTAATCTAACCGTTAAGTTACCTAGTAGGCCTTCGAAACATTATCTACATTTATCTGTCGTTGTTAAATATAAGTATGTATAAGTATGTATGTATAGGTCTTAATGGCGCCATATGCTCAAGTGTAAATTGATTTTCATATAAAATATTTTCAATTTCAACCTCGCCCTATCAAAAGTCCCCTAAGCAAGAAAATTTAGGTTACATATTTTTGGATTTACAGGTTTAAAATAGGGTTTTTTGGAGTTAGTGAAAATTTTCAAAACAACTCGAAAAACTTATAAAATGCAGCAGTGGTCAATAACTTTTTAGAAATAGATAGCCTAATTTTATGCCATATTAAGAAACAAGGTTGGGTTTGTAATAGGGTTTGCTAAGGCAGCGATTCTAAAACGTATCGCGTCGAAAGTCTAATATTTAACAACAATCAGAATGAAAAATTTAAACAGATAATAATAACAAAAAACACATCGGTATAGGACTTCACGCCGCATTTGATCCCAGTCTACTCGATATTACAGTGGTTGGCATATAAGAATCCAAGAAACACATACTAAAACTGATGGTTTGTGAAAGCATTTATTTAACATCGCAGGGACTGATGAGAAAACCTGTATTTAACATGTAGAAGCTACATCTATTTGGTATCAGGTCAGCAGAGTAACGGACTGCACGTGGAAAGTGCATAAAAGGAGAGTAAAAAAATTTCTATGTATAAATTCAATCTAGTTGGCACAGATGAGCCAGTAGGTGCTACTGTAGTTTCTTGTTCGTACTAGCGGAGCACCGGGGGAATGTACAACTTCCCCTGACAAAACCAAAGTTTTGCTACTGCGGTGCAAAAAAAATCACAAAACAAGTTTAAATTGTCGCATTCAAAACTTAAAAATCAATTTACCTTATGCAACTCGCTATTTTGCACTACATTTACCACGTTGAACATCAATCAACGTGTTTCAAACCATCCTTGAGAAAATGACTGCTTGTAAAGCACTAGCTAGCATTGAAAATGCAAGTCGCAATTAGGGCAAAGTCCTGCACGATAACAAATGAGAAAGAATACAGTATTTTTAGGAGAGTCTTTGTTTGGTGAATGCAAGCCTTTATGCAACAAGATGAATTACGATTGATGAACAGATTACCACAGATTTCTACAAAACAAAATTGATGTTTACATCCACAACCAAATTTTTTTCTAAGTAACCCGATTGACCTTGGAAGAATTCAATGGGAAGCGAATTAGATTTTAAGATCGAAAATATAGTACGTGACATACTCTACATTGACAATTTAGGTCTAAAAAAAGTGAAAGTCCTTGGAGCAGTTAAACGCTGTGAGGAAGTAGTTGATAAGGTCTCTCATTGCACTATATTAGGTATATGTTCACTGTTACGTAATTCGGGTATTGTACGGAGACAAGCGACCTCTTGCTCAAGCTTTTTAAAGTAAATAGTGTACTCCGATCATAAACAAGGATAAGGAATAATGAAAACAATGTGCCATCGTGTTTGTTGACTGAACAGTTAAGAGCTGGCAATTGCTAGTTTTACAATATCTACAACATTCAAAGTTGAAGTAAACCGCACTTTCAACATAAACTCCCTATGCATCAGAACTGAAAACATGAGCAAAATTTACCCCTGGATAGTCTTGAAGAGTATATTCGTTTCAAAGATTTCCAAGGAGTGAAGCAGCATAACTCCATTGCTGATACAATATTGGAACGCATTTCGCGCCTAACACTCAAACCGAAATTTATAAGCACATATTAAGCCAGTATAAGATAGAGATGTAGGCGTCTACTATTGCGCTCGCTGTTATCTTTCTCGCACGTGCAGTAGCTGGGGGCATTCTTACACATATGTATAACACAGTTATTCATCACTTTGCGGCTCCAAATTCCAATAATGTTCTATATAAGTGGAAGTTATCAAATTATTAACGTTTTGCATTAGTACATAATGTAAGTCCACCCAGTAAGCTTACCGCTGTGTTGCTTTCAAAAACATTCATTCTGCTGCCTAAAAACAGTAAGCTTAATTCTGTCGCACTGATTCTCAGGTCAACGCAATTATAATAATCGAATGTTACAACTTTAGTCTCGCGGACTGTACACTGTGAAAGGCTCGATTTACGAATAAAAAATGAAGAAATTACAGTACAGTATACAGAAAGTAGGGCGACACAAAAGCGGTTCATCAAATCTACAAGAACATGGTCTATTGTCGTATATGATTGTTTTCGCTTGTTTTACTTTCATATTTATGCTGCATTTACTGTACTAATTCAATGGTTTCTCTCCAGGATGTTTGCGTGCCATATGATGACTAAGTACATATTTAAAAACACAAGCATAGTCACAATGACTGCAGTTGTAAGGCTTCACTTTTGCATGCCTGTAATTAAAATGGGTACGAAGGTTATGCTTCATTGCACAAGCAAAATTACATTCTCCACATTTGTATGGTTTGTCTGCCGAATGTCTGTAAGAGAAATGATTTCTTAGTCGACTCTGGGTGATGCAAGCATAATCACATTCACAGCATTAATAGGGTTTCTTTTCCGAATGTTTCTGAGCAAAATGGTACTTGAGGTCACCGGTTGTTAGACAAGCATAATCACATAGACTACACTTGATCAATTTCTTTCCGGAATGCTTGCTAGATATATGTATATCTAGGGACGTCTTTCTATGAGATGCATAATCGCAAATGCTACACTTATGAGGCTTTTCTCCAGAATGTTGCGCAGCAATATGTCGAATGAGACTATCTTTCCTAACAGAAGCATAATCACATTCATTGCATTTAAAACGCTTCTCGACTGAATGTTTGTGGGCAAAATGGTAGCGGATGTTGTTCTTTATTGCACAAGCATAATCACATTCACTACACTTGAAAGGTTTTTCATCTAAATGCTTGAAGGAAAAGTGAGACCTGAGCTCACTTTTTGTTACACAGGTATAATCACATACACTACATTTAAATGGCTTAAGATTACGATGCCTCATGAAGTGAGACATCACATGATCTTTAAGCATGTTACTATACTCGCATACTTTGCATTTATATGGCCGCTTGCCTGAATGCTCAAATCTGAAATGGCTCTGCAGATCCAAGTGAGAATGACCGACATATTCACATAAGCAACACTCACGAAGTTCCTCACAGGGATTCTTATTAGAAATAGATGATAAAAAATTAATATCAATGGGAAATATGCGCGATGATGAGCCACACTGCTCGACTGAGGTCTCACTGTTACTCAACGAAGTTGGCTCAGCCGAAGAGGTAGATGCCATATGGGTCTCACTATAGGATTGTGCTCCAAGTCGGTTATCACCGTCCTGGGCCGCGACTGTACATCTGTGTGGAAGTTTCTTTCTCACAACTCCCTGCAAACAACACACAGAATTCTTATTAGTCTAATACAGTGAAGTTGAACAAATCGGTTTTACTATAGACCCAACTAAACTCCATCTACCCACGGTAAAATGTGCAATAAAAAGTGAATGAAAAACTTAGCAAACTGAAAAAAATGAGCCCAATTTTGAAATGATTCGAGAGGCCACATTATTCGAATCATCGATTGGGATAAAACTCCCCATGCTTCTATTGTGAGCAGTGGAAGCTCTTGTGGCAACAGAGAGGACTCGAGATATAGGAGGCAGGAGAAGAGCCAATTAAGGGATGAAAGCTAAAACAGACAACAACAATACAGCAGTCAACAGAGGCATGAGCAGCCCTAAAAGTGGGTCGCCGTGTACATGGTATGTAGCATGCACACAAGGCGTCAATCAGATTAACAGCAGCCGGTACGGTGCTGAAAGGTGCTTAGTACAATATCTATAGTGAAAGTGAGGTAGTGCGATACGTGCCGAGTGAGGGAAGCGAAGTTCATACATATATAAACTTCTGAGTTCTGACGCACGAACTCCAGGGTTATGCGATTCATCACTATCCCCCACAGCTCAGTGCACCTACTCTGTGTCCAAAAGAGATATTCAGTAACGTTGCAATGTCATTAACATGCTGACGAAAGTTACCACTGAGCATTAAGTAAACTGTTTTCTATAATTTTCTAAAATGACCTATTTTGTCTAACATTAAAGAATATTCTCGTAAGGGTAGTATCTGGTTATTTTTGGTATGAGTCCTCGGGAAACTCAAAGATTAGTGTAAAGTCAAGCTATACGAGAAAGTGGTTGTGGTTAGTTGCTCATAAGGTAGCTATATTAGGCCTGAAGATTTCAAAACAGCAAGTGGGAGACCCTGTTGTTGCGAGATGCCAGGTAGTTATAGTCAGAAGTATAAGCCTCCGTTTCCGCACGGAGATGTCACAGAGAAGGAAAAGAGGGACATACAGTATGTCGATAGACACGTGGAACCCAGGCATAAGGGTGCTCCCATACAGGATCAATGCACATGGGAACAGCAAGTCGGGAAAGAAGAGGAAGAACAGGACAAAAAGAGCACGAAAGACATTTCGAAGGCATACGAAAATGTGCTCCAAGGCGTGCATAAAATCTGTCTATGATCGGCGATCAGAACCGTAGTTGTTAAATTGAAATTTGGCTTTTCTGCGGCTCGCTCCCAAGACTGAATCAAGAATACAGTAACTTTCGACTTTCTAACACTGAGACCGCAAAGGCCCGCGCGAAAGAATGTATACACTATACAGGGAGGAAAAAGAATCGTTACTTCGACTGAAAAGTTTTTATTTTTGGCGGGAGTTTGCGTGTTAACAAGATAACGCAAAAAACTTACGGGTGTATCTTCATGAAATTTGCAGGGATTGCTAGGTAGATCAGGTAGTAGAATAGGACAGATTCGGGGCAGTACCTTCACAATCACAACAAGCTTGGAATTCCACCCCGCCCCTTCGACTCTATGGATCAATAACGTGTATTTATAAAGCACCCAAAGCAGCACAACATAGTTCACTTCAAGACTACGACAAACATGAACATGGGATAAAACAGCAGCGGACGCAGCATATCACTGAACGTGATATACGAGGACAAGCAAAAGATACCGGCGCTGATATGACCGAGCTTTCATGGGATACGCATTATTATGCATGGCAATCGCAGCCATAAACGTTCCAGCCGATAGCACGGCAGACGTTGCGCAGCCGACAGCTCGCATAACGCAGAAGCTTGAAAGCAAGATATGGCAACGCAGTAAAAAGAGAAAAATGTGCGATTTGAGACGCTGTTTTTCGCATGCTACAGAGAAAAGCAACTAAACAAAGATGCCCAGAGTATGGTACGCCACTGGTAGGAATGCTACGGCAAAGTACAACACCATAAACACTTTCAAGAAAGAGCTTTTTAGTTTCTCTGGACGGGAAGACCAACACAGCCGATATAATAAAGGATGCATTTGTTTTCTCTCCCTGAAACAAAGATGACTTCAAAGTGCAGCGACTTGAGATCCCGAACCTCCATAACAAATTCTCGGCCTTCCCGATATAAAGTACTTATACCAACTAGCAACTGCATGAAGCTGTTTGCTGACATAGCCCGCAGGAACGAAAGTTTCACGGTACTATGAGAAGGCAGGTCAAAACCGGACAGCTCGTAGGACGCCGGGTAATAAGCTTTATTACGCTTCTCCCTCAATTGCATCGAA
The DNA here is from genome assembly GCA_001587735.2 of Parhyale hawaiensis. Taxonomy (NCBI): domain Eukaryota; kingdom Metazoa; phylum Arthropoda; class Malacostraca; order Amphipoda; family Hyalidae; genus Parhyale; species Parhyale hawaiensis. The sequence goes on along the minus strand of LQNS02277964.1, from coordinate 4,879,551 downwards.
TTATCATGACTAGCGATGATAAAGCCTCACTTGTCTGTACATTCAACAGTCGAAGATAAGGAAGTGCTAGCGACCTTTTGATACACTGACTAGCTGAAGCAGATATTCTTTTTCTCCTGGAAACTTGATTATTGAAATATGATCTTCGTTGCTACATAGACACATACTTCTCGTTCTGAAAAAAAGGCTTGAAATGCTCACGACGGCTCCATCTTAGCAGGCCTGGCGGCAGTCTTGTCTCAGATAGTCAGACAGACTTGCCAAATACCCGAAGCTTTGTTAAAAAGGTAGGAGAATCATAAGTCTCACGTATGAGAAACCAAAAAATTAATTTATATTTCTGAATGTGCATCTTCCTGATTCATCCTATGGTGTCGATCATTGTTTGCTGTGCGCAAGAATACTTGGTGTTCTGATTACCAAAACAGCCTAGCAACTCGGTATTATAGGAGATTTTAATGCAAATCCCGGCACAACTATGCATAACAGTCTGGGCGACATGTTCCTACAGTATAATATGATGTTCGCAGCTACATATCTCTTTCTTTCCTTGGAACACATTTACCCACAATAATGGTAGGGACGGGGTGAGCTGTTCTGGCCACATAGCTATTTTTTGCATACTGTTACTAAATTGACCTCCCTCTGACCACCTGCCTTTCTACCGCCATTTTACAGTACAAGTAAAATTCTAGTGTAGCTACAACCAAAATATCGCAATAGAGAGCATGTTAAATAGCGGCTTTAAGCTATGAATCTTGTTCGCGCGTAACAATATTGCCTGAATGATTGTCTGGGGGACACTGCCAACGAAATTGATACAGCCACTGAAGTGGGGCTTAGCAAGCTTTAGTCAGAAATACAAATTTCTATTTTTGAATCTGGGAGTCGACTATGAGCTACAAGACGTACAAAAACAAGTACGAAAGCCCGCGAACTTCACACAAATAGCAGACTGGCGTATTACTCGTGGAGGGACGCCAGCAGACTGCACCCAAGTCATATACAGTTGCTTCTAAAATTAGGAAATAATGAAAAATTCAGTATCTCCGGAACCAAATATTGGAATGGTGAAGTTTTCACCAATAATTACCTTATACCTAGTCTTTGATGATGTGTATCAGGTTTAGGCAAATAACAGAAATTTGTTTGTCACATATTTACTGTTTCATAGCTATGTGTCTAAAATTAATTAGGAAACAAATTTTCAATTTATCCAAATAAAACAAAAAATAATCACAATTTAAATTCGATATATTGAGGCATGACTTTTATTTTTGACCTACTGCACCATATATTTTCCCACAAAATTTAACCAAATTTTGACAATCAGTTACTGTAATATTCGTCCTTTCTTCTTGAAGTTTCTTCAGTAAATCTTCCACATTAGGTGTATTTCTTGCTATTACTTTCTCCCCTAGTGTCTTCCACAAGTTTTCAATTGGGTTCATATCTGGACTTTCAGTAGGCCAATCTATAACATCGACTCCTTGCTCACTCAAGTAATTCAGTACGGGTTTCACTGCATGGCAGGGACCATTATCCTGCATAAAAATCGGAGTGTCAACACCAGAATCTTTCAATACACATTTTTGTACACTGCAGCATTAATATTTGTCCTTAAACGTACAAGAAGCAAAGTTCCAAGTGAAGATATAACAAAAACCATCATGCTACCGCCACAAAATATCACAGTTTCCTATACACAATTTTGCTTTAGTGCTTCCCCTTTTCGCCATCTTAAATATTACTTGCCATCACTCCCAAACAAATTGTACTTGGATTCGTCGCTGAAAAAGACTCGAGACCAATCAGCGTCTGACCCTAGTACATGCTTATTAGCGAAAGATAACATTATTTTGTTTTTCTTAGTGATCAGAGGTTTCTTCCTAGGACAACGAGCAAATAAACCAATTTCATGCAAACGTCTTGACAGTGTTTGCCTTGAAACACTAACCTCGTCTATCAGTTGTTTGGAAATGCCTCCTGCAGTGTTAAAACGATCCTTCAAAGAAAGGCGGTGAATGAACCTGTCCTGCCTGACTATAGTTTTCCGTGGACGGCCGGGCTTTTTCTTGCTGTTTAGGCCGCCGGTGTCTTCATATAACTTTAAAATTTTACAAGCAGCACCTTCCGAGCAGTTTACCTCATTAGCAATTTGTTGCATAGTGTGTTTCTCCTTCCTCAGTTTCACAATTTTCCGTTTAGTGCAAGAATCTATTTTTCTTCGTTCAGACATGGCGGCAATGGTAGTAGGGACGATAAACACCGGAAGCTTTATCTTCGAAGTTGCTTATCAGAAGCACGGAAAATCGAATTTGAATTAATTTTTTTATTCCATGTTTCCTAATTTTGGACACATACAAAACAGTAAATTTGTGATAAATTAATTTCTATTATTTGCCTAAAGATAATACACAGGGACATCAAAAACTAGGTGTAAGGAAATCGTCAGTGAAAATTTCATACTATTTCAATATTTGGTTCTAGAAATATTGAATTTTTCATTGCTTCCTAATTATGGACGCAACTGTATGTCAGGAAACGAATGGGTCGCGCAATCTGCGTCGTACTGAGCTCTGGCAAGTGTGTAGAAGTGAGAATGATATTAGAGCGCGAAAGTGTCTAGCAAGTTAATGTAAAATAGATCCATTGATTCTTGGAAAGAAATAAAGAGTCTGAAACCGTAGGTCCACATCCTAATATAATAAAACGCTTCGTGTATTTATTTATTCATTCATCTATTTTGTGTCCACTGATAAAAAAATAGGTAAAAATAGGCCAGGTTACAGATTTAGTAATTAAGTTGAGTTACCATTGAGAGTTATCACCAAGTTACAGTAGATGGTGAAAGCGGGATCCTTATCCCTTTAATTGAATGCGCTTCTTGCTTGAAACACTTCTTGAAATTGCAACATTTATCGAGTCCGATTCCATAAATTTTCTCTGGGTTACGACATATGAATACGGTAGATGACCAGCGGAGTACTCACGACGCGTCGGGCAGTAGACAATTATTTTACGGGCAATAGACAATTTTTTCTTCTAGCTTACTGTCTTTCTCTGAGGGAGCAGATTTCTCTTCATAGGTTAAAATTTCAGCACATCAATGAAACAGATATTTGAGTATGGAAGACAGTATCATAGATACGGTGCACTCACATTGCATATAATAGTTATAGTTAGGAAGTTTGAGCCTCCGTTTCCGAGCAGAACGACATCACAGAGGAAAGAGCAAGGGACATATAGTATACCAAGAGAAACGGGGAATCCATGCAAGAAGGTGTTCCTACCACACAGGATCAACGCGCATGGGAACAAAAAGTCAGGAAAGAAGAGGAAGAGGAGATAAAGCATGTGCAAGTAGGAGTATGAAATCGGGAAGGAAGTAAGGTGGGCACGAAAGAGAAACGTCCCGAAGACCTAGCTAATTGCCGAAGTAACCTACACGAGCTCCCTGGGGTTGCCTAGCCCCATAGGCAACCCCAGGAAGCTCGTGTAGGTTATAAGCTGACTGGAGTTGCATTCAAGTTTATTGCAGAACTTTATTCAAGATTGTACTTTGGAAGACGCACGTTTAAGAAAGAGGATAGGGGACGTAAAGAAGAACCACATTACTACAGTCTAAAGCACGAAGACATGTTTCCAATGGAGAGAGATGAAGCCCCTATACGACACAGTGATAAAAAAGCCTTGAAGCAGAAAGATTACAGAAGGGAATAAGAGCTGCCAATAAGCGCGAGTGGGAAAATATGGAAACGGCAAGTTAGAGAAGAGAGTAAACATTTGGATAATTGCTTGCATTTTTTTTACACGCATGGGTCCACCGGTTGTTACATAATCAGTGAATGGAGTCACGTGGCAATATAATATTGCGAAATTTTGGAACGCCCTTCATGCCAGTATTGTAAACTATTCTGCTGATGTTAATCATAAACTATTCTTGTTGATATGGCTCCCTCTAATGAACACTGAATTGTATCTGACGACAAAGTTTGTCCAGTGCTTAAGAAGACTGAAAAATAACAAAGTGTCCGGCGCTTGAAACAAACATCCCATCGGAGAACTGAAGATATAGCCCCCAAGACTGGTAACGCTCCTTGCACCTTTTCTCACCAAATGCCTGACTCTGGGGTTCTTTCAATGAGACCTGATGAAGGCCATAATAACACCAATAGTAAAACCAAAGCAAAATGTGTGACGGACAAAAGCAATTATCGCCCAACAGCACTGGCTATGTCTCTCTAGAAAGAAGTAGATCTAGTGCGTGAGAGACGAATGTCACCGTCCATGGCGGCTCCAGACAGTCAATTTGGCTTTAAAGCTCAACGTAGCATGGTAATAGCTACAGTTACACTCAAACATGTCATAAACCATTTCATTAATAGTGGATATCCTATGTAACTACTTGTACATTCTCGATACTACGGTTGCTTTTGACCGCGTTCACTATTACTCTCTAAGTGTATGCTTGAGAAAGAAACACATCCTTATATTGTTAAGACGTTGAAGTATTAGTATTAGTTTTCCATGCCTTACTGAATAATTCTTAGTGATATGGGGAGGAGCAACAATGTTATCAGGAGTTTGGCATGACTAGCGTCAAACGACAAGGATATTTACTCTCCCCAATTCTCTCTAATATCTTCCTTTATTATTATTATTAAATCACACCAGACTGGCGACGTAGGAACGGAGAAACTCCATGAGATTAACAAACCCCCACGCAACCAGCCCAGCGGGTGGAGAAAACTGAAGAATGAAAAAAATGATTCGAGATCATAGAATAGCTCTGTGTACAGATCGTTTAAAGCTGCCAATAGCAGCACCAGCAAAGACAGAGCCATCAAGACCATTCCAAACATCTACACACGTTGGAAAAAACGAACGGGAATACTGGCCCGTACGGTATCGTAACGGTTCCAAGGCAAACTCATGAAGATAGTATCCACACCAATTTGCACACAGCTAGAGTAGATAATAATATTAACAGGTACGCAGTAAATGCGCCCAGTTAGGGTGAGGACATGGTCCTCGCATCTCCCCATTATCGTGGGCCGCAAAAACGGCTTTCAATTTGTGAGAACGAATAAAACACCGTTGAAGCTGCCTGCATGGACATTGTACAATTAACTACGGCGAAGTAACCTGCCCATCTATAAAATCACTCGACTCAATGGTGTCGACCTCAGTTATGTGGACAGCTGCTCCTAAAAGGGTCATAATATTAGTAAATACTTGTATGATAACCAGGAAACAGAGTAAGAAACACAAAAGCTCCACGCAGTGAGCAACATGCTAATAAAAAAGATTGGTCAGTGCTCGGAAGAGATGAAATGCCAGACATTTCAGAGCAAACGTATAATTCAGATAAAAACAGCGGATATTCACAGGTGATGACATTCCAGCACCTTCCTACATGTAAAATTAGTATAACTTGAGGCTCAGTTCAGGAAGCTACTCACTTCATTTTCCGTAGAGAAGCAAGTGGCTTTTGCTCATGGAACAGCATCACACTAGGCATTGCTGTGGCAGTGCATGTACTTCGTGCCACAGTAATACCGTTGCAGCACATCGCAATGCCAAAACCTAAAACGTTACAACTAAAAATATCCAGAATGAGTAAACCCAAAGAGTTGGGAAGTCTTACCAGTTCATCAGGAATGCAGTCATCAAGCTCCTCCTTCAATGCTATGTTAGGTTCTTCCTTAATAGATATAAACTCAGCACAAGCTGCTTCCTGCTTGGGCTGAAGATTTTCCATTGAAGCCAGAGGAAACGATGAAGCACTGCCATCTGAAATTTATAAAATTTCAGATCAGCACTCACTATAATAAAACGCTTAGACACTTTTTCCAAAGTTCTAAAAGCTAGTTTTTGATCATTCCCAATTTTATTAAGAACAATTCTTGAGTAAAAATAAACACAAGCTATACAAAAAGCGACGTTTCGGCAATCAACAAATGCCATCTTCAGACGAATTAAAATCTGAAACAAATGAAAGTCAACATGAATGAAAGTACACAGATTCCACATAGATAGCATTTTAAACAAAAAACAAAAGGCTGCTAAGCATGGGTCCTATAACAATGGGGGTTGAAGCAGAACTGGTGACGAGCTAGCCAATGGAACAGTTTTTAATGGAAAGAAGCTGATGCTACTGGAGGGGCGGGGCGGTGCTACTGGTAGAGGTTGAGGAAGTTCGGAAATTCGTTGTATTTGACATTAATTGCCGGAAGGTCTTGTCTAATTGTTAAAGCCTCCATGATTTTCAACGACGTGGTGTCCTGACAAGAATGCAGTACCGAAAACGAGGAGAATACGAAATTTATAGAAAAGCACGTGAAGAGTAAACTCGCACGAGAACTTACGTAGTCCTTTTGTAACATAAACTGCATTCTTCACAGTAAACACCCCAGCTATTGAGAGCAGAGAAATAAAAACATTGTTGAGAGTAGTGTTACCAACATAGGTTATACCAAGTAAAAAATTCCTCGGTGAAGAGAAATGAACATAGGAAGTGGAACAAAGAAGGACACCTTTGGAAGGCTATAAATATCCAGGAAAAAAGTAGAATTTATAGCCGAAGAATACACAGCTACTCAAATATATGTAACAGCTACCAAATATAAAGCATCACGGTCGTTTCCGCTTAATCCTCGCACATCGTGACAAGCCGAGTTGGCCACTAAACTGGCTGGTAATAAAAAGCGCAGTTGACAACTTTAGGCTAATATCGCTAATAAACATTATGTCTCGTCAAACGAGATGTTTTATCTTGTTTGTAATTATGGAGGTAAATTTGCAAATAAAAATATACTGCAGATGCTAAATAAGTGGACATTTCATCTGGAAGTCTGAATGACGAGGTGAAGTACATAGAGGGGATGCTAATGGTACCTATCGACTATAAGAGAAGCAGTGGAGAAAATTCTCAAATCTCAATGTATAATGGCATACTTTAAGTTATAAATATATAACTTTTAATAAGAAACAGTTCAACACAATTAAACATTTGTTCACTTTGAATGTTATGCGCATTGATTACATATATAATTTACGATACTGTATTTTCCCGTACAAACAGAACGCTGTCCACAATAAACAAAGCTCCTTTGTACATCATGGATATGGTTTGATTTGATCCACGAGCGCAGAATAGGGACTTCAGTGAGTTCACATCAGGCGGAAAGCGAACTCTACCTGCAACTGTATGGTATCAGCGTGAGAAACCTTCTACTGATCCACAGCTGTGGAGAAAGCTATGGCTGAATGACCAGAAAGCTACAGACTACTCTTTGAAGTATCTGATTAACGTAAATTTAATTAGCTACCGTGGAACTATCTAATACAGACCGCTGTAAAAAAAATCTATAATACATTCAAGCCAGCAGACCCTGTTCCACTCAAGACTTAGTGTGAGTAATTTCGAGGGCAACCCCGTGCATCACAAAGACTGGGGACGCCCAAGCCGAGAATATCAACCACATTATCAACTACAGGACGCTCCTCATGACTGCCAGGCTATGGATATCACAGCAGATGATTAATAAGCTCTGAAAGATATCCAGTTACGATCTGGTGACAAACGAGCTACTGAAGAATCACCGCAACCAGCTGCTGTAGCTTTTCTTGATGGGTCAGTAGAAATAAAGCCTCTTCTATCTAACAAGACACTGAACTATTGACCAGAGCCTGCCAGGAATATGTTTGAAGATTGATATCATAAGTAGTTGTACACTTTTTGAAGCAAACATTCAGTTTTTTAAAGGATTGTATCGTTCCATCATAATACTGTAATGGCATCGAAAAAATACTTGGGAGCTATTTGATTTGCCTGCAGTAGTATTCATGGCTCTCTAGGCAGTGCGGTATGAAATTATTTAGGACGATTTCGGCCAGAATATAAGATAGGTCCTATAGCAAAATTTAAAAAAAAGGCAACATCATTTCTTGGTAAACTAAAACCTTTCAGTAGCAGAATGCGAGGCCGAAAAAAAAATGACCTTTAAAAACCAATGGGAAAGCAATGGCCCTCTCTTCAATAGGATAACCAAGAACCTGAAATGCCCAAGGATCTGAAACTGACCCTGAGTGACTCCCTTCTATTTTTAGACAGCACCTAAGTCCAAAACTCCGAGTGTCCATTGTGACCAGTAACTTAGCTTCTCGGGGCACGCTACAGAAGCCAAAAACCGAGCAGCCTCCAGACGTTAAGCTCCTCAGATCCAAGCTGGCACCAGCTGGAGCCAGTAGAACGCTACTTTGATCTCAACTCATAGGGGCTCTCATTGATCCATTATCTATCACTTATGCTGACCCAGTTTGCTTCCGGTCTCATATATAAAAAATAAACTGCAACTCATGCAAAATGCAGCACTGGCATTACCGTAAGGCATCTGACATTAATCTCCACTAACGAGTTTCAAATGCTTCTAGTTGAGTCCCTTGACTTTCTTAGTAGGCAATATCATCGGCAAGTTCTGGTTCCTAGCATCCCATTACACGGCATGGACACCGCCAGCAGCGACCGCCGCAAAACGAAATACACCCTAGTGTCAGAGTGCCGATTTTCGAAGTCACACTTGATGGATGGTGGCGTCGTCTTTTGCTGGCGCAGCCACTCCTTTGTACTCCTTTGTGCGATCTTTCTATATAAGCAACTGACACTCATGCGGCTAGCTCAAAGCCGCTGGAGATCATTACGTGAGACGTCCCTTACCCTCACGCCTAGCGGTTAATAATCTGCGTCTCAACCGAATCCACAGTACACAATCTGATACTCTCCTGAGTCTCATTTCCCCCTTTAAGGAGTAGTCCGGGCCGTCAGAACCCACGAATATCTACAACCAGTGTCACAGTGTCACGAGGGGCGTGACAGTCTCAACTGAGTTTCGTAGGGTGGCCAGGGTGACAGTCCACAGGGACAGTCAGTCCATGGCGAGGTCACAGGTCAGCAAAGTGCTCGATGCTCCTCCGCACGCCGTTTCCTCGACCAAGTAAACATTGCACTGTTCCTTTAGTACCGTACAACGCTCTCGCATTTACGGTGTAGCTACTGCCCAACCTCCGCCTCCCTTTAGCTGTCACGCGGCAGAGCAAACTGTCTCATATATCTTTTCGTGCAACGCGTTTCCGACGGCCCTTAATCCCGTGCAGCTTTAGGAAGATTCACTTGGCATCTCGATCTCTCTTTCCACCCTCCCTGTGACTACCTCCCTCTCTCTCTCCATTTCCCCCATCTCTCTCCGGGACAAAGATCGAGAAATTAGACAAAGCGACACACACAGACACGTGACTGAAGTCTTGCAATCGCTTATCTAAATTAGGTAAGCTGCCGCTGTATCAGCCATTTGGGGCTTACCTGAGGGTTCCGCTCCAGGTTTGTTACTATCATCTGTGTGAGTTGTCAGCACTGCTTGATGAAACAATGGTTTACGTTCCACATCCATCTGCAAGTGAACATTCGTTTGCTTTATGACGGCAAATAGCGGAGTCACCGTACTAGCCGCCTCAGCCCCAGCACATGAAGGCAAAACAAAAGAGATTTCAAGGTCGACTTACTGAGAATTTCCCGCCTGAAAATTCAAGTGCTGGGTATGACTTCTGTTACATGACTTAACGAAATTACCATATGAGTTTATTAAAGTTTAAACTAAAATGCTGTATTGATTATTAATATACTCGCGACCCATTGGAAACGAGCTTTACACCCCAGAGGCCCGATCCTCACAGTAGCTTCAGTTACATTCCATATTCTGAGAGAGAAGCGGAAGCATCAGTCAAGACAATCATTTCAAAAATTTAAGCCGTTCTACCAAGGATACACGACCCTTCCGCCTGAACTCAACGACCTCTCAGGGAGCTCACCCTCAGGTTGAGAAGCTTCCCTTTAAAACAAACACTATTCTGTGACATAAATATACACAGCGAATTTGAAATTTTGCAATCATAATCAGTAGAGGCGATAAATAGAGAAGAAAATTGTAGTCGAAAATTTCCTTCTGTAGCTACTGCACAAAAACCGCCAAAAATACGTCTCATCAGTAATGGTATACAGTACAGTCAGTAGGCATATTAAACAAGCCACGATTTCCGCAAAATAATTTTAAACGGTGCTATTACACTAGGAACTGACTTACTAAGACAGTTCTGACTACAGTGAGAGCAAGCTAAAACTGTTCCAAACACTAGACACTGAATTATATGTACCAACAAAATTGTACCAACAAAATTGAGGATCACCTGTACAATTGTCACCCCAGAGGCATTTGGGGTGATAATTGTACAGGTGATGAATATTGGGGTGACAATTGTACAGGTGGGAAAGACTGGTGTGACAGTTGTTCTGAGGGGCTGATATTATTGCTAATTACCCTAACCTAAACTAGCCATGCCTAACCTAGCTTACCCTTACCTAACCTAGCCTTAGCTAACGTCACCTAGCCTTTCCTAAACTAAGCAAGCCCTGCCTAACCTAAGGTGACCTAACCTAACATTACCTAACGTAATCTAACTTACCCGAATCTAATCTAACCTACCCTACCCTAGCCTAACCTAGCCTAACGTAACCTAACCTAACATTACCTAACCTATTACAGTTTGGACTGGCAGTGTTACACTGTTTTTTGCTAATAATTCTCAAACGAATTTTCGGATCACCGTGGTATTTCAACAAATAGCCTTTTACACCCTACCTAATTTATGGCATACACAGCATATTGCTGTATGTGTTTACAGAGGAGTTTACTCGTGTATTTGAAGCCAATTTTAAGCTGAAGCCAGGAAGTCACATCTCCACATTAGGACGAGGCGGACGTTTTAGAGGTGTGGCCGCGTCGTCCGAATGCGTAGACGCGACTTCCAGGCTTCAGCTTAATATAGGCTTAATCTAGACGAGTAAACTCCTCTGTAAACACATACTGTCTAGCAATATGCTTTGAATGCCATAAATTAGGTAGGGTGTAAAAGGCTTTATGTTGAAATACCATAGTGATCCGACAATTCGTTTAGGAATTATTAGCAAAAAACAGTGTAACAAGGAGAGTGCAACCTGGATACTAATCTAACCTAACCTAGCCTCGCCTAACCTTACCTAACCTAGCCTTACCTAACCTGACTTTAACTTACCTAACCTGGCTTTAACTTACCTAACCTAGCTTTAAATTACCTAACCTAGCTTTAACTTACTTTACCTAGCTTTAACTTATGTAACCTAGCTTTAAGTTACCTAACCTAGCTTTAATTTACCTAACCTGGCTTTAACTTACCTAACCTAGCTTTAACTTACCTAACCTAGCTTTAACTTACCTAACCTAGCTTTAACTTACCTAACCTAGCTTTAACTTACCTAACCTAGCTTTAACTTACCTAACCTAGCTTCAACTTACCTAAACTAGCTTTAACTTACCTAACTTAGATTTAACGTACCTAACCTAGCTTTAACTTACCTAACCTAACTTTAACTTACCTAACCTAACTTTAACTTACCTAACCTAACTTTAACTTGGCTAACCAAACTTTAACTTGGCTAACCTAACTTTAACTTGGCTAACCTAACTTTAACTTGCCTAACCTAGCTTTAACTTGCCTAACCTAGCTTTAACTTACCTAACCTAACTTTAACTAACCTAACCCCCCTAACCTAACCTTGCATGACATAACAAAACCTAACCCAAAACTACCTTACCTAAGCTAACATTACCTAACTTAACATAAAAATTGGGGTGCCAGTTGTACAAGTGGATACACTGGGGTGACAATTGTACAGGTGGGATACGTTGGGGTGACAATTGTACAGGTGGGATACGTTGGGGTGACAATTGTATAGTTGGGATTTAAGGGTGACAATTGTTCAGGAGATCCAAAATTCAAAATTACCCATGAGAAGATCCAAAAGTACTAAACACTATCACACAGATCAAGTCTTACCAGCTGGTCAGGTGTCCAGTCGTGGTGCTCGTCCTTTACAGATATAAACTCAGTAAAGGGCAATTCTTGCTTCAGCTGAAGACTTCCCATCGTAACAAGACGGCTACACTGTGGAACTTGCAGGAGAGCAAAAAAGGCGAAAATTATTGTCCAGCTTTAGAAAATAAATAATGCAATTGCAGAAAATAATGCAGAATTTAACTTTTCTTAAATATATTTGTAGTTTGATTTTATATTTTTGAAACATCTTTTCAACTTTACCATGCCCACAAGAGTCCAAAATACCAGAAAATAGCAATTCTTGTTTTTAGATGGCATAATATGAATTAGTGAAGAATGCAATGAGAAGCACAAGTAGAAAATTTTTTTTACCCAAGACGAGCTCAGGACATCAGGTGGAAGGCTAAATGTCGGTCTAATTTCATTTGTTAGGACCTCGACCACTAGCGCGGCAGATGATCACAGTTTTATATAGCTATATCAGCACAGCACAGGGAACTAGATCTTTCAGCTTATTCAATTTTCGGCTGCTCTCCTGGGTTACACACAGAAATAGCAAAATTTGAAAGTAAAGTTGTTGCAATTTGCATTACTTTTCCCAACTACAACTAAAACATCAACAAAATGACAAAGTATACTTAAATTGACACAAACGATCAACGTGCGTACTATTCGAGATTCTCTGAAATTAAACTCACAATTCAGAGCCTAGCACCTAGCAGAGTAGTTGGAGACCTATGATATGATGGCAAGCGACCCGTGCGACTGAGGTCCAACAACCGCTCAGAAAAGTTGGGGCAGCTGAGGCCGTTTGGGGCTTACCTGAGGGTTCAGCAGCAGTTTGGTCGCTATCGTTACCAGCGTGAGTTGCCAATGCTGTCCCTAGGGGTACTGGTCCTCTCTTCCCATCCATCTGTTAGTGAACATCCAAACGCTCTGGACCATTCGTCTGATAGTTTATAGTCATTTTGATAAAGCATTCACGAATTTCATGAAATCATAGTTTATGTTCATTTGACAAATATCAACAAATTTCAGAGACTGATGCTATTAATTTATTGATATATTGTACGTGTGGGCAGTGCCATGTCCTGACTCCTGTGTGATGCTCCATCGGTACATACATGTAAGATACCGATATTTTTTATAAAGCTCACTTCAACATACTTGACTGGTCGTGTAAGCAAAATTTCAACAATAAGTGATGCTGATTTTCTCATACTCCGACATAAAACTTATTACAAATGATCGCAACCCGACAACGCTTTTATTCGCAAATTGAATTAAAAAAGGCGCACTTCTGACAGGTCGAAGATTGCAAGTATATAACTAATAAGTTGACTCAAATTCTCAGGTTCTGACTGTGTCAATAAGGACAGAAAATATAGAAAAGGCATACGTTTCAGCATTAGCGTAAAGTAGTAAGTATATAGTATATATGTCATAATTGGACCGCGGTGGTAACATCATGTGCAGATCAGGGTTAGTGATTTTTTTTAAATAAAATATATTATTTATTTGATTTGAATTGGATTTTTCATTAAAAATCAAAACTTTGAATCATACAAACAGGTGAAACAACTAATTTAAACTATTTTAATAGAAGTAACTAGCGGAATGTACCTTCGAAAATTTTCTATATATCGTGCTACTATTTGAAAAAATTTAATAAATATGAAATACATTTCATTCAATGTTCAAACAATTAAGAGACGTGAACTTTTTTAACAAATTCATTTGATAGATAAGGTTATATGACTAAGCTTTGAATTCAGTCTATGCCTTATCATCAATAAAAAAGGTAAATTAATTCGTAGATCAATGGTTAAGAGAAACTGCAATAAGTAAAGCATACTTCACAAAAAAGTGTGACCCTGCATTAACAGTAGCAATTATTTGGTTAATCAGGAGTGTGCATTGTCTTGAAGCTTTTCAGCGAAACTTGGCTGTTGAAACATGAAAGAATTTCGATGAGCAAGACAATGGTTAAATTTAAAAACGGAATTAGCTATTGCAAATCGTGAAGGCTGTGTATGATCATTGCTACTTGAGTCTTGGTAGTTTAGGTTTAATTTGTTTCCAATAGTCGTATGTTTTTATGCTCATCATAGACCCAAAATGTACAGACTATATGTATTAGAGTAAGGATGATGTCCTCCTGAAGCCAGTCTTCTTTCATTGAACATGTGAGGCCGTTGAAAAGTTAGGTTTTTACTTACAATAGGTGTGTATTAGTTTACTGTTATACAATTGTAGATGTTAAGAGAGAGAAAATGGGTAAAATTTGATTTCAATTTTCTTTAAATGATTAAAATCGGGATCTACACTGCGATTTAAATCAACCAACCCTAGTGCAAACCAGAGAAAATGATGGCCATTATTCAACAGCTAAAATACTGATAGAGAATTATAAAATAACAGTACTTGTCATAAAAACCGCCCTGGCTGTGCTATCGACATGGAAACCTGAAAGATGTATGCATGAAGAATAGCACGATTAAATGGTAAGGATGATTTGTGGCGAAACAGATAAGTAGCTGGATGGAAGATGCAACCCTGAGTTTGTGGAAACCTTTACAGCCTAGATTGCTCCTGGTAGCAAAGACCCAAGAGCGTGTATCACAAATACACGCAATGTAGAGCACCACCACAAACTTCCCAGAAGGTATTACTGCCGCAGCAAAACAGTTTAATGGAGTGATGTTAGGATGTTGAAAGTTCTCTAGAAATAGGAAGTGCGAACAACGTATGAAGATAATTGTATACAAAATTTAAATTACAAATTCATGATTGTAAATATATCTAATGCATATCACACCAGACCAGCTCGGATATTGCTCACTTAAAAACTGACCACAAATGACGCCAGTTCCAAGAAGACTAGGCCTGTGTTTCAATGAAAAGGGTCAATAAATACATTTTATCTGAGACATGCCTGCTCTTAGTTATCTTGAGGGCACTATGAAGAAGAGACTTTTTTTATGAGACAATCACGAAGCAGCACAGCCCACGAAGTTTTCACTGAAGCACAGATAGCAATGCTATTGACATCAATATGGGAACGTATCATCAACAGAATACCGCGCCACAGATAACCAAGAAACATGCTGACAGAATTTCAAAGGAAAATTATAAACACTACCTTATACCGCAGTAACGAATGGCGGCTTCTAATATCTGCCATAACGCCACTTTTATAAAGGTAAAAGTAATTTCACCAGTTACAAGAAAACCTCACACGTCATTTCCAATAAAATTTTGATAGCATTTGGACTATTTGAGCAGCTAAATATTGTGATTTAAAAAGAAAACAAAAACGTTCCGTCAATTTGTATCAGAAGCTAGCTATTTAAGACACGTGAAGAGTCGAGAAAGTATAAAGCTTTACATTTCAACGACTGAGTCAATTACTAATTTGTTACAAACATATAGTCAACTCTGATACAGCTCTTTGTGGAATAGTAAATCTCTGCTATCTTTTCGAAAAGGAGTTGGAAAAGATTCAAAGCAGTGTGAAATATATATAGCACTGTCAAAAGTACTACAACAAGACCCTTTTTATATCATATGTAGACTGAGAAAAAGATAGAGGCGTATAGGTCTTTCATAAAGAAGAATTTGGTGTGCCATTGCAACAGACACTGCAGTCAGAAAAGTTATTTAGGCTAAAAGAAAGTAAAAAAACTTCATTGAGTGAAGTACGCGTGATTTCATACCATGCACATCGCTCCTACAATTTCAAGTTTCATCTCTTCAGCTGTATAGATTTTACAAATTTCTGAAGCATCTTGTTACATCGTCAGCCTTGTTCCAAAATCAAAACACTAAAGTGCATCATAAGTGTATCAAGTGCATAATAGGGCCCCTGTATCACTTCAACTTCTTTGCTAATTTGGTAATACTAATCATTCATTATCTTTCATACAGTGGAAACACCTAACGTTGATTTCGTTTTGCCTCAATTATTCTAGAATTTTCATGCAATGGTACTGGAAGTGTGTGAAACAAATGAAGCCTGTGCTGGGGTGGGATGAAAATTCTCTTGCTGAATTAGATTCTCACAGCGCTGGCTTCTCTTTTTCTTCAATATCTGACCTTCCAAATTAAAGCAAAAGGAATCTATAGATATCTATACCCCCTTACGTGTATTTACTGTATGTAGCTTAATAAATCAATGTTATAATTCTCTTTGAGGCTCCGACTGTACGTCCATCCGTCCATGTGTCTGCACATAACATTTCCAGTATTAGATAGGGAGAAATTCGACTTGCAAGAAAGTTTGATTTATGTTGGAAAGATGGTCAACAATAGTTGCCTCCTTTTTCGCTTATTGAAAATATTTTCAATCAGTTTCAAAGCAAAGACATGAAGATCACAACACCTGCGTTATATCTACAGCTTTCCATTTTTTTCATGAGAAACTATGTTCGCTTTGTTGGTAGCGAACGGCATTCTTAATAGGGCGCGATACGTAGGTAGGATACGCTTTGGGAACCCAGAACGGTTAGTGTTCAAAATATCGATTCTAAAGTATTTCTTGAAGTGAATGTACGTCGTCTAAGGAAATATAATGACATCTTGAGGACAAATGGTTACGCTGCTGTGACTGAAGAAACTGGTCAAATCTGTTGTTCTTCGTTGCATAGGCTAGCTATTGCATCGGACAAAGAAAAAAAAATAAGGACTACTTATCAATATCAGAAGGTCCCGTAATAGTGCAAGAAAAAATCTGATTTGCCGACAAAAAATTGAAACGTGTAAGATTATGAAAGACTAAATTATCAGTAAATTGTGGGAAACAGCGCTGAGAAAAGGCGTGTGAATACACAGGAGAATAATACAAAGAAGTACAGTCGTACTTCTATGTCTTTGTAAAGACAAAAGGGAGACCTCTTTGCTGGCAGAACAAAACACTAGATTCACAGAAGACATCAGAATACTATGAAAGGTTAGATGAGGTGTAAAGTAGAAGGGCTGCGTAATGGTAGACAGGAGAAAGCAGCGAACATTGCTGTAGTATGAAAGGAGTGAGTCAAGTTAGAAGCGCTGCCTCAGGTCAAATTAAAGATGAAGGATGGCAAAGAAGAGGAGGGACAACACCGACAGTGATGAGCATGTGGATGAACGAAGCAAAGAGTCCAAGGTAATGTCGGTTTCTCTGTATAGAATACACAAACGGAATACGGCTACACTAAAGGACTCCTCTGACACCGATTAAGGATACGAGCATGCGGTCGGATAAGAAAAAATTTAACGCTAAGGATGGTAAACATAAGAATTACAAAACGCACCTCTAAATTTCGGCATACAGAATGAACAAACAGTAGAATGGATTGTGTCACCGCAAGAAATCACCTTACAAGTAGAGACTAAAGAGTAGCCAACAGCCTCACCTCATCCGGTGTCGTGTCGATGGGCTCTTCTTTCACTGTAATGCAGTCATCATAAGTGAATTTATGCTCAACTTGAGGAACTTCCATTGAAATAACGGAGAACTGAGATAGCACAGTTGCTTGAAACTACCACTACATATAACAGTGAGATATGAAATTTAAACAACTGGTGATGTCAAATCATAATATGAATGTATAACTTTAACAACCTGAGGCTCACCTTAGGGATATTTGTACATCAGTGTAGGATAGAATAATCATGCACCTAATGAATATAATTGCGTCGTGTTGTTGCTAATCAATACATAATATTCTATACATCAATGTCCGTTTTTATATTTAAGTCAAACACAATATCATAATCACCAATGTGTGTTTATACAAAAATATTTACACATTCATTTTATTGATCGATCTACGTGTCTTTATCGCTCATATTACACTCTAAACAAAATACATAACCCAGAAAAGTCAGGTTGAAGATTCTGGCATACCTTCAAGCCCTGTTGAAAACCAAAAGACGAAATTTAGACCAGGTTGCAGAAGATGGCAAGGTGCCCTGCAATGCATTTCTTGCTTCACTAAATGATATCCAGACTAATAAGACGTCTGAAGTACCTCTTCACAGTCTTAATGATTCCAATATTGACCCCTTGGAATTGGCATGAGTTACCTAAATACAAGTTATATTTACCCAATACGCAGCTTCACTTGGCACATCACTATTAGCATTTGCCCATTATGTGTCCTTACTGAGCTAATTCCTTGAGACAGCTAGAGGCGCATCAATCACTTACATTCTAGTGAAGTAACTTGTACGACGAGTACTTGAATATTCATTTATGTATGTAAGTTCATTTACAGTAAAAAATTGCAAATTTGTATAAATTGGTTTTACCAAATTTTTGCTGTTCATTGTATGTTCATTTACAGCTTAGTGAAGTAATTTTTCCAACAGTTTTTATTTTTTTAAGCAGTAATAAGTAATTATTTCTCAAATTAAATAGTAGTGGTACAGCTTAGATAAAGTCCAATTGAAAATTAACTAAATTTGATGGCTCTAATATTGATTGAGCATAAAGTAAAGTAATACTAACTGGATTGAGAGAGTTGATTTAACGTAATTCCAAAATTTATTAATGACTCCTTCAGAAATTAGGTAATGGGTTACCTTAATAGGAAATTTCTAATTACCACCCAAGTATTGAAAGTTTAGCCCTGGTTCTTCCCGCGTGGCTTTACAGTGACAACTTTCGTACTACTCATCTCTGCGCATGTTCTTCTGGCTTTCTCCTGGCACTTCTATTGAATTAATTGTTGGTTTTCCTCAAAAATGGTATTAGGTCTGACTTGCTTGGATATGAAACTAATATAAGCAGTCATTAGAGGGAGAAACACGACGTTAATTGTGAATTAAATTAATAGAAGACACATTTAGTACTTACAGAATTTCAGTATCAACGCCAGTTGAAACTAATAATCGACTGAATTTATGTCGAGCTTTTATAGCTTTCAACTAAGTATATTTTGTTTATAGAATTCGATGATCTTAGTAGCGCGTTCTTCAGTTGATTTTTAAAGTAAAAAGTTACTAATGTTAGTAGATAGAAAGTCCTGTTCTGTCACGCAGCCAGATGATTAAGTAAAATATTTTACTTGAAATCTATTGAGGTATATGATCTGTATCCTCTTGCAAGCATCCTAGGGGAGCATGCGTGTCGATGCATGTGTGAAGTCAGAGGAGGTAGGCACCAGAGAATCTGCCCCGTCGAATTCACAAGTGGGCATGGAGAGGTAGGCCAGGGCAACCTCCGAGTTAACACCCAGCCGGCTGACTGGCGTGGTGGCTCACTGGCTGCCGCGCCACCTGGCTGGAGGCTGAGCTGGCTCGACTGACCGCCGCTCAGCCTGGCGGAGCGCTGACCGGCTGACGTACCGTACGGCGGCCTCACGAACGATCTGAAAAACTCTTTTAAAAGGAATAAGATTAATCCCCTTCCTATCTTTGAAACGCTTATAGAAGTAATCAAAATGAATTTGAAACGCTTAAAGACGTAATCAATATGAATACGCAGCTTTAATTGCTATGTCCTCCCTCTTTTTGAACACTGCTCCTTGGTCTGGGGTTTTGCTGCTGATTGTTATCTGTGTTTGCTTGACAAAGTGGTTCGTCGATGTGCGTTCATGCTGGATCGTGTTGAGCTTTGTGATCTGGCGCACCGTTGCAGAATTGGTGGGGTCTGCATTCAGTATAAAATACATAATTGCCCCAGTCATCCACTGTCTGAAAAATCCCTGCCGGAGCCATTTGTTTGGGTGAGGTATACTCGGCGTACTGATGCTCTTCCTGAGTTTGCCTTGGAACCGGTACGATGCCGTGCGGGTTAGTATTTTCGTTCGTTTTTTCCATCATGTGTGGATGTTTTGCAATGGTCTTGAGGGCTCTGTCTTTGCTGGTACGGGTATTAGCAGCTTTAAATGATCTGTACGCAGAGCTATTCTGTGATCTCGGATTCTCTCATTCTTTCTTTGCTCGCTGAGCAGGTTGCGTGGGGATTTGTTAACATTATAGAGTCTCTCCGTTCCCACGTCGCCAGTCTAATGTTATTTAATAATAAAACTAGAGCACTCTGAGAGTGCATACGTCCACCAAGCAGGGCAGCGGTAACGAAAAATTCAAATCGGCTCTAAAACCATGACTTTCTTTATATCAACGCCAAATTTGATCACTTATGCTTCAATAATGTTAACAGTGTCCGTAATTTTCTTGGAGATCCGTTCATAACATTTTGAGTGATGCTGAACAAACATTTTAACAAACATAAGTCATACACACAAACGGACAAACCGATCATCACCAAAATTTAATCAATTATGAATTTAAACACGACTAACAATTAATAAAAATTTAATAAAGATCCATCCATGATTTTTTCAGTTATTGCGCTAACAAACATTAGTCAAACACACAAATGGACCTACTGATCATCACTAAAATTTAATCAATTATGTCTTTTAACATTACTGACAATTACTGAAAGTTTCATAAAGATCCATCCATGATTTTTTTGAGTTATTGCGCAAACAGACATAAAATCAACCACAGCAAGAAACAAATGAACAAACAAACAGATCATCACAAAAATTTGATATTTATTCTCTGTAATAAACCCAACAACTCATGTAAATTTCATGAAACTCCGTCCATTACTTTTTAAGTTGGGGCACCAACAAAAAAATGAGAATTCCCACTTGTGAAACTGATCAGAATGTGCAGGGCAGTAAGATCAACTCGGCTAAGTGCTGACGGTGTCAAGTGAGCTGGAGGTGAGCAAAAAAAAAAAACAAAGAAGTGACGAACCACAAATACCGAACCAAAAATCTTCCAAGTACGTCACATAAGACCGATTTTCTGTGATGCTCGACAGGTCACGGATCAACTTCGGATCAAAATTTATTCCCAAGATTACCAGGTCATTAACTACATCAATGATCTCGAGCTTAACATCCGTAGTAAAATCAGTAAATTTGCGGATGATACAAAACTATGTCATCCTACAAAGAAAAGAGCTGAGCTCCAACAAGACCTTGACCACCTCATGGAA
>LQNS02277964.1:4821535-4840165 GCA_001587735.2 Parhyale hawaiensis | reverse complement strand
ACATCGAGTCTCGGTGTTGAAGAACAAGTGTGGTGTCTCCATGCTAAAATATGAAAGTTTCACGAGTCTGTCTGAAAGGCCTTGCAAAGCCGTGAAAGTTTCACGGGTCCAGCTAGTAAAGAATAAATAGACCAAAAGATATTTACCAACACAACAGCTAATCAATAATTTTAGGAGACAGTGCTGACGCGGGACTGGGGGGTCACTTTAATGTACTAATTCGGTGAGAGTAACCTCCAAATATGTACCAGCAGGCGCACTTGTTCGCGTTGCCGCTGTTCGGGCAGGCGACACCACCGCAAGTATCTAATGAATCACACAAGGATTCCCAGCTGGAATTACTTGCAGACACTTACTAAATATAGTCTGTAGGTATATCTGTATCTTCAGTGATCTCTCTATCACTGGTATTGGTGAATACTTCAGGATTCTTCACTATTCTTCACGACAACCGTAAGTTCGCCAGTTGTTGGCAGTAGCCCACACATTACTCGATATTCATTATGTTTATGGTCTGTAGCACAATTATCACTGACAGTACGTTCAGGTAGTCTATAGCACTATACAATATGCATATATTGGTGCACTATGCGAATGTATATAGCACAAACACACAATACATACTAGACCTTTAGGGTGGATGAGTCTTCTTGCGGTATGTTTCAGTGTCACACCTGCGAGCACCAACCGGTGTTGGTCGTCGGCACAGGCAATGATCTGTCCGCTGCATGTCCTGCCTAGTATTTATAGTCTATCAAGGGCGTGTCACATCACCAGTGCATTAGAGCCGTCACAAGACCATCAAAATTAAACTCTTAAAACGATGAAAAACTCAACTATAAATTTTATGACACTGCACTGGGGGTGCATGTCTCAACTGAAAAATTGTCCACACACCGTAAAATGGCCATCCACTTGCGCTCATGACGAGTGACAGTGTCAAAGTACGCAGGTTTATAATTTAGTAGTAGGCTTGTCACCATTGCACTTTCTACAGTTTCACCTAACGTGGTACTTATATTCCTGGTTGCCGGCGTTTTAAATTCGCATTAGTTGAGGTATGATATAACAGCGGTAGTCGCGGTGGAAGGGGGTGGGTTATCAGGAGCCCCTGTTAACTTCATTCGTCGTCGTCAAGGGGCACCACCTCCATACAGGAATCAACAAAGTTTTTGTAGAAAGTGTGTGTTTGTGAGTAGCCCTCCCGAAGTGACGGCCAAGAAGGCACTGCGAATGTGGATAGTCTCGAGGCTCCAGCTCCCATTTCCACACAGCAAGAGTTCTTCCAGAGGGTTTAGTTAAGAAACTAGAGTGACTGGCAAGAATTACCTAAGAGGGAAACATGGCTGGTACATCTATAGGAATTTTAGGAGATGTCAGTAATATTTCCTTACAAAAGCGGTGGCACTGGTTCAAGACCCACTCAGAAAAAATAAGATTCTCGGCGGCTGAATATAGGATGAAAGCGGGTAATTACGAACCCATGGGCCCGATAAAAATCTCATGACATGGTCAACACAAGACTTGACTTTATAGTAAGGTCCAATATAAAGCAAAAGCTAAGATGTTGAATCGAGAAAGACATAGAGGACATGAAAAGAACCCTTCAGAGGAGAGGCGTGTGCCTGTTTGGCATCCAGGAGGAAGCGATCCACCGCCGTCCCACTTAGTCCATCGGCGACAAGTCTGCACAAACGGGGTTGATCCACCGTGGAGAGGCCTGGCACATCGAAATCGTCTAAGCGTCATAGTAGCCACTTACAGCGAGCCTGGGTACGATACCAAGAGGCCTTCTAGCATGAAGAGAGTCAACACCTTCAAGAGAAGCGAGGGCGACCATTTTCTGCAGCTCCCGCTACTGTACCAGACAAGACTGCAATCAGGACTTTCTTGACACGACACGTTTAAGGTGCGTTTTGCTTGAGAGCGTCAGACGCCGGTAAACCATTTGCTTGCAGCGTCATTGACAGCATCAGTGTTTGTGCGTCTGTTGCATGGAGAGCATCAAGTGGCGTGATCGAGTGTCACAGTAGAATGGCAATATAAAATGTGCTTTATTAATATCACTATTATTATCATAACAATTGTTTGGGTTTATCTCATACATTTTTTGCATTGAATATTGATGCCGATAGATAAAGTAAATCATTCCAAAATGGCTTCAAGGAAATTAAGTAGAGGCAGAAGGATTCGCACATCTTATAGCTGAAGAAATGGAAGAAGAATTTGCAATCGAATGTGGGGGAAGAAGAGGATTCAAACACATGATAAATTTAATTCTATTAGTGAAGAAAGTATATTTCGCTCATTTATTGCAACAATGACATAACTCAAAATTCGGTGATTTTGAGTTATGGATACCACTGAATCAGCCAAGCTGAGCACTTAATTGTGGTAAGAACGCCATAACTCTAGCTGCAATAGTGCCCGCTAGATGGCGTTAAAAGAATAATGACACATGTTTAATATCACTTATAGGTTGGTTGCAGTNAATCATAAAATTTCCATAGTTCATACCAAGAGGAAGACAGTATAAACATTTGAAAGTTTATTTTGCTTGTACTGAAAAATGGTGTTTTTTGAGTTGTGTCATTGTTGAAATAAATGAGCGATTTAATAAATTGATTGTCCAACGCCTACGTGGAGACCCAAAAAGTTTGCAGAGTTTCCGGCTCTCTACCGGACAATTTGACTTTCTCTTTGGATTGGTGATAGACGACTTGTCCAAGCAGTCAACGAACTAACAACTTTACCCAATAACATCGGGAGAGAAAGTTGCTGTCACATTGCGATTAGTACATAATCTAAAATTTGCAGCTTAATTATTTTTTATTTTTAAATAGATTCAATTGTAGATAAGAATTGGTATTGATTGTCAGCAAATACCAATTGATATTGAACACGTTTATTGAACGCTTCAGTACAAAGTTTAGAAACTTTACATATTCAATGCTTACATATTTAGTGCTTTCAGTTCAACGTAAGGTACTGGTCACAAGTAAACGAGTAATCAATTGGCCTACTGGTACTAGCTTCACCAGCAGTGGGCTGGAGCTGTTGAGAACAATTACCTTGTTGAGAATGACAGTAAGGAGCGCTGGCCGAGGTAAACTGAGTATTTCTTTCGATCTAAACAACACCTGGATTAGGTGTAGTACTTGCAGAAGAGTGAAAATCAATATTACAAAGAAGATTTGATGGATGTATCGCCTCCTCCTGCAATTTAGAGATGATTTTCATAACTTCCATCTTTGCACTGATTTGTCGGTGAGGCGATAAATTTTCAACTGATTTTGCATTTCTTTGGAAAAATAAGTCTATATCATCCAAATTCTGTTCTGAAAAAAGCAAGTTCTTCATAAAATCATTGCGCTCAGCCGATCTCTTCTCAAAACTGGCTAAAAAATTTACTCGTTCATTTGTTTTCCTAATGGTGTTACTAGTCGCTCTCTGTTGACGAATGGAGAACTGCTTGTGTGGAATTCCTCTAGGACACATGGATGTCGATGGTGAAGGACTCTGAGCTGGCTCTGCTGACTTGTGCTCAAAACTCGTAGTGTCATTTAGACTGCTTAATTCTTCTTCTTCACCTCCGTCATCACTGGCCTCTTCATTTCGTTCTGCATCAACGTTTGAGAAACTCCTAAAAAAGAAGGGCAGAAAATCTAGTTTGTAGCTAGACTACAGTCTACTTTCAAATGTATTTAATCAAGTGCAGCAGTAAATGTTTTACTGTACTGTCTTATGTTTCATTATAAATTATTATGGTAGAACGTAAAAACATTTCCATACATATTAATTGAATATATACTATCATTAGGAAGCTACATGTACAGTATAATAAATATAAATATAAAATTGTTACAAATATCTAAAAGTAATCTTTTCATGTAGTATAAACCTTTCAGTATGCAAACTGTGGACAGTTTGGTCACAACTCACAGGTCAAGATCATCAGAGGAATGAGATCGGAAATGCATGGTTAATTTAGCATTTAAAGTACTTAAATTTCATAATTTGTGATGAATAATGACTTATTCATGGTATTAATATAACTAGTGATAACAGCTTTTTATTGTTAGATGATAACATTTAATTGATAAAAAGTAAACAATAACTGACAGCTATAGACCTCTTAGCATATATTAATATCTGAAAACAGTTTACTTAAAAAATAACACTTAAACTGTGGGTTTATTAAAAAAAACACTTGTTTAAAAAAAAATAAATAAAAAAGCTCCTAGTACATATTACTATTAACGACAAGAGAACTCCGCTCACATTCGACGTTCTTCAGCAGACTGAAGGAATGCCAATTTCTCTTCAAGTGCCCATAACTTCCGCTTCTTACTGGCTGGTGGAGCTACTGATCCTGTTTTCCTAATTTTCTTTTCTGTGAATGTGTCTTTAATGTTCTGCCATCGTTTCCTGGAATCATATACTGGAAGAGACAAGATGGAAGTTGTTGCAATAACTAGTAAAATATATGCACCGTAATTAGTATAGATATAGATCTATGTCAAACTGTTTGTAATTGTGTTAATCAAAGGTGTAGCCAAAGCTTACTGGTGGTAACAGCTGTGCATAAAAAATTAAATTTCATTGCACAAACCACCTATTTTGCTCAAGTAATTATTTGGGAGAAAATAGGACGATTTAACCGATCCGAACTAGGCCCGTCCGTCACTGAGCCCGATTTGATTTCATGACACGAAGTATGTGTAATCTGACGGCTCACGGGAAGTCTACCACTGCCTATAATAGTTGTTCTCTTTTACAGGTTCCTGGCCACAGGCGAGTCTTTACATTCATTGCAGTTTCAATTCCGAGTACCAGTGAGTGAAAGTAGCCAAATGATACGACAAACGTTGGCGGCACTGAGGAAAAAGATCATCTCATTGTTCATACTTTCATTAACTTTTGTCGAGTAACAACAAAAGGAAAAGGAATTTTGAAATAAATGGCAATTCCTAAACAGTTGCGGAGCAATAGATGACAAACATGTCAAGATTGTGTATCCCAAACGATGCGGCTCTCTAGGTTACAATTGCAAGGGTTACTTCTTGACAGTGCTTCTTGCTGTTGTTGACGCAAACTGTAAATTAATGTTTGTCGACATTGAATCCCATGAGAAAGAAGTAATCCCAGAATTATTGAAAGTTTTTTTTTGGGGGAGGAAGTTCTACAGGGGCAATCTTCCATCCCCAAGCCAACAGCCGCATTACGGCCTTGGACTTCCAAACATTTTCGCTGGTGATGATGCTTGCCGTCTACATCCAAAGATGCTGAACCCATACCCGCAAAGCAGTGCGGTGGGAGACAAAACGAAAGCTATATTCAATTATTGGTTATGTGCAGCTCGCCGAACCTCTGAAAATGCGTTTGCATTACTGTGTCAGTGTTTTTCGTATTTTTTCACAACAATTTAAACCACGAAACCGTTGACAATGTTGTCATAGTAAGCTGCTGTTTGCACAACAAGATGAGATATGCTTGTGGTGCAAAATCATGTGCCCCAAATTACGAGCAAGACCCGACACAACAGCTCCCTACAGAGAATTTTATAAATGTAGCAAGAGCTCGTGGGTTCGCTGATTATGAGAAATTTGCTGTTGGAAATTTATTTGCAGCGTACTTCACTACTAATGGGAGCCATGACATAGCTAGTTCATAGGATAAACAGAGATTAAGTAGTTATATATGTGAATATGTATGTTTTTTGCAAAACCATGTATTAGTTTGTAATATTGTTAGGTTGTTATTGCAATAAAGCCTATTCGTTTACTTACATAGCTCATACATATATTTAGTCATTTATACTTACAACATATATTATTGTTAAATGTTATCAATGGGAAATATTATTACTTAGAGCTCAACAATAATACCTACATCCAGAACTATAATGTGGTTTAATTTTCACCCACGATTTAATCCTTAATATGCGTCATTAGTAACTATCGTGAAGGAAGCTAGGTAATATAGTACAGGATGTCCTGGATCTATGCCATCAAGTAGGTAATTAACTAAGGGCATAACTTCAGTATTGAACAAGTTAGGTCGGATAGTCATAGAATCGTTTTCTATATACACGAGAAACAAAGAAACGAATTCCAGCCAAAACCCCAAACTCATTTAAATGTTTAATAGTAAATGTAACGCTCAAAACTAGATACATATTAACTTATATAATATGTAACCAAATTGTATAGCAATATGGAAAAACGAATCAAATTCACCTGATTTTCCAACTTTCTCTGCAGTATCAACCCAGACGTTGCCTTTAACCCGTTGCTCCTTATATTTGCGATGCGATAGCTGCCACAACGAAGGATGGAGAGCAATTTCCGCTACAAGTGCTTCATCTTCTTCCACAGAACAAATTGGAGCCATAATGCAACACCCTCACACCTCAAATCACCGCCAGCGACTGAGTCTACCTATATTCACCATTGAGCCGCGCGTCTATCTGAGGCCAGCGTCGGACGCAATGGACACTCGAAGAAAAGCAGCACCATAAAAAAACATTGAACTAGTGCTCAGCGTCTGACGCCCCAAGCATAACGCACCTTTAGTCCATCGGCGACGAGTTTTTGCGCAAACGGGGTCGATCCACCGTGGAGAGGCAGTGCACATCGCATCGGAATCGTCTAAATATCATAGTGGGCACTTAAGAGAGTGCTCGGGTAAGATACCAAAACGCCTACCATTATGGAGTGAGTTAACACCTTCAGAATAGCGTGAGAGACCATTTTCTGCAGCTACCGCTACTGTACCAGACACGACAACCATCAGGACTTTCTTGACACGACACGTTTAGCAACATCTTTCAATGCAATCCTTTTTTGTCCTCTCAAGCCTAGAGCAAGGAGCAAGTTCAAAACGTACATAAGCTCAGTGTAGGGAAACAACTAGAAGGGCTTTAGCTTTTGATGAGAACAAGTACCAGACTCAGAAGGTAAAGCGAAGTGCCGATATCACTGAAGATGTTGCTAGTGCCGCTGATATCAAGCACCACATCTCATAATAGGTTACGCATATCCAACAAAATGCAATCAGCAGCAGCGAGAAAGAGAACCATACGCAAAGTGAGAGTCACTGCAGAAACTAAAACCATAAGTTAGATTTTGCGCGGGGTTACTGCAGCCCAAAATTTCGTTAGTGAAGCACGTCCTGCACGAAGCCATTGGTGGCAAAATAGTTTCAGATATTGAGTTTATCAACCTGGTTCACACTTTACTCAAGGCGGGAGAAGCTCTGAACATGGCAAACTTTAAGTCGGCCTACAGTAGCATCCTGAATCCCATGTCTTGCACGCAGAGCCGTCTATTCGCAATACCGAGGGAAACCATCACCTTTTGCATCAGTGATATTCCTTTATAAGACCAAAACGACGCTGTGAATCAGATCGTGTTTTCGTAACAGCTGCCCAAGATACTACCGTGGAGGAGGCTGTGGCAAAGACCCCCGAGAGCGACATCAGATAGCTATTACTTGAATGAGTTTCTCTTCTCCGAGCTGCCAAGACCCTTGGGAATTGAAGGAAGCTTCGAGCACTGACGACGGAGAATTTGTTACCAAATCACTCTAGGCTTCTTTTCGCTGGTTAGTTCCAGGGCCAGCTGCAAGCGTTGAAGCACAAACAGTCTTCTGACACCATTCATCGAGATGTTCTAGCAATTAGGCAGAACATTTTAGGTTGCTTCAAGTCAAAGTGCTAAGCCACGATGAAACAACCAGATGCTCTGTTCCGGCATCGCTTGGAATGGCAACAGCCACTTTCTCTCTACATGCTTTTCATGTCAAACCAGGCAGGAAGCTACTGGAATTCCTAATATGATTTGGTCTCTCTGTGTATCATACTTGTTCCCTTAGGCTTGAAGCCCAATTGGCCAGTGCAGTCATAAAAACAACGCGGGAGCAAGGAATATTCTCGCCAGTAACAATATCCAAGAGCGCAGAATAGTGATTTGATTGAGTTCACGTAAGATGGGAAGCAAGCTCTACCTGCAACTGCACAGTATCCGCGTAATGAAATTCCACTGATCCATAGCTATGGAGGAAGCTACGGCTGCATGACCAGAAAGCTAGTGACTACTCTCGGAAAGATCTGACTAACCCAAAGTTTATTGGCTACTATGTACCTAGTACAAACCGCTGCCAAAAAAGCCATCTTGAACAGATTCAATAGATTCAAGCCTTGAGCTAATCCGGAAGCAATGAGACCCTCTCCCACCTAAGACTTTGTGTGAATAATTCCGAGGGTAATCACATGCATCACAAGGACTGGGGACGCCCAAGCCATGCATATCACCGCACCAGATATATAATCAACTACAGGATGTTCCTGATGACTGCTAGGTTATGAATTCACAGCAGATGATTATTAAGCTCTAAAAGATATCCAGTTCCAATCTGGTGACAAACGGGCTACTGATGAATCACCGCAGCCAGCTGCTGCAGCTGTTCTTGATGGGTCAGCAAAAAAAAAAGCCTCTCCACTCTGACAAAACACTGCACTATAGACCAGAGCCTGCAGGGAACATGTTTGAGTGTAGATATACTACTGGTTGTAGATATTTTAGAGAAAAAAATTTAGTTTTTGAAAGGATTGTATCGTTCCACCATAATATTGTAATGCTAGAGGAAAAATATTTGATTTGCATGCAATAGTATTTATAGTTTTCTATGCAGTGAATTATAAAATTCAGGACGATTTTGGCCAGAATTTGAGATTTCAGAGAAAAGCATAGCAAAATTTCTAAAAAGAAAAAATGGCAACAGGATTTCTCGACAATCTAAATCATTTTAGCAGAATAATAACAGGGAAAAAAATTAACACTAGAGGCCAACAGGACAGCGATGTCCCCTCTTCACTAAGATACCCCAAGGACCTAAAAGTAACCCTGCGTGACTCCCTTCTATCTCTAGTAAGTGAGTCCAAAACTCTGGGTGTCCATTGTGACCACTAACTTGCTACCAGTTCACTGCGCTCTGGTAGCTGCACTTAATCTACAGCGCAGCCCTCGCCTCCTCGCCCTCTCCCATTTTCTTCCGTGCAACGCGTTTCTGATATCCGGTGCAGCTATGGATGATTAACTCGGCATCTCTATCTTTCTTCCCGCCCTTCCTTTGACCATCTCTTTCCACTTCACCCCTCCTTGCGGAATAAGTTCGGAGTATTAGGGGCAGCGACACACACACATATATACACAAGGAGTCTTAAAATTGCTCAGGTACCAGCTGTGCCTGCCATTTGGGGCTTACCTGAAGGTGCTGCTCCAGGTGTGTCAGTATCATCAGTGTGAGTTGCCAGTACTGCTTGATGAAACAATAGTTTCTGTCCAACATCCATCTGCAAGTGAATATGCGTTTGCTTTATACTGGCAATAGGCGAGTCACCGTACTAGGAGCCTAAGCCCCAACACATACAGGCAAATAAAAGAGATTTCAAGGTCGTTTTATTGAGATAATTCCTCGCCAGAATGTAAAACTCCTAGATATGACACTTGCTATGTGACTTTACCATATGACTATTGAGAGTTTATACAAGTTTAAAATAACACATAAATTATTAATATACTCACCACCCCTTACACAAGAGCTTTACACCCTAGAGGCGCGATACTGGCAGTAGCTTCAGTTAAATTCCATGTTCCAATAGAAGTGAAAGCAGCAATTAAAACAATCATTTCAAGCATCTAAGCCATTCTACCAAATACACACAACCCTCCGGCCTAAACTTGCAGCCTCTCAGGGAGCTCACAAACAAGCTTAGAAGTTCTTTTCCGAAACAAATACCATTTAGTGCAACATATATATGCACACAGCACTTTGAAATTTTGCAATTGCAATTTAACAGTTCACTTAGAACGGAAATAATAGCTTTATTGCAGAACAAAACACATCTTGACTATTTGGCTATAACTTTCAGTGGAAATGTTACAGAAAGTTAAACTATTGCTGCTTATAGTGTCTGTATATTTTCAAACAATTAATCGTGCTGGTTATAGAAAAATTATGTTTTTTGTCAATTTACTAGTTTCACTGAGTGATGGAAATAGCTTTTTGACTATAAAAAATATTCACAGTTTCACATCAACAAAGGAGCGAAAATG
Organism: Parhyale hawaiensis; assembly: GCA_001587735.2. Taxonomy (NCBI): domain Eukaryota; kingdom Metazoa; phylum Arthropoda; class Malacostraca; order Amphipoda; family Hyalidae; genus Parhyale; species Parhyale hawaiensis. The sequence continues at coordinate 4,830,047 of LQNS02277964.1, read as the reverse complement.
AACAACCCAAGTGAGAAAATATGTATGTAATTTGTATAAAATAAAATGCTAAAGCGAATACTTCCTGTTAAACAAGGCAGTAATAGCATACCGTTAATAAGCCGTAATGATATGTATGTACCACAAGTTACAAATGTTGCATTTTCAAGATGTGTATAATTATTCGCTACTTGCATTCTTCCGTTTACTCATACATAATCATCCTATTATTTTTAAACAATTTTACGGCTCACTCATTCCCAACAAAACTATGAGTTGAGACGCTCCATTCTCAATTTTCCAAATGTGCACAATGACGTAGAAAAACGGTCATCCATTTTTCAAACAGCGTCTGTTGTTAATAGAATACCAACACCCTTATTAGACCCTTCATCTAATACCGCGTTTAAAAAACTGATATAACGATCATGTCATGCAATTGTACTAGTACTGCATTACCATTACTTGTTACCCAAAAACTTTCACAATTTTTCTATAGGTTATTCAGATATATTATTGTATGTGTATTGTAATCTAAAAGTCTTCAGTATTGTAATGAATATCTGCATGTAATAATCCTATCAAACCTATCAAATCATTAATCAAATATTTACAATGACTGAAAAAAGTTTTATTTGTCAACATGACTCTCATAACGTTTAATAACTTCAATCTTCCTTGAATCCATGCAGCCAGTTAGTTTCTTTATTGCAGAAGGTGGAACTGCCCTCGCTGCTCCTGCAGCAACAGCATCCCACAAGGCAAATTTTGATTTGTACTACCTTCCATCTGTGTAAATTTTCATTTTCATAAGAGCCCAGAAGTTTTCAATTGGGTTTAGAGTAGGTGAGCACGGTGGCCAAACCATCAGTTTCTCTCCTTGGAACCCCAAAGAGTCTAGAAATACTGTGGTAGTACGGGCTGAGTAAGAGGCGCATTATCAAGAATGAAAATAAAGTTTCGATGCAACGAAAGGGGTATGTCATCCACCCATGGGACCAAGGCGTCCTTTAACGTGTCACAATCTGATGCGGATATAATTTTCAAGCCATCAGGTACTCTTACCAGACCTACAAATCGATCCCCTATGATACCAGCCCATATCATAACACCACCTACCTGTTGTTGACGCTTTGCGTGTTGATGACACTCACTTCCAGATAGCACCCAACCCCCACTCCACCCATAAGGTCCATCAAGGGTTGCCCGGGTTTCGTCGGTAAAATGAACATGATTCATATTGATCTTCATGTATTTCTCTGCCTATTCTATCCTCAAAACTTTATGTCTTGGGGTCAGAGGAGGCATTTTCAGAGGGGATTTAACAGAATCAATGGAGTGAAGGATGTCATTTCTTGTGGTTTTAGGCACTTTAGGAAGCCCAACCCGTAAAATGATTTACTTGTTTGCCCGGGTCTTTTACATAGCTGACGAACCACATTTCTCATGTCTCTATCAGCAACAGTCTTTGTATGCTCAGCATCTGTTAGTTTTTTCCGTGGTGAAAGGTCCTTCAAGAATCTTGTCACTGTATCAATATGGTGTCCTATTTTTCAGGCAATAACATCAGAAGAGGTGCCGTCTTGAGCAGTTTCTTTGATGGTAATTTTTTTATCCTCGTTAGAGCTCTTCCACGTCTCATTTTAGCAGAATATACAAGGAGTTATTATCGTCGTTTAACTCAGAAATGGAAAAAATTCAGAGTTGTCAATCACGAGACACAGCAAAATGTAAACAAACTCAATAGTGTTGCCATAAGGTATCACGACTTCCCTGCAAGTTTCATGAAAATTTGATTGCCCAAAAATGACATAAGGTTAATTTTGTGCTAAAGCTATTATTTCCATTCTATGTGTAGAGGTGATAAATACAGAAGAAAATTGTAGTGGTAAACATCATTCTGTACTGCGCAAAACGTGCCATAAACACCGCTTCATCTGTTATAAAACGATTTGCAGTAGAGTCAGTAGGCATATGAAGCAAGCCAAGATTTCCACTGAATAATATAGAAGTGTGCTATTACATTAGGAATTGACTTATTAATACAATTCTGACTGCAGTGAAGGCAAACTACAGTTGAACCCTCTGATCTAATTACTAGACATTGGATCATATACTGTTCATCAATAAAATTGAAAATTACGTCTCAGAAAATACAAACGTACTAAACACAATCACATAGATCAAGTCTTACCAGCTGGTCCGGTGTCAAGCCGAGGGGCTCCTCCTTTACAGATATAACCTCAGTAGAGGGCAACACTTGCTTTGGCTGCAGACTTCCCATCGTAGCAAGAAGGCTGGTACCTGAAACTTGCAGGAGAGCAAAAAAGGCGAAAATTTATTGTCAAGCATTAGTAAAGTACAGAATGCGGAACTTGACTTTCTATAAATTTATATGTTGTTTGAATTTTACTTTGTACAATATCGTTTCAACTTTCCGATGCCCACTATTGCCAGAAATACCTGAAAATAGCAATGAGGCTTCGCCAGTAGCACAGCAGGTGATAACAGCTTTATCACACAGCTTTATATCACCAGGGCAGTATGTTAAGCACAGAGTACTGAATCATCAAGTTCATTTTCACGTTTTGTCAGCTTTCCTGGATTACACACAAAAAATGATAGCTTTTCAAGCGAAGATTTTGCAATTTGCATTACTTTTCCCATTACAAATAAAATAACAAAAGGGCAAAGTGTATAAATTGACACAAACGATCACCCTGCGTACCAATCGAGATTCTCTGAAATGACCTACATTCACAATTCAGAGCCTAGCACTAAGTAGACTAAAAGGAGAATATCTCGGATTAAATGACTGGAGAACCCGAGATGACGGCAAGCGACACGTGCGACTGATGTGATGTAGGCTGGGGCAGCTGAGGCCGTTTGGGCTCACCTGACGGTACGGCTGTAATTTGGTCACAATCGTCACCAGCGTGAGTTGTCATTGCTGTTTCTAGGGGTGACGCTCCTCTCTTCCCATCCATCTGTATGTGAACATCCAAATGCTCTAGAGCATTCATCTGATAGTTTATGTATATTCATTTTGATAAAATATTCACACTTTCATAAAATTCCATAGAATGATGCTATCAATTTATTGATATTTAGTATGTATGGGTAGTGCCATATCCTGACTTCTGTGTGATGCTCCAAACATGCAAGGTAGAGATATTTCTAATAGAGCTCACTCTACCATTATTGATTAGAAGTGTTGGCAAAAATCCAATACATAATATATAATGCAGAGTTTCTCAAATGCATCCAGGCCAAGCTACTACTGTATGTAAAACCTATTGCACGATCGCAACCAGACGACGCTTTTAATTGCACACTAGACTAAAAACAGTACACTTCTGACAGGTCACAGATTGCAAATTTATAACGAATAAGTTGACTCAAATTCTTAGGGATCTGACAAGGCCAATGAGAAGAAAAAATATACAAAAAGCATATGTGTCAGCATTAATGCTTGTCATGATTGGATAGCTGTAGTAACATCATGTACAGACAAGGTTTGGTGATTTCTTTAACAATAAAATACATGATTTATTTGAGTTAGGTAGAATTTTCCATTTTTACTACATTTTTAAGCTTGGAATCATACAAACAGGTGAAACAACTAATATAAAACTAATCCTAAAAATAAGATTAGTTAGTGTACCTTAGAAGTGGAATGTACCTTAGAAAGTTCTACCGGGCACTAATATTTGAAGGAACAATCCAATAAACATGAAATACATTTAATGACTGGATGTAAGATGTACATTTTTTTGAAAACAAATTATCTTGATAGATAAAGTTACATGATTAAGTTTTGAATAAAATTTATGACTTGTCTTATGAAGATAAGTATGAAGATAATTTTATGAAAAAAGAATAAAAATTTTAAATTACTTATTATAAATATTTATGATGAAATATCACATCAGACCAGCTGGGATACTGCTGATTTAAGAACTACCCACAAGTGACGCAGGTTCCCGGAAGACTAGATATTTGCTTAAAGAAAAAAGATCACTAAAGACGCTTTATCTGTGAGATGCCTCCTCTTCATTATTTTGAGGGTACTATGAAGAAAAGACTTGTTTCAAGAGACAAACGCGAAGCAGCACAGCCCACGAAGTTTCCACTGCAGCACAGATAGCATTGCCATTGACAAGAGAATAGAGGGAACATATCATCAACAGAATACCGCACAACAGATAACCAAGAACATGTTGATAGAATTTCAAAGGAAAATAACAAACACAAGCTGAGGCCGCGTATATGAATGACGGCTTGAAATATTCGCCATAAACCCCCTTTGTAGCCTAATGGTGAATATAGTTGCGTTAGCAACGGAAAACTCCACGTCATTTCCACTGAAATTTTGAGAGCATTTGGACAATTTAACTAGAAATTGCAAATCAAAAATAGAACAAAAAAGCGCCGTCAATTTGTACCAGAAGCTAAATATTTACGACACGTGATGGGTCGAAAATCTATGACGTTTAACCCTTCAACGACTGAGTCTATTATTATTTTGTCAAAACATACAGTCAACGCAGATACAACACTTCATAAAATAGTAAATCTCTTCTATATTTTTCGAAAAGGAATTGAAAAGATACAAAACAGGGTAAAATGTATATAGTACTGGTCAAAAGTATTAGGACAAGACCCTTTTTCATATTACATGTAGACAAGAAAAATCTAGAAGCACATAAGTCTTTCATAAAGAAGTATTTTGATGTATTTAGGTAATTCATGCGTGCTTCGGTGTATTATCGCAACAGACACGGCAGTCAGAAAAAGCTTAGACCAAATGAAAGTAAAAAAAAACTTCATTGGATGAAATGAAACGCAATTTCACACCACCACGCAGATCGCTGCTACAATTTCAAGTTTTATCTCTTCAGTTGCATAAATTTTAATGATTTTTCAAGTATCTGGGTACATCATCAGCCTCGTTCCAAAATCAAAACGCTAAAGTGCATAACGCTAAAGTGTATGAAGTGCATAATAAGAATCCTGTATGCATCGTAACACTTCAACTTCTTCACTAATATAGTAATACTAATCATTTATTATCTTGCATCCTTGTATACAGTGGATACATAGTACATACAGTAGATTTCATTTTGAATCAAGTAAGCTCGGGGGGTCCTAATATCAGTGCTGGTTGAGTCGGGCAGTCAGGGAACGTCGTTGGCGGCCCTGCGGCCAACGACGTTCCCTGGCTGCCCGACTGTACCAGCATTGATATTAGGAGGTCCCGACCTTACTTCAGTCATTCACCTTTTACACTACCGCATGATAACACCTCTGTCACAGCTAGTCTATCAAATAAATTTCTAGTTTTAAACTTTCACATCCTTGTACTTAGTTTTTTAGTTTCTTAGTTCGGAAGATGGGAATCTAAACCCAAAACGTCAACGTTTTTTCAAGTCAACACTTTTGTTAGTTTGAATAGTCTAAGTTTAATATTTACATATCCATCTAATATACATTTTAAGGGTGTACCTAGTATCTAGTACAGGTTTGAGTACCTATCTATGCCCAGCTCTGGGCAGACGTCATCTTCATTTCGCTACGACTTGCACGATACTACACACAGGCTCCGGTTGCCTGGGGTGATTAGCCCGACAGCAATTGCCGACGGTGATTACCGCACGTGTAAAACAGCCTTTACGTACATTTGCTGCATGCAGGATACTACACCTATATTATTCTATTTGAGGCTCCGACTGTGCGTTCATCCGTGTGTACGTAAAGTTTTTCAGCATCAGAGAGGGAGAAATTCAACTTGCAAGAGCTCTGATTTTCGTTGAAAGGAAGATCAACCATATATAATTGTCTCATTTTCACGTCTTAAAGAATTTTCAGTCAGTTTCGAAGCAAAGACATGAAAATCACCTCACCCGTATCATATCCACATCCACCGCTTTTCATTTTTTCAAGACGAATTATGTTCGCTTCGTTTGTTCCAAATGACATTTTTAATAGTGCCAGATATGTAAGTAGGATACACTTCGGGAGCCCAGAGCGGGTAGTGTTAAACTCCAAAGTATTTCTTGAAGTGGATGTGCCTCGTCTAAAGAAATATAAGGCCATCTTGACAACAAAAGGTAAAGCTGTTGTGATTGAAAAAAAATTGTTCGATTTTGCTGTGCATTGTTGTATAGGCCAACTACCGGTATCGCATCAAAACAAGAAAAAAAAAAGATGGGTTACTGATCGATATCCACGGGTTCCGTAATAGTGTAAAAAAATCTGCTTCGCCGACAAAACATTTCAACGTGTAAGATTATGAAGGACTAAACTATCTGTAAACTGAGAGAATCAGAGCTTATAAAGGTGGGCAAATACGCAGGAGAATAATGCAAGAAGTACCGTAGTACCCTACGTCTCTATCAACACAAGTGTGAACTATTTCCTGGCAGAACATACACGAGATTCACAGGTGACATCAGAATACTATGAGAAGCTAAACGAGGTGTAAGGTAGATGGACTGCGTAACGGTAGACAGGGTTAAGTGGCGGATATTGCTGTAGTATAGGGGAAGTGAGTTAAGTTAGAAGTGCTGCCTCAGGTCAAATTAAGAACAAAGGATGACAAAGAAGAGGAGGAACAACACTGAGAGTGATGAGCAGGAGCATGTGGATGAAAGAAGCAAGGAGTCCAAAGTCATGTCGGTTCCTCTGTATAGAATGCACCCACGCTATACGACTACACAAAAGGACTTCCGTGACACTGACTACGGATATGAGTATGCGGTGGGACGGTGAAAAATAATTTACCACTAGGGATGGAGAACCCATGAATTAAAAACCTACCTCTAAATTTCGGCATACCACCATGTGCACAAACATTAGAATGGAAAGCGTCACTGCAAGAAAGCATCTTACAAGTAAACAATAGGGAGCAGCCACCAATCTTACCTCATTTGGTGCCCAGTCGATGGGCTCTTCTTTCACAGTAATGCAGTCATCATAAGTGAATTTTTGCTCAACTTGAGGAACTTCCATTGAAATAACGGAGAACTGAGACAGCACTGTTGTTTAATACTACCAACCAAAAGAGTAAGATATGAAATATTAACAATTAGTGATTTTAAATCAATAACTTGAACAATCTGATGCTCAGCATAAGCATATTTGTACATCAGTGTAGGATTTAACCCTCGCAACAGAATAATTGTGCACCTAATGAATATAATGGGGTTATGTTTTTGCTAATCAAACCGTAACAATATAAAATCAAGTCTATTTGTATATTTATGTTGAAGACTCGGACATATTCTCAGGCTCTATTGAAAACCAATAGACGAAATTTTGACCTTGAAGTGAGTCTATACTATCTCCATTCCGAAGCCTGGCAAGCCACTCTCCGGAAGTAAATCTTAAAGTCTGATATCCCCGCTCTGCCAGGTGGTCAAAATCCTGGAATGCTTGCAACTACCACTTCTTGCGGAGTCCTTGGAGGTAGCAGGCTCCCAAAACGGGTTCCGCCCTATGCAGTCGACCACCTAGGCCCTTCTACCATAGTATAACAGATTGTACGGGTGTTTAACCAACATACGCCTCCTAGTCGGTCTATAGCTGTAACAGAGGAGTTTTCTAAGGCTCTTGATAGTGTCTCTCACCATCACCTGCTCTCCATGATCACACGTTCAGGTCTATCCAATAACTTCACGGGATACATCTCTGTTTATCTACTGGGGGGTCGCGCCTCCTGCCTAGGGGCGGGTAAAAGGTCGACCTTCGCTCCATGTATGCAGACGTCCACAAGTGATCGGTCATCTCGCCACTTCTCTTTAACTCCTACGTCAGTGATTTTTCCCAGATCGGCGGAGTCACTTATTCTTATGCAGATGACTTCACCGTTCTATGGCTCCGCTAATTCTGTTCAGAGGCAGCAAAGAGCCAGTCGACCCATGCAGTGGCAATCGAAGCCTGGTCCGAGGAGAGAGCCTTAACTATCTTTCACTCTAAAACTAATTCCACTCTGTTTACGTCAGACTATCATCAATACAGGTTTGACCCAGAAATTAGGATGGGGCGTCGGACCTCTCCATACAGCGCAACCCAGAAGTTCTGGGCGTGGTGTTTGACCAACACATTAATTTTGCCGCTCATTCAACCCATGTTCGCGACAGAATGTGACTTTATTAGTGACCTACTGGGCGATCTCTCATTCCTGCCCTTTCGGACGAGGCCAGGGTCCTGATTCAGGAGCGTGATGAGCTCCGAACCCGAGACCCCTAACTACCCCAACCTTCCAGATCTTGAAGGGCGCACCACGAATGCCTTGACGCTATGTGCCAGGAAGACATAAATCGACACAGTCGAACGATGCGATCATAGATCTCCCCCCTCCCGACTGTGGAATGTTCTCCATAGCTTGTCGGGCAAACGTAAATCCGCCGTTCCTAATGCAGGGGACACACTAGGCATTCGTACGAGCAACGCGCAACTCACTCAGAAATCTTTGTTGTGCATCGGAACGACTGTAGGTGACACACTAGCGACGGGCAGCTGCTCTTCCGCC
>LQNS02277964.1:4789575-4805599 GCA_001587735.2 Parhyale hawaiensis | reverse complement strand
GTTATTCAGTCTTATTTTGTCCAGTTCCTCTAGAATTTTACATCTTGATGAAAATGCTAACTCTTCCAGAGAGGTAATCCATTTACTGGTCTAGAAGCTGGGCCCAGCTGCTACATAAAAAGCAACTGAACTGGACAAAATTCTATAAGCAACTAAATAATTTTCCAATCAAGTGGCAAGAACTCGCTTGTTAACAAAGATCTCAGACTTCCATCGGAGCAGTTAAAAGCTATGAGGAAGTAGTTGACAAAATCTCGCGTTGAACTCCTATATCATGCATAAGTTCACAGTTACGTGATTCGAGGTATTGTATGGAAAACATAGATTTTTGCTAAAGCATATTGAAGTTACAATAAATGTTTTTTGATCAAGAAAATGAGTAAGGAATGATGAAAACAATGTGTCGTCTGTGTTTGTTTATTGAAGGTTTAAGAGCAAGCATTTACCTAAAGTTTGATATCTACATTTATTCAAGGTTGAAGTATACACTCTACTTTCAAGATATATTTCCTATCCATATCAAAACCAAAGACAGCAGCAAATTTACGACTTGCTTTTCTTCATGATTAAATTCGTGCTAGGATATTTCAAGACGTGAGGCGGTATAACTCTTTACCTAATGCAATACTTGGACCAGTTTTGGATCGAATGTTGAAATCAAAATTTAAGGAACACATACCAGGCCGGTATCACATCGAGAGGTAGGCGTTTACCAGAGCACAATTTTATTGCAGATTTAGCAGCTAGGGTCGTTCTTATACGTATAACACAAGTAGTTTCATAATAGCTGAGCGACACCTATGGTCATTATTCTTTCTTCCTGCTCAGTAGAAGTTTTCAACTCATCGGTGTATTTAATCGGAACTACTGACAGAAAAATCAGTATGCTTCTACTCTCTTGCTTTCAAAGGTTTTAGTAATTTTCATACCTCAATTGTATAATATTGTCAAGTAGACAAAATCATATTTAAATGATGGTATCACACTGACTGTCAAGTCGCCAAAATCGTATTTAAATGTTACCTCTTTGGTTTGAAAAATTGGGCTCCGGTAGACAGCTGCCCACCGTTATAGACATGATTCAAGAACATAGAATATACATTGAGTTATGAAATTATCAGATGCCACGAAATTTGTCCATCACTGCTCGAGTAGCACTGTAGTACACGATGGCTTTAGCGTATTCCATTTTTAAACATACGCTGCATTATACTACTGGTGGAAACGTTGGTGAAAAATAAAAATCACGCAATAATCGGTACACATGCTGAATATAGGCCGGAGCGGAATCTTCTCTTCTCTGACTTGCTTCTTCACTTTCTCCATTGATCTTTTTTCGCGCTTTCGTCCTTAGGTTCGTGAGGGCTTCGATAAACTGCCGAATTAATACGTCGTAACCTGAGAGAAATAAGGTATAAAATCAGACTTCAGAAACTGCAAATATATTGATTCGATTCGAAGAAGTATTTCAAGTAAGAAGTGCATTCAGATGAAGCGATAAGGATAACACTTTCGCCATCTTCTGCAACCTGGCCATCGATCTCCATGGCAACGCAAAAAAATCTGCAACCTGGCCTATTTTACGCCTATTTCCTTAAGATGCAGACACGAAATGTATGAATAGATACAAAATGCGTTTCATCATATTAGGATTGCAGAGGGTTTTCTTCTGGATGCTTGCGTGCCAAATGATGACGAAGTACAGCTTTAACAACACAAGCATAATCACAAAGACTGCATTTGTAAGGCTTCACTTTTGCATGCTTGTGGCCAAAATGACGACGAAGACATCGACGGCTGGAACAAGCATAAGTACATTCATCACATTTGTAAGGTTTTTCTTTCAAATGTATGCGAGAGAAATGCTTTGTTAGTGCACTCTTCTTCGTGCAAGCATAATCACATTCATTGCACTTGAAGCGTTTGTCTTCTAAGTGGTTCTGAGCAACATGATAATTGAGATTGCTTTTTCTTACACAAGCATAATTACACTGAATACACTTGAACAATTTCTCTTCTGAATGTTTCTGAGCAATATGAATGTCAAGGCTCCTCTTGATATGATATGCCTGATCACAAATGTTACACTTATAAGGTTTTCCTTCAGAATGTTTTACAGCAATATGCTTATTGAGATGATCTTTCCTATTAGAAGCATAGTCACATTCACTGCACCTGAAACGCTTCTCGACTGAATGTTTGGCAGCAAAATGTGAGTGCAGGTATGATTTTATTGCACAAACATAATCACATTTACTACATTTGAAAGGTTTTTCACCAGAATGTTGGGAGGAGAAGTGAGTCGTGAGCTCATGTTTCGTAACACAAGCATAATCACATACACTACATTTAAATGGCTTCAGATTCCGATGTCTCATGAAGTGACCCATCACACGCTCCTTAAGCATGCTGCTATACCCGCATACTTTGCATTTATATGGTCGCTTGCCTGAATGCTTCAATCTGAAATGGCTCTGTAGCTCCGAGTGAGAATAGCCAACATACTCACACAGCCAACACTCACGAACTTCCTCAAGAGGATTTTCATTAGTAGTAGAAGGTGAATCATTAATACAAACGGGAAGTCGAAGCGATGATGAGCCATATTGCCTGATTGAAGTTTCACGGTCGCCAAATAAAGTTGGAACAGCTGAAGTGGCCTCGCTACAGGATTGTGCTGCAGATCTGTCACCCCCGTGAGGGGCCGTGACCATATTTCTGTGCGTTAGAGGCACGTTCTTTTTGTCACATCCCTGCAAACACACAGAATTTTCATTACTCTGCTGTAGTCATGTGAAGTAAATCGCTTGCATGAAAGCCCTAATTTAAGTATCTCTATCCACAGCACGATCTGCAATTAAGAGAACAAGAAAGTGGCAAGTAAAATATTAAATAAAAATTACGGAAAGATTGGGAGATGCTACAGTATTCCAACCACAGTTTGGGCCACATCTCCTCGTGCTACTTTTGTATGCGATGAAGACCTCGGCGAGGACAGAAAGGGCTCCGGATATGGCAGGAAGGGAAGAAGCAAATTCAGAAGAGTCAAATAAAGGAAAGGACAAGTTGCACAAGACGGTAACAGGAATCAGCAGTCGACGAAAACATACGCAAACCTGTAGTTCGCCGTGAGTGTCAGCTACTAGTCTTACATCAGTAAGACTAGCAGCAAACGGTATGGAGCTGAAAGGTGCTCAGACCAATATCTAGAGCCAGGTGTGCCAGGGTGATACGTGCCGCATGAGGGAGGCTCAGTACATATACAGACTTCTGACCTCACCCCAAACAGCTCGGAGCACCTACTTTGTGTCCAGACGACTTAACCAACAGAAGTTTCAATGTCATTAAAGCACTGACCAAAATTACCAGCAAATTTACCACTAATATCCCAAAATCCAAAATGACCAATACAATCAGAAGGTAAAAAATATGTTTACGTTGGTAAAATCGGGGCTTATGTTAGCTATGAGTCTCCGGGAAGCTTGCAGATTAGTGCACAGCTCGGCTTTATCGAAAAGAGGTCGTGGTTAGGTACACGAGAGTTATTGCTGAATATCACACTCTCCAAAGAAGGAACTTACTCACGTGGTATACTAGGACTCATTATTTCAAAGGAGCAAGTGAGGGCGGCAGCGTGTAGAGAGATGCTAGATACAAGATCAACGGAACATGTTTCTTCTAATATAAAAATTGAATATGAAGGAAATTCCATAGAACACGAGTGTTGTTCTACTATGATATCTCTTACTGGCATCTTACATAGCAATAGTATTTTCCTGGTTTAAGCCTTCCTTCCCACAAAGTACACTTCGCTACAAAAGAGGAAGAAAAGATATGAAGAATGGCAAGAGAAATATGAAACCAGTGCACAAGTCAGTGCATAATGAAACAGCAAGTCGGAAACAAGAGGAAGAACAAAGAAAAACTTCACCAGTAAGAGCATTAAGGGAAAAGTAAGTAAAGTGGGCACGAAAAAAGATGCCCCAAAGGCTTAGGTAAGCTACAGAGTCCATTAGAGTGTTGCCACCTGTAACCAAGGATGAGTACTGGGGGTGCTGCCCCCTGTAACAAAGGATGAGTATACCTATCTTACCCAACCCTGTGGCCCATCCTATACTCCTGAGGCACGCGTATGATGTACTGGGAGAAACTTCGAAGGTTTATTAAGCATTTCAATTGGATTTTAATGTATTTGGCCGAGCTTTCGACTTTCGAAAGTCGTTTTAAAGGCAAAACTTGAAGACCCGCGGGTTATACTATGTATCAATGATCCGGAAGAATAGATTTCTTGAAAATTATTTTGTTTGGGAGGTCAGGCGTATTGTATTGGTTCATCTATATATTAATACGCTAGTACCTACGTACGTACGTACTTACCTTTTGTGTCACGCTCTTCATCATTATTAGATAGAAGGAAATTCGAGCTTTATTCAGTTCGGGAAGCTGGCGTATCTGTGATACGGCTGGTGACTTATCTCTCAGCCACAGGCCAGGTCTTTTTAATTGTTTTTACGCCCGAAATTTCTAAGAAAAATTCTTTGGGAACCCGTACCGTGGTTTACTACTAAAGAAATTCAACGGGTCCAGTTAGACAGAGCAACTTATAATATAATCCACGGGCCACTTAGACAAGGGCAGCTTCAGTAACTATTATCAGCAAAAAGGCTGGTCGTATAAGAAATCATACATCGAATCTCGGTGTTGTTTGTGATGTTGACGAGGAATTGCCATGGTACAATGTGAAGGTTTCACTGATCTATCTGAAGCGCCTTAAACCAGACAGGGAACGTTTCACGGGTTCTGCTAACTTAAGTAAATATTCCACGGGTCCAATGATACGCGGAGGTCAGCAGTCATGTGCAGCTGAGCAAGGTATTAATAATTTTAATGCACCTGGGCTCTTCTGAATTAACGGCTCGGGATTTGAAAAATTTCTATGTGGGCGTGGGCACTAAGAGTGCTAGCAAAATTCAACGGGGGTGGGGGGGGGAAGCGAGACACAAAAGCTAGGTCCTAAGCGGTACATTTTTCAAGGCCTCATTTCCTGTGAAGGGCGCGTGTAACTTTTTAGGGAGGGAGAGTGTCCCCCACGATCTTCCCCTGGCTACTCCACAGCAGGGAATTATGGATATTATTATCAACCAAGAGGATGGATATAAAATATATCACACATCGAGTCCTTGAGTTGAAGAATAAGTTGAATAAGTGCTAAAATATGAACGTTTCACGGGTCAGTCTGAAGGAGTTGCAAATCCGTGAAAGTTCCACGGGTCCAGCTAGTATCAATGATTTTAAGACAGGTTAGTAAACATCTGTGATTTGTTGGTAACGGTTATAGCAATTTTTGTTGAGAGCTGAGACACTAGATTCCAGAAATTTTCTCTTCTTGCAGTGAGTTTCTTGTTGCAGTATACTGAAGTTTTGCCAATCAATATTATGTCCAGTTTCACGGACTTGTTGGAATACTAGAGAGTTGACTTGTAGCTTTTCTACGTTAGCTTGATGCTCGTTAATTCTAGTTTGAACGCTACGGCCTGTCTCTCTAACATACACTTTTGTACATGAACTACAATTTAGCTGATAGATGACGTTTGATCGTTCAGATGGATGTTTCAACTCCTTAAGATGACATAACTGCTGACGAAGAGTGTTTTCTCAATTCTTTGCTAATTGCACGTTGAAGGCCTTTAGTATTCTCTTCACACGTTCTGATGTGCCATTTACATAGGGAGCACTGATGTATCTGACGGAGGATAGATTTGGTTGCAGTGGATTATTATCAGCTTAACTTTGTCGCTTTTGTTTTTGAATTGCTTGTTTTACAAGTTTCTTGGGATAGCCGTTCTTTGCAAGAGACGTCTATGTATTCTGCAATTCATTTTCCAGCTGTTCTTCACTGCACAGGTTGAAAGCTCTTGTTAATAAAGAGTTTATGACGCTCATTTTTTGAGTCACAGGGTTGGTTGAGAGGGCCTTGACGTCGAAAGATACAAGAATGTGTCCTTCTAGCATGATGAAGCTGGCCAGTGCTGTCTTCAACATTTTTGTATTTTTCAACTTCTGTTCTGCCTTGCATAAGGAAGGCTATCCTATAAGACCGACCGTCTGGTTCTGTGGATCACATACTTACGAACTATCGAAGCCTCTAACATCAATAATGAATCCACTGACAGACAAGGCAGAACAGAAGTTGAAAAATACAAAAATGTTGAAGACAGCACTGGCAAACTTCATTGTGCCAGAAGGACACATTCTCGTATCTTTCGACGTCAAGGCCCTCTCAACCAACCCTGTGACTCAAAAAATGAGCGTCATAAACTCTTTAATAACAAGAGCTTTCAACCTGTGCAGTGAAGAACAACTGGAGAATGAATTGTAGAATATATAGACTTCTCTTGCAAAGAACGGCTATCCCAAGAAACTTGTAAAACAAGCAATTCAAAAACAAAAGCGACAACGTCAAGCTGACAACAATCCACTCCAACCAAATCTATCCTCCGTCAGATACATCAGTGCTCCCTATGTAAATGGCACATCAGAACGTGTGAAGAGAATAATAAAGGCCTTCAATGTACAATTAACAAAGAATTCAGAAAACACTCTTCGTCAGCAGTTATGTCATCTTAAAGAGTTGAAACATCCATCTGAATGATCAAATGTCATCCATCAGCTAACTTGTAGTTCATGTACAAAAGCGTATGTTAGAAAGACAGGCCGTAGCATTCGAACTAGAATTAACGAGCATCAAGCTAACGTAGAAAAGCTACAAGTCAACTCTCTAGCATTCCAACAAGTCCGTGAAACTGGACATAATATTGATTGGCAAAATTTCAGTATACTGCAACAAGAAACTCACTGCAAGAAGAGAAAATTTCTGGAATCTAGTTTCTCAGCTCTGAACAGAAATTGCTATAACCGTTACCAACAAATCACAGATATTTACTAACCTGTCTTAAAATCATTGATATGAAGCAATACAATACGCCTGACCTCCCAAACAAAATAATTTTCGAAAAATCTATGCTTCCGTATCATTGATACATAGTATAACCCGCGGGTCTTCAAGTTTTGCCTTCAAAACGACTTTCGGAAGTCGAAAGCTCGGCCATATATTAAAATTCAATTGAAACTCTTAATAAACCTTCAAAATCATGGAACCTTAATGTCCACTATTTCAACAAATAAGGGAGAAACTGTATTCCGAGTCAGACAGCAAATCTTCTACGTATGACAGGCAAAGAGTAGCAGCTTAGATAGAAAGTTGACTCTACTGCTGTCCCCTCCCAAGACAGCATCAATAATACCGTAACATTTTTATATCAAATACCGAAACCCCAATGGCCGCACTAAGGAGCAAACATAGGGAGTGACAAATAGAATTATTACTTCCGCTAAGATTTTTTTTGCTGGAGTTTGTCTCTGTTACTAAGATAATTCAAAAAGTTAGCCTATACAAGCATGTTCATGAAACTTTTACTATATATTGCTCGGTACATTAGAAGCGGCATGTTATTAACTTTTGATGATTCGTCCACCTCTCTATTTGTATCTTTGTCTATCTGATCAGAATTGGCAATACAGTATAACGCTTGCAAAGGCTTTTAGACATATGAGTACATTTTGGTGATGTTTCGTCAGTCCGTCAGAACACCACTTGCAATTCAGAATGCATTGGACGGATCTCCATGCAAATACCAGTTGTTTGAAAAGACATGATACACAAACGAATAAATTTTGGTAGCCAACTGTTTGTGTGTCTGTGCGCCTGCCAGTTGCCTGCTAGCAGCGTAACTTGAAAAGTCATGAACGAATCTTCATGACATTTACACACAGCATTTTTCATTCATCAGTCTTTTGGAAGTAAGCTTCATTACTAAAGAGATATCGATGGATCTTTGGGAAATGAAGCCGAGTCTGCTAAGCAGCTCTAGTGTTCTTCCTTTCTATAACAAGCTGCAAAACAGATTAATTTTTACTACTTTTTCGCTTGCTGTCTGAACTTGAGCACTTTTTTGGTTACACTTTCAAACATTTCACTCCAACTCCTGTTTCTTGTTTCGACTATTTCCTTCCTTAGTTCTTTTTTTGGTATGACTGCTACTCTCTTTCTACTCTCACCTCTCTCTCACTTGACACCATATAGGATTTAGCCCAGGGGATCATACCGCCTTTTATCACTTAATACCTGCTTCACAAGTGTAAATCGTCACAGTTTTCGTATGTTTGATTAGTCGTATAAAGCGTTTCAATACGTAGTAGGATGCTTAATCCTTGTTTTTTTTTTCAAGTTTTTTCCAGGTCGCTGTCGGGATGTCCGGGGGTGGCTTCAGCCGGTCCGGCACAGCGCCAGCCCGTGAGGCTGTCGGCCGAGTGGCTCCGTCATCCGCCACGTGGCGTCCGGGGCGGCCAGCCGCTGGTCACCTTAAGGCGTGTGCTGGCTCCGCTCCCCATGCCGACTTGTGAAGCCGTCGGGGCAGGTCACTTGGAGCCTGCGCTCTCCGGCTTCACTTGCATCGACACCAACTGTCCCAGCGAGCCTGCCTCGTCTTTATATTATTCCCCAAACTGTAATGTGATCTGAAAAAAAAACTTACAAATTACAAAAAAAGCTTAACTGCAGGGTGCAGAACACGACCTTGGTTATGGCAACCAGGCCCTTGCGTTACTCTCCACCTGTTGCGAAGGTTGGTATGGGTTTGGCATGGCGTCCATGTCTGCAATAGTACCTCACTCCCAACTGCAGAAAAAAACTTAAAAAAAAACTCAAACTGCAGGGTACAGAGCACAGCCTCAGTTACGGCAACCGGACCTTTGCGTTGCTCTGCACCTGTTGACAGTGTTGGTATGGGCTTGGCGTGGCGTCCAAGTCTGTAATAGTACCTCACTGTTAACGGCAGTGGAGTTGGAGCTCCTTCCGACAAGAAGCCTCGGGCTATACTGCGAGGAGCTCCGTACTGCAACCTCCCTTCTCCCTTACGAAGTGTTGCCATCTACGATTGTCCCGCTAGTAAGAAGGGAAAGGCACCAGAGGAGGGGGGCCAAGGTCCTAGTGTTCCCATAGAGGACGCTGCCCCGGTGAGGCAACACTGACCTATGCTTCGGCAGGGCGCATCGCTCAGTCGGCCTCCAGGTTTGGGCCCGAGCAGTCGACCAGCTCCTGCGGCGTTGGTAAGGACTGGGCATGTCGCCACACGTCTGCAAAGTACCACATCTACCCAGGATACACCCCAAAAAAAAAAACTTGAAAAGAAATAAAAAAAAAACACACCAAATGCAGTGTGTGGGTCTCACTTCGACCCTGGTGAAGCTGAGTCTATGGAGGTCGATCTGGGGTGGGCTGCAGGCTCCCTACCTGTCGTGAAAGTTGGTATGGACTTGGCATGACGTCCAAGTCTAGATCGTATGATTGTATCAGTACCTCGTTCCAACAGCAAGGGTGTAAAAAAAAATCGAAATGAATGCAGCGTGCAGAGCGCAGCCTCGGTTACGACAACCAGGTCTTGCAGTTTCTCGGCACCTGTTGAGAGTGTTGGTATGGGTTTGGCAAGACGTCCAAGGCTCCTATAGTACCTCACTCCCAACGGCAGTCGAATTGGAGCTCCTATCGGTACAAAGCCTCGGGCTATACGCGATGAGCTTCGTACCGTAACCCCCCTTCTCTCTTACGAAGTGTTGCCTGCTACGCTTGTCCCGCTAGTAAGCCGGTCAAGCCAACCAGGAGAAGGGGAACAGGCCCCAGTTTGACGCTGTCATAGAAAGGGCTGCCCCATTGGGGCAACACTGAGCTAGGCCTCTGCAGGCCGCAGCTCCTAGTCGGCTTCCAGGCTTTGTCCTGTGTGCTGGACTAGCTTCTTCGGCGTGTGTGTATAGACAAGACATGGTGCCCAGATTTGCGAAATACCACACCTATTTCAAAAACATGGATGTCGGCCACAGTCAAAGGCGTGTTTGGGGTCTTTGACCTGTTTGCAGACCTACAATAGGGCGGAGGCCGCCGAGCCCAGAGGGCTCGAGACTTGATAAGAGATGGTTGCGCTAAGCTCTCCTAATTTTTTTTTATTTTTCATTGCTGAGTGCAGGGCACAGATTCGGTTTTGGAAACCAGGCCTTTGGTGACCCTACAACTGTTGCGTCAGAGGGTATGGGCTTGGCATGGCCTCCAAGCCGACAATAATACCTCAGTCCCAACGGCAGTAGGAGTGAAACTTCTCTCGGCACAAAGCCTCGAGTTATACTGCGAGGAGGGCGTACTGCAACCCCCCTCCCCTACGAAGTGTTGCCATCTACAATTGTCCCGATAGTACGCTGGGCCACTGCAGGGCGCAACTACTCTCAGTCGGCTTCCAGATTGCGAATGGCGTCCAGGTCTGGGCTGGTTGCGTGGGGGTTTGTTAACCTCATGGAGTTTCTCCGTTCCTACGTCGCCAGCCTTGTGTGATTTAATAATAATAATTTAATAAAGTACCACACCTCCGTAGGAGCAGCCGCCAGTCAATCCATAATTCCAACTTCAAGAACTATGACCTTCCTCATTCCCGTATTTCCTAATGAAAGGGCAATCGAGGTATGTACTTGTAGAACGTTTACTTGCATACTTATACAACACTTAAGAGTGTAGAACGTTCAACTGTGTGATAGTGTAGGATATTTGTGTCTTGTACTATTCTACGCTATTGTACTCAGCATACTGGCCCACCAGCTTGCAGTTTGGAAAAGCTTATGGAAGCTTGCTAGTTAACATGCCTTGACCCGAACACCAGATGTTCTAATTTCTCCGGCCCACGGGTGTAACTGTTTGCCAATCTCTGGGAGCATACACTTGGAGAGAGAGGCTGCAAGGCTGAGCCTCAAGTAGTTTCCACTGACAGTCTAAATACGTTCTGTCCCCGATCTTGTATGATTTGTTCGGAGAAAGGGCCACAGAACTTAGCCTCAGGTAATGTCTTCACGATTCCTTGTCATATAAACGTTTCAACTTATGTTTGGGTCGTGCCAGATCCTCTTGCAAAGGAGTTGAAAGCACTAGCGTTACAAATTTAGTTTATCACTAGATACGCTGGAGAATCCTTGCGGTCAGCCTAACGGGTCAACTTTCATAGGTTTGTCCTCTCTATATAAGTGAGTCTCGGAATATCATACATGTTCTGTACTTCGTGCCCGGTCTTGGGGCACACAGCTTTAGACGCCAGCTGCTGCACCGACCTATTATACGCACCTGCCTAACTATAATCGATAAGATCGACATTGTTCTGTGTAACTCTTGAACTCGCCTTACTATACAAATATACTTGGAAAAGGATCCGCAGTGTGATTCCCTAAAGAGCGCCTCAGAACAGCACCACGGAGAGTCAACTGTAACTGGCTTGGGGGAATCAACGTTAATGGTACTGAAACCATTAACAGTACTCTCCCTCCTCTATAAGACGGCCCGTGCTACGCCTCATCCTTCCTGGATCTAATACAATTGGCCCTGAATTCATATCCAAAATCATTCTCATTGGGTTTAATTCGCTCCACTTCACGACTCTCACGATCGTGCCACCATGAGGAGCCAAATCAGCCGGAACCCCGTATTCAATTCACTTATGAAGCCGTTGGGGCAGATCAGCTCGTGCCTGATCCCTCCCATTGGCGCATTTACTACGCACTCATTTATTAGGATTGCCAGCCGCGGTTACCGCATCTTCTAGCATGACTGTTGTTGAAGTAATCCTCTACTACCAAAGCCAGTCGCATCAAGGTAGTTCACTATATAGCTACGCTATATGAGTTGCGCGCGCATTGCAAATCTCCGGCTCAGTCGAAGCCTTCAAGTATCGTTCGCCCTTCGCTTTCAGCTCGACTTCTCTACCCCACATCGCCATCGCCACGACCGTCCATTAGTGCTCCGTACTAAACCAAATTTACAGATTTCACGCCCATGACGAAGTCAACATCGTTGTGTATGAACTTTCTTAAAACTCCTGCAAGTACCGTCAGTCGGCCTGTACTGAATTCACTTTCCCAACCTTGCACACGAGATACAACACGTGGAATACTTGAGCTGTCTTTACTTCGCCAACCAAGTTATAGGTTGAGGGCCCTGGTAATGAGGACAAGCGCTTCCACATCCCGTATCGCTATTTGAAATTACGTTCCTGAAAAACTACAGACCAGAGCCTACTCCTTCGAGGGTTATTTCGTGAGAGCGCTTTAAAAAGTTCCTACGCAGACCTTTCGATCGTAAGAGCCCTCAATTTCTTAGAAAGAATCATGACAGTCCTGTTTCAGGGCCAACGCCGAGTGGAATTATCCTAGGCTTGGCCCTTCCCATCTGATATTCGTAGGAAAATAAGTCATAAACCTTCACGTCTAGGAGTAATTCCTCAACAAGAGAAGACCTTGACACCTCCAGACGCTGTGTACGCGAATATATCCAGACCGTGTGTCTTACAGATCGCAGAGCGTGTCGAAACTCCCTCCACAACGAGCCAACCTTACTCGTCTATCCAGAGCGCACAAGTACTCCTTAACGGCTTGGCGGGCCACTGCGCTCTGAATAGCCCCAAATGGGCACCTGTAAGCTGATGAGCCACATCAAGATGAGAGAGTTATATATGTCCTTCAACTTCCAGCTATTCAGGGAGACGGCGTATAATGGTTTATGTCACAATCATTACCTCCCTAAACTACACCACCTTCGTCGGACGGCATAGCGTCCCTTCATAAGATTGCTTACCAACAATCTCAAGATTGCAACCAGCACACACTTTTGCCTTTCAGGAATGCAGTAAGCGCTGCGCTGTCTCAGCACATTCTCAAACCCGAGTTCGGGACTTTCGTAGTTGGTGACGCAAACTGCGTCCCACACTCCTGCTTGCAGGACAGGGTCTTCTGGGTAGCTCATCGCGCTACACTGCTGAAAGAGTGTCTACATCTACGGATGCCACCTCAGCTGCTGAGCTTAGCAATCCCCATCTTGGTCCCAATACAACCTCAATACCATAAGGAACACCAGTCTACACCACTTCAAACTGAAGATTTATGATCATGGTGTGGACTGCATCATTGCTAAACATGCTTATTCGTCTCGGCCTCACGAGACCCACGTGAGGGCACTCGACTTCTATCCTTCCTTCTGTTGTGAAGTTACACTTAGACTCAAGGGGCGTAAAGCATCTGGTGCCTCTGAGACTTCAGTCCCTGCGTCGAATCTTTTCAATAAGGTGGTTCCTCTTTACCGAGCCGCAGACTTTTCATGAGGCAGGTCAACTATTGTTTCTCATTATGCCATCAAGAGCACTCCCAGTCTAGGGATATTAGTCGGGTAGATACTGTTCCCAGCACCTACATGAGCTAGAACTTCCCGGCTATGTGGGACCTCACGCCACTTACGACAAGACTCTATAGCACTGAAGCGTTACGAACGAGCCTCTAGTCCGTGCATGCATCTTGAGGGAGCCATCACCGTCATAAATAGCTACTTACGCCATATCTTCCTCGAGATAGTCTGGAGAATCAGAATTGCTACCACCATCCACCGAGTCAACGGTAAACCATATTACCGTCCGGGCCCTGTACTGCCAAACCCGGTAATTATACACTACCTGTGATTCATGGCAGCTTGAGGCGAGAGCCGCAGAATTCTCCCCCTTTTCCTTAAGTGATTCACCCCAATCCTCTCAACAGTCTTAGTCGGCTGTGTATGGCGGCTTTACTTAGAGCTGCCAGGCGCCGCGATAACACGGCCGCCGTAATGGATGCGTCCAGAATACTGCAGGCCCATTCCGAAAAATCAGATTAGCTTGATCCCCAGCCGACACAGTACGTTGGCACTAATCAACTGGATCTGAATCAACACACCAAGAGCTGTTTAAGATCCTCAATAAGACAGAATAATCCTATAGATTGCACCCTTTCCAGAATCTTCCTGAGCCGGACTTAACAAATCAGGATCTCGCAATTGATCCCAAAGGAGCTCACAGCCCTTAGGTACCAAGAAGTATACGCATCAGACCAACGGAGAACGACCCTCCTCAAAGCATGATTACATGATCATGCCAAATAATACCAACACGGGTTGAATGATTGAAATATCTCCGCGTTTGAAAGTATACCCTTCATGCAGTATAAGTTAGAACACAATCACGAAGTATCTTCTTGAGTCAATCCACCATATCCAACCGACGGGCTTACCTCTCAGATTCGCCAAAAGTCGCCCACCGACTAGGCTACTTTTCACTCTCCGGCCTTTCGGCGCCTCGCCTTTAGACAAGGTTCAGCCTGGCTACTACCAACTGGATTGGTACTTGACTTTGCAAGAACAAAGTAGCGGCATCGGTGCCCGGCAATAGCTGGAGAGCAGCTTCTACCTTGGGCACGTCCGTGTAATACGACCCCACGCGCAACCCAGTACATCGTAACAAGACATCATTGCATCCTACTTGTCATCCCCAAAGAGTGAACGACCGTACATCTCATACATTCGAGCCATACCTAAGCAGTACCATACGGAGTAGCAGACCCATTATCGGGTCTGAGGATGAACTTGAGCCGACGAATGCTCATCATTCGCCTCGAGGCCTCAGCTAGCTCACCCACCGTAACTTGCTAAAACGAGACCTCGAACCATGTTTGAGCTCGCGCCGTCCTAACCACTATCTTCCCTCTACTCGCTTGCGCATGAATACCAGGCTACCTAGCCCACCGTTAACTGTGATCCAACTAATCCGAGTACGAACTCACTCTGGTCATCTCACCAGAGCAAGTACAGCGTTATCGCCGTGCCTTGCCCCTGGCGTACCATGCTCCGTCGGTACGGATTATGTCCCCGCTATTGCGCCTAAGGGAGTTCGGGCCGCCTTATTACCTGCTCTATAACAGATACGCCGCAGCACGATCACCATGAGTAAATCAAAGCTAGCTACCCCCAGAAGGTACGCATAGCCCCAAAAAAGTAGCCTAACGGTATGCCCTTAGATCGCTAGACTCAAGCGCAAAAACTTATTCTACAACCCACAACAATGTCCCTGGTAGCGTGCTGTTCAACGATATCTTACTACCAACATGACATAAACGTCGAAACAACATTCAAGTCACCCGTCCGGGCAATCATTCAGGAGTAAGGGTACATAGGTATCCCCGGTATGACCATACCGGTTACTCCAAGCAGCCTCCGGAAGTTGACTCCCAGTTAATCACTTCCCCTCAGGCTACCCTTAAAAGTTTTGTTATCGTCTACAAACCGTAATCTGATACCACGCACAACCACCTCAACGGCGACATCCGTCGGCAAGGGTCGCGTATGTCTAATGTATATCATCCACATCAACTGCGCAATCACCTCTGTGATAACTCCACCCACGTCAGGACATTTCCCGAACAACGACGACTCTGTAATACACGAGCAAAATACTCTATCCCGCGTGTACCAGCCTAGCACCTTGCTATCCAGTAATCAGACATCAGAAATTAACCGCTGAAGCGTGATTGTGGCCCATATTACAGAATGCACCTAAGATGCAGCGTTCTTGTCGACCAGGATCTAAATGTCAAATCTACTCCCAAAATGCTCTCGAACCTCCACTGTAAGCTAGAAATCATACGATTTCCAGCAGGGAGACCGAGCGTATCACCCGACGCACAGGCAACCTGCAAGCCGCCAGTCACTTCTGGCTACATCTTCCCTCCCAGAGTAGTTAAACCTAAGACTCAAAGTTTAAAGTAAGCTAGTACCGTACCTTAGGTGATTGGACCTTAATGGTAACTGTACTTTAGTATCTGCCTTTACACTTTGATAATTGGTTGCTCCCTTTATTAACGCTGGTTTTTGTGCTTTGTACTGAATTCCCCTGAACTGTACGCTACACCACGTTATAACAGTTCGCCTCGTCATGCACTTCCCAACTATGCATAGCTCGCCCAAGTCCACTATCAGGCAGCAACTACCGAGTCTTCAAGTCACGCACTGACTATCGCACTGCTCAGGATTTATCTACTACTTTGTCAAGGATGGATACACCGAAACGGCCAGACTACGTGGGAC